>NW_024121432.1:30554534-31092019 GCF_016745375.1 Pimephales promelas | reverse complement strand
GTGGTGGTTACAAGGCCACAGCTGTACTTCAGTGAGCTCCCTTCCGAGAAAATATGTGGCTACTTCTGTTTTAAAATATAGTTGGTACTTAAAAATGAAATGACTTCTTCAAGTGGGTGTAGAAACACTTTTCGCTGATAAATTGCTTGTAAATTTCACAAACAATTACAAAGAAACAGATAATAACACATTGAATTAAAGGGACTGTGTGTGACTTTTTATGTATTATTTTTATCTGAAATCAAATTTTTATTCGTAATTATGTCCTCAGTGGTGTACAAATACCTCATTTCCGTCATTTCACAATAGTTAATTATCGACATTTGAAAAATATTGCAAAAGTTTTGCACAAATCTGTAATGGAAACGCGCCTACTGACACTGCACGCTCGCTCAGCCCAGAGGGGGAGGTGATTAAAGATATGATTGGACCAGCCCAGTGTCAAACAAGAAAATAACCAATAGGCCGCTGATCTCCGTGTTTCATGGGCCGGTCTTTGAGAAGAAAAAAACCCACGCTGACTTTTTTGTCCGATGCGTTTCAACGGTACAAAGATCCCAGCACCGCAAAAATATCTGTAGCCTACTGGGTAACTTAGTTACAGGACATATTTATATCACATTTAGAAAGAAGTCCTGTAACTAATTTACCAAATAAACACAAACAGACACAAGTCCTGTAACTAATTTACCAAATAAACACAAACAGACACGACTGAAGAAGTGTGTCCTCTTTCTTTTGTGAAACCTTATGGTAATTTATTTCTGTGTAACTAATGTGATGTATTGTAATACTAATTACAATAGTTCATGTTTTTCACAGTCAGTCATTCTTCCTGTAACATTTGTTTGTTCGCTGTGTCAAGTTGCAGTTTGTTTGAAATAACAAACCTGTTCACCCGAAGGAAAACTCGACAAAGCGCTTTTTGGTACATAACGGCTACCGTAGATTTAGCATTTGAAAAAGCTAGGTGCTGGAGAGCACAATTCATTTAAATGCAAAACACAATTTCCCCGCTGGATGGGAGTAAATCTTACACAGTGTACCTTTAAATTTGAAATTTTGATATGTTCTTGTAAAATGTAGAATTTACTCCAATAATCTTTTTATTCGAAAAGTAATTTTAGTAGATAGATAGATAGATAGATAGATAGATAGATAGATAGATAGATAGATAGATAGATAGATAGATAGATAGATAGATAGATAGATAGATAGATAGATAGATAGATAGATAATTTTTATCTTTGTCACAATCTGACTTAATTTGTAGTGGTGCGATATGCATTATATTCTGAAGTGGAATGCTAGAGCTTGTCTCAGTGCAGGAAATGAATTTTGGAAATGGGTTTCAACATAATGGAGTGGCTGCTGTTCGCCCAGTGCGGTCTTGATTTGTTGTGATATCTAACACAAGGCCATGTTGTCAGGACTACTGTAGACACACTCCAGAGCAATGCCTTTGTTTTGATTTAACTTGAGTTTCCCAAGGTCATGAGTTTTTGTATTCCAGACACTTTAGTCTTGCAGTGAGCATAGATTAAGACACTGTACAAAGATTTCCTATGGGAAATCACACACATTGATAATCAATACTAAAACATATTAGGACCAATCACGCTGAAACCTTGAGCATTTGAACGATGAGGACACACAATGTGCTGCTGGCCCTTGGGAAACTTCATTACCAAATGCACAGTTTGAATAGAGATGTGAAACTCAAGGCAGACACACACACACTCACACACTCACAGGCCCGCTAGGATGAGCAGATGAAAAGATTTGTTATGTATACATCATTTTTATGTCAGGTTAGAAAGGGACAAATTAAATCATTTTTGCAGAGATGTCGATATTACTGCCGATTCTGGGAAATGTAGAATGTGACTCTGCAGGCAAAACGAGATTTAATGAATAGTGCAGCAACCGAACCCCGGATCTGTTCCCGTATCCCTTTATAAATGAGCCGGGATGAAAGGACTTTGTGTGATGAAAGACTTGCACCTACAAGACGTGTTTTCTTTTACATGTTTTCAAGAAGGGATTGCTAACCTGCTGTAACTGGTAAGGTTTTAATACAGCAAATTAATGTGGTAAATCATTTAAAAAAAAAAAGACTTAGAAAAAGAAAAAAGAAAGAGGGTGACATAATCAAGGAAAACAAGGTTGTAACCATATCTGTTTTTTCAGGATTCTGGTTGTTTCCTTTTGGTTTCTCCAGCCAATTTTCACCGATCCCTTTCCATTATTATATATTTACTGAACTGACAGATCATTTGCACTGAAAAAAAAAAACAAAAAACAAAAATTTTCTTTCTAGAAAATCTAGTACCATTTTTTTTAATTCGATTATTATTTTTTATATATTTTTGTGTTTTTTTTTATAAAAAAAAATCTAGATGTTTTTCATTTACTAAAATGAAATGTGAGTTTTTTTTATAAATCTTTTTTTTCTCCATTAATGTTTATTTTATTTCAAGCAGTAATTGTTCTGTGTTTTTAGATTTAGTTAAAACAGTATTTAGTTATGCAGTACATGCCCTGTATTTAATAATATGCTATATAGAAGTAACATCTCATCTAATGCACATTGTTGTTTTGAGAGGAATAACAACACAGACCAAAGTGTGTCAATGCTGCCCTGCTGTGAATGTGAGTGAATGGTTCAGTATGACCCACAGGACAGCAGATCCATTTACTTACTCAGCCCTTCACAGTGTGGATTCGTTTTTGGTTTGCAAATGCAGCGCTGTCTGAACATCATTCTATTGTTCATCATATGTTCATGTAATGGAGGCAGCAATAGTGTCCATAGACATACACTAGACCTCACCTTGGCTACGGCAGTTCATTGGAACGAATGCATCAATAGAGCCGCCATCTTGAAACAGGGGAGCCCCTCCACTTTAATGCATCAGCGTCAATGTAGTAGACACAGGTCTAACGGAAATAAAATCACCATAAATCATCATGAATGCGATTTTTCTTGTTTTTTTTTTTTTTTGGTTTGTTCCAACGGTCCGACATGTATTTATCATTGATTCCCGAAATAATTTTTTATTTAAAAAAAAAAAAAAAAAACATTCTTCCTAGTTCACATTTCATCCGTGAACATCATACGCTGCACAAAAGTCCATCAATGAATTCGAAGTAAAGACAGAGATAGCAGAGTTACCTAGCTACTTCCTATAACAAGACCCCTGTTCCAAGATGGCGGCGGTTTTGACGCATGCTTAGAACCCCAAGGTGAGGTCTAGTGTATATGTCTATGAATAGTGTCCATGTTAGCGCACCTGCTTCCTATGCCAAAGCTCGAGTCGCAAATCCCGGTTCGAATCCCACTTGAAAGGAGGTCAAGTGTAGGACCAGTTACATTTGGTGCCGTGACCCAGATTTTTGTACGTCTCACGGCAGCACAGTACTTCCCGAAAGAAGTGTGACCACTGATCCTAGAAACATACTGAAGGACCCTGGAAACATTGGCAGCCTGTCTAATGCTCTTGACATGAAGATGATGCCTTGGTCAAAGATTGATTCATTGTTCATTTCCTGAAAAAGAAAATTCTCATTAAATCCTTTTCAGTCACAGACCTTCGGTCAGATTTATTGTCTTTCCAAAGGCATTTTGTGGTTTACTTTGAACAGCCAAATGTGAAACAACACATCAGTTTCTGGGGTCTGAGATGTTTGCAGGCTAGAAAACACTGCATTTCTATCACTATTCAAAGAAGCTACTAGGGTTGGGCAAACAATTCAGAATATTTTGGTTGATCACAATGTACATTTGTTACGGCTTTGTTCTGATGTCTTTTACTTAGAAATTCTGTTCCAGTTTTTGTTGTTTACACGGAGACCTTTTACAAAAACTTTGAATCCTTTTTTCAAAAGTTTGCGTTTTTCAGGAACCCAACCCATTGTTTGCGTAAATGTCCAGCCCATTCTCACTCCCAAGGCGTCACCTAACTGACGCCTTGGGAAGCATTTGGACATGCTTCAATATCTGACGCTTTAGGCGCCCTTTAGCGTCAGTTAGATGACGCCCTAGGATCGCGTGTACCCTACCCCCACCCCACACCTAAACCTAACCGCGTCCTCTAACTGACGCTTTCCTTTAGCGTCAGTTAGATGACGCCGTAGGATCGCGTCATGTAAGTGACGCTAAAGGGCGCCTAAAACGTCAAATATTGAAGCATGGTCAAAGGTGACGCCTTGGGGTGAGAATGCGTTGAAATGTCATAGGCATTTTTATGATAATAATATCAGCATAGTCGACAAGAGGAAATACTAACTGAGAAACAATTATTTTCCTATCTTGAAATGTGAAACAATTAATTGAGCAGTAAAGTAAATGCAGACAATATGTTTTTTTTATTTTAAATATAATCTATATGGGGCTTAAAAGAGAGTTCAGAGTTGATCTAAAGACTCATTCTCAAGAGATAAGCCATCATCAACAATAATATTCAAATCAAAGATGTTAGATTGACAACGACACGACCCAAGCATCTTACAACAAGATTTCCTTTTATTTATTGTCAGCATATTTTTATGACACCATTTCTGAACCGAAGTAAAGTCAAGTTGTAAAGAATTCTGAATTTGTAACAGATGTGAGTTAAAAGTATAAATAAAGATGCACTAAACAATTTGAACATATCTGAGGTAAACCATTAATAAAAATAGAGAACAGTAATGGTCCAAGAGAGGTACCTTGTGGAACTCCTTTCTCAACAATTACATAATCTGACTGAAAACCCTGAAAGACAACAAATTGACGTCTACTATGAAGATAAGCATTAAACCAAAGAAAACACATGCATTACAATTGATTAAAAATTCTGCATCAGATTTATAGGTACGAGAAGAAAAGTGTCAAGATCGCAAAATTGGTTTACTGTTCCCTGTCTAAAATGTTCAATCCAGTGTACTTTTTAAACTTGAGATTTGTCTGAAGCTTTTAAATCACTTCATTTACTGCTTTGAACTTTCTCTGAGGATTAATCTTACTCATCATGCAACCTTTCTTTGGCTTATTTGTGAGTTCTAGAATTTACAGAACTAATTTTATATCACATCTGAATGCTGCTTTTGCTTTGATGGCTCTAATCTATAATTAAGCTTCTATTACTGACAATAATGATGCTACAGTCCTGTATTAAGTGTCAGATCTCATCACTGTAGAGAAAAGGTCAAAGACATTGGAGCAAAGAGCACTTGAGTCACAGTCTGGTTTAGTGGACTTGTTCATATCAGAGTTAGGGCTCCCTGTGGTGCAGCTTAGCCTGGTGAAAATGTGTTTACAAGTCCCAGTAAAGTCACCGCTTACTGACTGGAAGCACACCTGCCCCCTTTAGAGATGGCCTTTACACATGTAGAGCTGTCAAGCATCGAAACCAGTCAGAAAGAGAGTGAAGTGGAACAAGGTGGGCAGGTGTCATTTCTGCTGACTGATAGAGGGAAAACCTGCGCACGGTCACACATGAGCACAGTAGGACGCACACACACATCTGGAGCTGGTCTGTAATACCTTGAGAAAGCTATCTGCTATATAATTCTTATTCAATTCAATTGCTGTTGGCTCTGACTCACGCAATTATGTGAATTGACATCTTTATTCATGGGCTCAAGTTTCGGCCACAATTGCATTTGAGATAAGACGCAAATTACATCTGACCAATCATTCGGAACCTATGGGAAAATGACATCATGACGAAGCTGATTGGCGGAACAACTGATTTGTATGCACTGCAAAACAAATCTAGAGAAGTCTTAACCCTCCTGTTACCCTCAAATCTGATAACACTTTTTACCCTCTGGGGTCAATTTGACCCCAGTAATTTAAACCATTTTTTTTTTTACAAAGGTTTGTCTTAGTTAATTTATGTCTTTGTTGACTACTTAAGTAACGTTTTAAGTTGACATCCACCCACCACCCCACCTAACCCCTTATACATCCAGAATACCCATTGCACGACTATGGACAAATTCACAAATCAACATAAAATCTTATACTGATTTGACCTAAAATTGGAAAAGAATAAATACATCTGGTATTTTATTTGTTTTATAATATTTCTAAGTGTAGATTTATGTAATCTATTACATTTGGAAAGAAAAACTATTTATTTTATCAAGGATAGTAACACGAGTTGTGTTTGGGGTCAATCTCACAAAAAATATGTTTTGTCCTCCTCCATGGCATGGGAAACATCAAATTTCTCACAAAAATGATGTTTTCCCCTCCCCAATGCACAGGAAAGAATTATTAGTTCTCTTGAGAATTATGTCGCATGTCCTGTGAACTACTAGTAGTTCTCGCAATACTACAGATATGGTTATGTTTGGTTAGAGCCCTAAAATAGAGGGACGTTTTTTGAAAATGATATTGAATATGTACAATTACAATGATCATTATAAATTCAAATTATAACATGTTATAATGACCTCAATATAACAACCAAAACAAATGTGTGTGAAATTTTAATATTTCTTCTGTTTTATTATACATCTAAAAGAGCCTGGGGTCAAATTGACCCCAAGGAACACCGATGTTACAAAATTTGTACAGGACTTTGAAAAAATATTAGCAGGTTAATTTTATGTTTACAGAGTTGTCCCCATTAAATTAGGAAAAGTCATTACATTTGAAGCAAAATATATATATATATAAAATTATGTTTTAACAGACGTTAAACATTGAATGGGGTCAAATTGACCCCAAGGATAATAGGAGGGTATGGACAAGTAAAATGCTAAACAATTATCTTGTTTACTGAAAAAAAAAAAAAAAATGAGTTTTTGCTGAAAACAATCTAAACTATCTGACAATAGGGGTTCAAATCTTAGTTCAGTTTGAATTAAGATAGTTACACAAACACAAATCTTTTGAATCATTCGAGCCCGTTTTTGCAAAAGCGTCCTATATGGCGCTTTGGGATGAGAACGCGTTGATCATTCCAACGGATTCACAGTCTTATGGCAGTTTATTACTTAAGTGTTATGGAGTTTACCAATTTATAACAATTATATGCATTGATAGACTTACAGTTGTACTACTTCAGTTGGAATCTAGGGTATCAATCAATTATCGATTATGTTGGGTTAGGAACGGCATTGAGGGTGATTAAATGTTTACGACTACTATTTCTGTAATGTACCTATATTCAGCAAGGACAGATTAAATTGACCAAAAGAGACAGTAAAAATGTTCCAAATACTTCCTGCTCTTCTTTTGTCTATTCATCTTATAAATATTTGTAATAATAATAATAATAATGATGATGATAAATGTTTCTTTGAGCATCATACACTCTCAGAAAAAAAAAGGTACAAAAGCTATCACTGGGGCTGTACCTTTTCAAAAGGTAAACTTTTGTCCATTCTAGGTGCTAATATGTACATTTCAGGTGCTAATAAGTACATTTTATGTGGTAATAAGTACATTTTAGGTGCTAATAAGTACATTTTAGGTGCTGATATGTAAATTTCAGGTGCTATTATGTACATTTTAGGTGCTACTATGTGCATTTTAGGTGCTAATATGTGCATTTTAGGTGCTAATATGTTAATTTTTAGTGTTAATATGTACATTTCAGGAGCTAATCTGTCCATTTTAGGTGCTAATATGTACCACTAAGGTACCAATATGCAGCCTTTGGGTACAAAAGTGTACCTTTTTAAAAGGTGCAGCCCCAGTGACAGCTTTTGTACCTTTTTTTCTGAGAGTGTATCAGGATATTTTAATGATTTCTGAAGGATCACATGATGCCGAAGACTGGAGTAATGATGCTGTAAATTCCGCTCTGCATAAATATATTCAAATAGAAAAGTTATATCAATATCACTGTTTTTACTCTGTTTTGATCACACAAATACAGCCTTTGTTAACGTAAGAGACTTCTATCAAACATTCAAAATTGCACCTACCCCAAATGTTTGAAAAGTAGCGTAATCAAATTGGATATTATAACTATTTAAATACACCCAAATTAATGAATAATATGCAGGATCTAATAAGAATTGGAATAAAACAAGAGCTTGTGAATCAGAATCAAATGCCTTGTGGCACACAAATTACACAAATGAAGGTTTTTAAAAACCCTCTGAAAACAAAAACAATGGAGAGACGGGGAGAGAGAATTGTTACCCCTTTAAATCACTTCACCAGCAACTAATTATGAAGGCGTCACATGCAAGAAGGGCTGGTGAAATTGTGTTCTGACCTTGGAGGTTGTGTGGCTGACAGTGTGGGGAACAGACAGCAATTACACGAGACTCAAACGAACACTGGTGCCTCGGAATAGACATGGCATTCCACTGCCAAATATACTGAGCGCTCAATCCTGTGAAGTCAGTCGTGGTTTAGATGGTCTCTGACAGGTGAAAGTGAGCGAGCACAGAATAGGAATGTGGATTAAATGCTGTGAATAATGAATGATGATATAGAGCGGGGCCCTTTTACTGTTAACTAAATGTGTTATTTATGCTGCAATATATTGTTCATTCATGTTAGTTGATGCATTAACTAATGTTGAAAAATGAGATCTTATTTTAAAGTGTTGCAAAATTGTCTTATTTGAAAGCACCAAGTGAGTCATACATGACATTTAATATGGGAATACATGTAATTTGGTTATATCTTAAAATATGCTGTGGGTTTACATTAATAATCACATGTATTAAAAATGTAATGTATATTGGAACAATTCTGCATCAGATTTGCTATAGGTACCCATGTCCATGGAGAAAATTGTCAGGATTGCAGAATTGGCTTTCATGTCTAAAATGTTCAGTCCAGTACCTTGAGATTTGTCTGAAACTTTTAAATCACTTCATTTACTGCTTTGATCTTTCTCAGAGGATTAATCTTACACAGCATGCAACCTCTTTTTGTTTTAGTTTATCTGTGAGATGAGAAAATGTAATATGTTAGAATTTACAGAACTAAATGCATCTCACAGATTAAAATTCTTCTTTTTGTATAAACTATTAAGTTAATTAAAGGAGTAGTTAACTTTAAAAAACGTTTGCTGATAATTTACTCACCCCCATGTCATCCAAGATGTCCATGTCTTTCTTTCTTCAGTCGAAAGAAAAATGTTTTTGATGAAAACATTCCAGGATTTTCTTCATATAAGGCACTTTACTGGTGACCAAACGGTTCAAGGTCCAAAAGACAGTTTCAGTCCAAACTGTTCAAAGGGCTTTAAACGATTCCAGATGATAAATAAGGGTCTTATCAAGCGAAACGATCACTCATTTAAAAAAAAAAATGGCAAAGTTTAAGTTTTAAGCTCAAATGGTTGCCTTGCTCTGTTCTGTCATGTGCGTTCGTGAGTCTTCGAACTCGTTTATCAAAATGAACGCATCTTTACGTCGTGAGATCGCAAACTGAGTGACAGATTTTTAGTGATTGTAAAAAGTGATGATTTTTTTTAGCTTTCAGGGCTATAGCTGTAATTCATTCAATAAAAGTATTGTTTTGTTTTTATGTTTCTAGAAGACCAATGGTCAACCGCTGAAATATTTGGAAGTGACATCTATAAATGCAGGATTCACTCTCGAAATTGACATAGTGGAATAACTATAGTAGTACGGGACAAAAATATGGCACATAAAAATAGACGTGTGCAATGTAAATGCAGACTAATAGATTGCTAGAAAAAATGTCTATATCAATACATAAATATCATTCCAATTATTAAAGGTAATTAATAGGGCTGGGTATTGAGACAAATTTCAAAATTCAATTCGATTTCGATTCACAAGCTTGCAATTTGATTAGATTTCGATTACGATTCAATATCGATTATTTTGGATATCAGTTACAATAAATGGCCATTTTTCTCAAGGGAATCAAATCTCTTAACTAATGCTGTAAACTATGGGAGTCTAGTTGTAGCCTAGGCTTCATTAGCCTAATATGAAGGTAATAATGAACTGTTTTGTAGCTATACAAACACTTAAATTACACTTTTATTTATTTTTATAATAAGAAGATTATATGAAATATAAACATTTAAATGGTGGCTGCATAAAAACTTGCCAGATTTATTCAAATATGCATTAAATATTGAAGAACATTAAAATTATAATGCATATGTAATATGGTGTATATATTTAGCAAAATGCTCCTCTCTAGAGTTATTTTTTCTAGCTGACTAAAGAGTTTATATGGGTTTTCTGAGGTGAATATGACGATACATGACATTGATTACAAGCTGTTTAACTGACGTCTTTCCACGGTTGAAACACTGATTGAGCGAATCAATGTGACATGATACAGATTTCGATAAGTTGTACTCTATCTTTTAACACACTTTCAGATGCTCATTCATGTTTATTTCGCACTGTGACTGGTATTATTAAGCCGGAAGAGAGATCAGCGCTGCTGCTTCTTTTGAGCTGCGCCAGAGCGATCTCACGCCACAGCGCCAAAACGCTATTTATGTTTTTGCTATGTTTATGCTATTGACTTAATTTGAAAATGGAAACTTTGTTTCATATCAATAGTAACAAAGGACAAAGATTATTGTGAATTTTTTGGATGCGCGCAGCCGCGATACAATGTTCCATTCATTCAAATGAAACAAGATGACTAATCGATTCTTGAGATTTAAGAATCGATATCGGTTCGTAAAAATGAGAATCGATTAATATCGAGAAATCGATATTTATTACCCAGCCCTAGTAATTAATTGTAAATAATGTTTCACTGTGCATTGCCATTTTTGTGATGGTGGAGCCATTGCTTACACATTACATTTGCACTTTACTGTAGATTTGATTCTTAATTGTCCATCTGACAGTACAATTAAAATGTGAATTTTTATCAAACTTGGAGCAGGCAGGCCTGCCTTGGTTATGGTAAAAAAATAAAAAATAAAAACTGAAAAAAATATGTCAGTAACTTTCCTTAGCTTTTTTTTTTTTTTGACTGTGTTAGCATTTCTGATAGCAGTTTAAAATGTGCTTTCTGTTTCTCTCTATCTGGTGTCTTTTCCATGCATGCATAATTTGCACTCGTTCAATATTTAAAGACCTAATGAAATGAAAAATAAAGTTTTGTGGTTTATAGTCCACGCCTCCTCGTTTTGAAGTCATCAATAACAGTTCCGGCCCTTTAATCTGATCTGATCTGAAAAGTGCTGACCTGAAAATTTCCTCCATCAGCAGATCTCTTTGTGTTTGTGAAATGCAAATTCCCACTGCTGTATAGCAAAAACACTTGTGTATGACAAACAGTGGCGTGTCTTGATAAATTTACAGTCATAAATCTGGCCAGCGCAGCTCTAATAATGACAAACGTAAGTGACTTCCATTTGTCTGAACACTGCTTCACTTCGGTTCATTCATCAAGGTGAGATAACAACTGAGACGTGTAAAAACGCTGGAGTTTGCAAACGGTCATCTAATAAGAGAGAATTTGCTGGCACTTTGCATTATGCATGCAGCACCTGGACTTTTTATATCAGAGAATGGGAATGTGTCATGCCTACTCATAACTTCACCAATAACAAATGCAGTAAAATGTGTTGGTCATGATTGGATATTTTTGTGTTTCCTCCTAGTCCATATATTTTATTTCATTTTTTATAGCATTTTGTTTCAAATCGATATGATTTTTTTTTTTTTTTTTTTTTTTTTTGGCGTAAAACACACAAGGAGAAGCTTAGTTGAATGCCCAAACTGTTCTTTTCCAAACAGTAAAAGTGGATGTCCCAGCTGTCACCATTGAGAAAACTGAACAATGTGCTCTGTTTGTGTTTCACTCAACAAAGTTGGAAATGTATGTGTTGGTTAAAACTGACTGAGCACTAGCCATGCCTCGTATTTGTGTCACGGCACGCAAGTGCCAAGTTTCACATCTGTGCTTCAAATGAAAGCCATTCTAATCAAATATATAACCTTTTTTGGTGTGCCAAAATTTTTGAGTCACATCTCATATCCTAGCCTCCATGAGCACCGGCTCATTTACATAGTGATTTATGCCCAACAAGCACCTATAAAAGCCTGACTCAATCTCTCAAATCGTATTCTTCCTAAAACATTGTTTTTTAAAGTAGACAATGCAGTACAGTCATGCCCAGAATGTCCAGGGAGGTTTTAACTATACCTTTTGTCCTCCAAAGCAGTTCCTTATGCTCGTAATAATTAGCTGCCCTGGAGGGTGTTGACTTGAAACAATCCAGCCTTTGTAGTGCAGGAGATCACATTCTTGATTTGTGTTCATTCAGCTGATCAAAGGCCAACATTACACTCAAAAGGGGAACAAATTCATGCATACATAGTTTATTTAGATAGACTGACTTTAGACCTACTGACTAACTTTGCTACTACTGTACATGTCAACTGTAGAGCTGCATGATTGTGGACACACTGAGAATCAGATTTTGGGGGGTTTCAAACAGCGATTATGATTCTCCCATGATTATAAACAGACAAAAGAAGAAAAAAAAAGCAACATGAATTTCACTAGAGGTTTTGACAACATGATAATTGCTGCTGTTTATTTTAAATGTTTAATGTAATGAATTTGAATGAATGACAACTTAATTATTTCATTGGCTAATGTGTGAATCAGCGCTTCTCAAGAACTAATTTCTTGAAAGATTGATTCAATAGCAAATGCATTTTTTTTAATATTAGTCTGGAGCTTGGAGTCCTCAGGTGTAGCTAGGCCCAAGCTACACATCTCAGCAATATTTTGTTTGCTAAATATTTGTTTGTTTTTAGTTGTCGATGGACTTAATAATTAGCCTCATGCTGTTAAAATTTTATTTAAAAAAAAAAAAAACATGTCTGTAATACGGAGGTGTATTGCATTCACTTGAAGAAAAAAAAATCTACAAGTTAATTATCTCAGAACTACGAGATAATTTTTCATGGAAAAAAGTTTTTGCTCTGTTTTTTTTCTGAATTAACGAGTTAATTTTTCATGAGAAAAATAAATGTACTCTGTTTTTCTGAATTAATGAGTTAATTTTTCATGAGAAAAAAAAAAGTTTTGCTCTGTTTTTCTGAATTAACGAGTTTTTAGAAACGCTCGATACATGATACATTCCCAAGTTTAGAAACTCTGCAGCTCCGTTTTGCGTTTTGAATCTCCAGAGGGTGTTTTAGTAAAGACGGGACAAAACAGAGGACTTAAGAAATGCTGACGCACAGGCTCACGCTCGGCTCTATGATTGGGTGCCATCAGTCATGACGTGTTCTTCCCTGATTCGTCAGCCAACGTTTACACCGGCACGCGCATGCCCAGTGTTGGTGAATGGTCACGTGAACCGCGTTTTCAGTCGTTTTAATGTGGACGAAGATCAATTCTAATTCGCAGATAAAACGCTGGTGTGGACGGAGATCGTATTCGTTCTCCATTTTTAAACGAAAACGTGTGGGCATGGCTGAAGACTGGCTGGGCTCTGGGTCCATGGTGGAAACCATGGTATGGAAATTAACCAGAACATAGCTAACTAAACAGAACATGACAATAAAACTAAGAAAACTAAACAAGACAATATCATGACAGTAATATGGCAATGGATAAATATGAGGGAGATTATATGATGACAGAAGTTACATTTTTAAACAGATGATCTGCAGAAGGTGCAACCAGTTGTAATAGTATTTGTATGCTAGTACATATAGTATTCATTAGGGGTGTAACGGTACACAAAAATCACGGTTCGGTACGTACCTCGGTTTTAAAGTCACGGTTCGGTACGTTTTCAAAACAGCAAAAAGAAAGAAATGCCAGAGAAATTTCCTATTTGTTTAAAGAAAAAATATTTTTAAATAAGTGTGAGTTTTCCTAGATCTTGAAACTTTCAGGTTTATAAATGGGGGTCATCTTTGAAGGATGAACAAATAATGTTTTGGTCATCACATTAAAAATAACATTTAAATATATATTTATTTATATAATATTTGAATTTTGAAGTGCTGGAAAAGGATGTGTGAAGTACTTGAAAGCATTTCACCATTCCAGCCAAACTGGTTCCAGTTAGTGTTCCTATATTAAATCCATGGTGAATGTTGCTGGTCTGTGGACGTAAAGTATTACTAGTTCATTCACAGCACAATGTTTCTCCTGGTTTCCACGTCAGCGCTGTTTGATCTAATAGAGATCTATGGTTAATAACGGAGAAATGTGAATGCTTCTCACTAGATCTCGCAGCGATGTTATTACCTCAGTGGCGAATTCAAATGTGTTCTTTACCGGATCTCTTAGCGCGGTGTAGTAACATTGTCGCTTGATCGAGATCGGCTCGCGCTGCACAGATGTTGCTGGTCCGAACTGATAAACGATCTGTGAAGCACATAACGAGTAGCGCAGTTTCGTTCTGCTTTCATTACGCTTGCCATTTGATGTTGCGCAACGTTGTGTTGGCCATCAGCACGAATTTTGCCGGCAGGAAAAATGGTCCAAGCAATCGTTCGGTTTGTATGCGTACCGAACCGGAAGCCTCGAACCGAAACGGTTCAATACGAATACATGTACCGTTACACCCCTAGTATTCATTAGTATTTATTTTGGACAGGTGGGGCTCATCAACCTGGGAAGTTAAGAGAAGGAACCAAACCTCTGCTGACTTGCGGCTTCACGCAGCCATAGCGGCCGTAAACTGCCTTTGGTACTCCGACTCCAAAGTAGTACCAGAGTACCAAAAGCAGTTTAGGGCTGCTTACAGCTCAGCTCTGGCAACTCCTGCATCCGCATTAAAACCAAGTTGTCTCTGCTTTTGCCCTTCAACAAGTCAGCGACACTCAAAATATTGCAGTTATCTACAAGGAGCTACAGCAAGTCATTTCCATGCAACTTTACACCACAGCAGAACCAGTCAACATCATGAACGCTTACGCGCCAACTCTGACTTCCACAGCTGAAACAAAGCAACCCGGTCTCATCCCAAGACGTCATATAACTGACGTTTTGGGACGTCTTTTGACCATACGTCAATATTCGCCTTTTTAGGGCCCCCTTAAACGTCGGTAGATGAGGTTACGGGATCCTAACTCTACCTCATACCTAAACCTAACCCTAAACCTAACCCGTCACCTAACTGACGTTAAAGGTAAAACGTCAGTTGTATGACGGCCCGGGATCGCCATCTACCGACGTTTAAAGGGGTCCTAAAAAGGCGGATATTGACGTATGGTCAAAAGACGTCCCAAGACGTCAGTTATATGACGTCTTGGGATGAGACTGTGTTAAACAAAGAACAAGTTCTATGATGATTTCAACATTGTAGTCAATAAAAGTATCCAAACAGACATCATTGAAAGGCGAAGCAATGATATGGGCCGTTCCACTGGTTACAATTGTGAATTCTCTGAATTTAAACATTTTTGGAAACATTTGGGAAGTACACAAGTCATTAAAATATGAAGAGTTCAGATGCAAAAGCCTCTAAGTGCCATTTGAAATTTTCTTCTAGAATGATCATTTTTATCAAGCTTGTATATTTAAGTTCAGTGATTTCACTTAAATGGCAATGATAATTACCTATTAATTGTTATTTAAGTGAAATTACTGAACGTAAATATACAAGTTTGATAAAAATCATCATTAAAGAAGAAAATTTCAAATGGCATTTAGAGGCTTTTGCATCTGAACTCTTCATATATAACATTGTTCTCATGTTTTTTAATAATTTAGTCCAAAAATCGTATAATTTGTGCCTTTAAACTTGTTTTATTTCATAATTTAAACCCTAAATAGCTACAACATTTCACCAGATACCTTACATCCACACTTAAAATCTGATGTGGCACATTCTGGCACTAGTCTCACAGTCAGCCATCCTGTCTGTCTTTGCTTGGCTTCTGTACCATGTTTCGTTCCAGAAACGTACCTTTCAAGAACCCCTGGCAGACTGTCATGCCTTCTCAAAGTTGACTTGCACAATTTCACCTGTGGCTAATGGCTATAATTCAATATTTTCCTCCAGCTGACCCTCACTGCCTCAGTGAGGTTTTACCAGATAGTTTGGCACGAGAGCAAACCCTTTCAGCAGCATGACACCTCTTGGACGACACTGAGCTTAATCAAATGCTCATTAAAAAGACCCTTCAGTTGGGCCCAAATAACACAAGCGTATCTGTCTAATTCCTCCCCGGCTCTTCAGACATGTAAATAGGGGAAGGCTAATGTGCTAATTGGATACATTTTAGGGTCGAGTGTTTGAAATTAAATTTTATGGATCTGCTTTGTAACGTACGTTCGGATATTAGTAGAACCATCAGGCTGACCTTTTGCCACCAATCTCTTTCTGAACTTGAAGGCAAAGGAAAAAATTAAATTTAGCAATGAAATAGCTAAGGAAACTATATATATTATATAATGGCACATTAATAATAATAAATAACCCTAAAATAAATGTGCAACTTTTCACAAGTTCACTTGGTTTAAAAATCTGAGGTAGCACGTGCTGGCGCAGAAGCAAAAACAAACTGCTAAACAACGGAATGAATGGATGAAAGAATTAATGCATTATTTAATATTGCATACAATATTTTATTATATTTTATTTTTAGGTGATTGACAGCAGAGACATACACTCCAAGGCCATGAGTTTTACTGTAATGGTAAACAAATGGCACAAAATAAATAAATAAATACATACATACATAAATGCACCCTTTAATATTATATTGTTTTATTTTTAGATGATTGACAGCAGTCCTAAGCTCCAAGGCCTTGAGTTTAAAAAAAAAAAAAATGATGCTCTGTGCAAATGTATTTCATTTCACATGGAAGAGATTAAATGTAGGCACATGCCTGAATAGGAAAATACCTGTGTTCCCCAAAGACTTGTTGAACAGCTTGTTAGTATTGTTCAGGGCGAACAGGAGAGTCGAACTATGAATCACAACTTGCAAGTCCTCTCATGTGATGGCACAACCATCAGAAGGCAGAGCAAAGGCGAAAGGAGAAAATAATAAAGAGAGGAAAGTAAGCGAGGGAGAAACGTTTCAATTTATTGAGATTCGATTTCAAGATCAAACAGCGGATGGATTTGCATAGCCCAGGGTTGGCTGTGGCCCACTTTCCCCTGCTCTTCTGAAAAACAGCCAGCGCATACCATTATCAGTGTTGGGGTTCCACAGCTCAGAGAAAGAGGGAGGTTGGCAGTGGCACAGCCTCTGGTGTTTGTCCCACAGTGACCAGTCTGGTCTCATTGTTTATATGTAGGTAGAAATACATAACACAGCAGTGCCAAAAACATATTTTTTTGTACATTTGGATAGATGCTGAAACCACAAAATGGACATGAAGAGTTCAGATGCAAAACCCTCTAAATGCCATTTGAAATTTTCTTCTTTAATGATGATTTTTATCAAACTTGTATATTTAAGTTCAGTAATTTCACTTAAATGGCAATGATAATTACCTATTAATAGTTATTTAAGTGAAATTACTGAACTTAAACATACAAGTTTGATAAAAATCATCATTAAAGAAGAAAATTTCAAATGGCATTTAGAGGCTTTTGCATCTGAACTCTTCACATATTAACAACATATAAAATGCAACATTATGATCTATTTACAGCTGCAGTGACATAAGATATTTACAAATCTTTCATAACATAAGTAGGTAACACTTTACAGTATGGGTGCACTAATAAGCATTAATTCATGCTTAACTAATGCACAAATAATACTGAGTTAATGTGTAACTAATGATTATCTAAGCTATTCATTAATGATTACCACATTAGGAACTAATTAAGAGTCTATAAGGTTAATGTATTAGTTCATAAATGAATTGATTTTAATTAAATATGCAATTGTGTATTAATTCCATAATAACTAATTTTTTTTAACCAATAGTGTTAATTAATATGTTAATTACTAAAATGAGCCAAAGCCTTTTATTTCAACTTCCAGATAATACAGATACACTAATATGCATTAATATATGACTAATTGCTTCATTGTTAGTGCAAATTCATGTGCAAATTACTAAATGACTAGTTAATAATGATGTGCCCCAGCAAGTAAAGTCATAATATAATGATACCTTTGCAAATCATTAGCTAATGATTAATTAAAGCAGACAACTGGGAGTTTGAAGTGCATAGCTTTGACTAATTGTGGTAATTAACACATTAATTTACACTATTAGTTAATAAAATATGTTATTAAGGAATTAATACAATCGGTATATATCGGTATTAATCGGTATATTTTAGATCCCTCAAACCTACCTCCATAAGGGATAATCCAAAGCTAGCTGTGAATTAAGTAAGAGATAATTCAGTGTTTACACACAGATAGTGCATTCATTTTATTTATATAGCGCCTTTCCACAGCTCAAGGTCACTTTACATGGTACATTTATAATACATTTAAACACTAACGCACAACAATCACAAAGGATACATATAATCACATTTAAACGAAGTACATGTTAAATAGATATGTTTTCAACTGTGTCTTGAATGCAGTCACTGATGAAATATTTCAAAGTGAAAGGGGCAGAGAATTCCATAATGTTGGCGCATTTACACTAAATGACCTTCCACCTACTGTACATAATCAAAAACGAGGGATGGACAATAAAACAAGTTCAGTTGATCTGAATTGATTTAATGACGTGCAAATTGCACAAATATACAGATTTTCACGCTTTTTGCACATTCTGTTCTCTTAAATTGCTTTTGTTATTTGTTTATGGGTCCTAATTAGATAACGACAAGCTCATGAACCGTTGTGCCGTGCTGCTCTAAACAAACTGTCTGTCAATGAGAGTCCGAAACGAGGACTTGTGGGACAGTGTCCTGCTCCACTTCACAGATGAGTGAAAGGATAATTTTAGAATAACCACAGTCATTTATGACAGATCATTCAACAACAGCTCGTTCATTGTGTCATAGTACATCATTGCACATGTGTGGTACTTTCAAGTTTCGCTTTTCAATCCGAACATGTGTTTACATGTCCTCTTGGTTGGATTGCTAAAGGTTTAAACAACCTCTTACAATTCAAATGAAATTTTAATCGGATTTGGCCATTTTGGAAATTTTAATCAGATTTTTTAATCGGATTTGGCCAAGTTATTCCGATTGCCTTTTTATGACTTTTTATTCCGACTGTGCTAGTAGTCAATCGGATTATTAGGTTCCAAATGCAGCTATTGACTGGATCTCTATCTCATATTTCCATCGCTATAAGTTCTGGAAAGCAAAAACGCTCACAAAACCCCTTAGCCGAGTGGCTCTCTCACACTTTATGATGTGACAGACAACTAGTTGTCCAGTAGAGTTCCGTTCACACATCGCAGGTTTTCGAAGAATGCGGTTGTGAGTCCTGAAATTACGGGTCTAGGTTTATAGAATGTTGTTGTCACTCCCATAAATAACCGTACTGTGTGAATGTTACCGCATTAAGGACTCAAATACAGGACTGACAATCATATTCTACTTCTTTGTGAACATTACACTGACCTATATGCGGAAAGCAAAAAAAATCAAGCATAAAACTTATCTCCATCATGTAAATATGAATTGAACTGTACATTTTCTCTATTCAAATTTCATTATTGTGTCACATCACACAGCAGTTTCACATTCAATGTACACAGACACACTGCATGTGGGAATGCATGTTTTGAATCTACACTAAGTGCTGTTTATGACAGTTTAAACAGAAGAGTGAAGAGATTAGTAATGGAAGCTCTCAAAAATATGATCTATATTCTGACATTTTTATAAGGGCAAAGGGCCATTCAATTTGATTGAATTTAATACCATTTTAGGAATAATTGTCAACTTTTAGTCTGTCATTTTGTCCTGTTAAACCAATTTGAGATGAGTGCTTACACGAGTTGTTGACATTTAAAAGGCCACTTCAGTCAGCAGACAGAACCCCATTTAACACTGTTTACGCTTTTAAAATTTCTTTAAGTTAACATTTCACAGGTCATGTTGCTGTTCAGCAATGTCTATTGATTTTTTTTTAATGCAAGCAGTAAAACTTGCTATTTAAAATCAAAAGGTTTTTGGTGAAATGCATGTGTATCTTTTGAATTTGGGTGACAGCCAAAAACTATTTTAGGTTAAGAGGTTAATGTCAGATTATCAAATAAACTTCGGAAGTGCAACTCTTGTTTGATTAGGTCATGTGACCGGTGAGATATATTATCATTAATGACATTTTTAATGAAACCAAATCATTTGTTGCCTTCTGATTCAGCATTTTAATAACATCACAACAGTGCGCCACTGAAGCTTCCGTATTCTTCTGTAGCTTTCCAAAGGGAGATGGTTTTCCTTTCCACAAACAAATGTAAAATTGTTTTGGATTGAAATGCAAATGATCCCAGCTCCTGAGGCAATGTGGAACAGGACATCAGAAATGAGTGAGTCCAAAAGAACATTGGTAATGAGAAGACTGTGAGACCTGGTGTGCCGTATAATCCTCTCCCAGTCGTAGGACACATTAAAATCCTAATTAATTTGGATGCGGCCTTTGCAGCCAAAAAACTATAGTTTGCCCAAAGTAGGTCAGGTTTAGCAAGAATCAAGCCAACGTAGCTAAACAAATTCCTCTCTGCCACTAGAATGTTGATAAGTCCCCAAGATCCAGCTGGATGGACCAAATCCCCTTGAAAGTGATTCATTCTATCTCTGACTGAGTTAAAGTACAATTCCCTTTCAAATTAAGAAAATATTTGTCTGCAATAAAGGTTCTGTTAAAACTGTTAATAAAGCAATGATGCACTATATCAATCAAAAGTGACAGTAATGACATTTATATTGTTACACTTTATTTATTTATTTTTTGATTGAGTTTAAATGCAATTACTTTAAGAATGTTCCTTGTCTGCAGAAGTGCTGTCACAATAAACATGGATGCATTAAACTGATCAAAAGTGATATTAAAGCCATGTATAATGTTGCAAAAAATAAATCAGTTTCAAATATATATGCTGTCCTAACATCTTCAATGTTTTAAAATGAGATTAAATGCACTTTTCATTTAATTAATACAACATTTATGTCTGCAAACATTCTGTAAATGTTACTAAATAAATTAATAATAATAATTCGGCAACAACATTTAATTTAATTTCTTTTTTATTTTAAAGACATTAATTGTTCGTTAAAAATCAGTTTCAAATAAATGCTATTCTTTTAAACTTTTTATTCATTAAATATTTCTGAATAAAACATATGGTTTCTGCAAAAATATTAAGCGGCACAACATCTGATAATAACATACAAGAATAACATAATAGGGACATACATGTACCAGCTTGTCATATTAAGACATTTAACATTTAAAATGCCATATTAACCGCAGAGTTAACAGGGAGAAACACATTTAACACCACTTTCACCTTTACAGTGTTTTTCATTAGCACAGTGTATCTATTAATGTATTTACATCAGGCAGTAACAAATGAATATGAACTATACATAGATAAGAGGAAATATATGTGAGATGTTGTTGCTTAGTTTCCCATGTGGGCTTGCGTTCCTCCACTGATACACAATGAGTGATTATTTGCTCTTCTCTGTGATTTGAGACCTGCTGATTTCCCCTAGAACTTTACAAGGTAAACCCCATGATGTCGGATGCTTAATTGTCTTCCTGTGGGAAGGTGAGAGTCATTATCTGTGATGGATTGAACTGAACTTTCAAGGGCAAATTAAATGTCTGAGAAGGTGAATGTTTAATTCTTGCTCAGGGGCAAAGCAGATTTTAAGTATGTAGCAATGTCTGGCCTCTCACCCCCTCATGTCAGAATAAATGACAAATCTCTGAATCTCTAAGGGCTTAAAGTTAGACCATGAAAGACTACATAAAACATATTTGAATTATTACAATAACAATTAAATGGGGGAGTGTGTGATAGAAGAATAGCAAGAGCGTTTCATTGGTAGCAATGGTGTTGAGGTGAAAAAAAAAAAAAAACCTTTATATTTTATGCATTATTTATAAGGTAGCTAGGCCTTTCATTTTGTGCCAAGCACAAGCATCTGTTAAAGTTCATTTCACTAATCTTTATTGAAAATGGGTCATATTTGTAGTCGAAATGTAAAATAAATTTTGAATTTGGTGCCCTCTTGACCAAGAAAAGACAGGTACCAGCAGTCCGCCCAGCTCAATCCAGTCCGGGCTCCTCGTCCGAGAGCACAGGCAGCAGCAGTCCGTCCGTCCGTAATATGAGTGGTTAAAATCTTCAACAAACAAAGCAGTTCAAAAACAATGAAAACAATTCATACTAAGTCACACAGGGCGCAACCATCTTGGAATCTGTATCAGAATTCTTGCGGTTGTCCGAAATCCGAGCGGGAAAATCTGAGGAAAGGGGGCGTGCTGGTACGTGTTGTTAGGCAACATCCGTCTTCCTAGTCGGAACTCCAACACGTATAAAATATAGAATGCACCATCAGTATCTGCAAGTGTAGTCCCACCCACTGATCCGTAATAGGTCTGTAGCGTGAGTGGGTCCCACACCCTGGATAAATTATGAGCTATAGCCTCAGCCCTTATACAAAGAAATGGGACTTCCTGCTTTTTATGACACAAAATGTCATAAAAACAGGAAGTGGAACACTTAAATCCTATTTATCCCATATCAGGGGAAAATAAGGGAATCAACCATTCAAAAATGGGTTTCTAAAGATAGCCACTCTTAGAAGAAATGGTTCTATTTAGAACCAGAAATGGTTCCATCCCCGCTTCATATATGGAACTCCAAAATGGTTCTATATAGAACCATTTTTTTGGGTAAAATGTTCTATTGGCCAAGTAACTACAGGGTTCTATATAGAACCCACAGGAACCATTGTTTAAGAGTGTATAGAACCTTTTATGGGTTCCAAATATGTAGCACTGATAGAACCTTTTAAGGTTTTATGTAGAACATTTTCTTCTAAGAGTGTACAAAGCAAATGGGTGAAGTGTCCCTTTAATAGTGTTGGAATTTAGTCGCTCTTTAGTCTTTACACCACATTGTTAGTCTTGAGTGAGTCATTTGAATCATTAAACGCTGATTCATTCAACATTAATTAAGAACGAAAAAGTGAATTCAGAAGAGCATAGCTACTGTCTAATACTGTTACTATTTCTTTCTTTACAGATATTGTAAACATAGTTTCCGGTGTGCTGTTTTGAATTCAGCCACTCATTGAATAATTTATGAATGAGTCATTGATTCATTTTACTCAACGGGTTTGTTCAAAAACACCGAATCATTCACGAAAAAAAAAAAAAAAAAAAGAAAAAAAAAAAACACAACGGACCTCGGTGTCGCGACATTTCTGTGGCTTTATTTATTTTCATTAAGGACCCAGGACTGGCCATTCGGTAAATGTTAATGTGCAGTAAGTGATCGTTATCGGCATTAGATAATAAATCATGGATTTGTCTTGCCTGACAACGCTATGATTCGGCTCACGTGCCTCCGCCAAACGGTTTCGAAAAGACTAGCGTAATCAATGCGATCGAGTGCTCGAGGAGGAAGTGGACAGGTGGACCAGAGAGTGAAAGCTCTCCACGAAGAAGCTGCAATTGAGCAAAATGACTGACCAGGGCTTCAAGTGCAGGTCACTAGGCTAAAGGTAACCATTACTATTGTGTTTAATACATTTAGCAGACAGATATTTAATACTATAGATACAAGGAGCTAGGGTGCGGTGGACAAGAACAAAATATGACTAATTATAATGCAATAATTTGTTCAGTATTAGGTCTTTTCTTTAAAGATAGGCTGTCAAAGTGTAGCCAACTAATTGTGACATTTAAGCAATTTGTTTTAATATTTGTATGACATATTGTTAAATCTTGGGTAATTAGTCATTTTAAGATAAATAACACTATAACGACAACATTAACAGTGTCATAGTGTAATATTTAGAATTTGACACACAAAAAACTTATTTGCAAACAACTTACAATGAGGTGGTTTTGCAACAAGGTGGAAACAGTTCTGTTCATAGCTGGAGCTACAAGACAAAATAGCAAAAATAGACTTTTTAATGTGATGGCAATTTGCCTTATTAAAAAAAAAAGGTTGTTGTGGGTGTATGAGATAGCCGATGAGTGTTTTTTTTTTTTCTGGTTGTAGCAAATCTGAAAAAATAACTGGCAATTTTGTATTAAGTGCGAGTTCCTCAATACTACGTACTTGTTTATTAGACTTACTCGCACATTCATGCTCCACCAGGGGCGGCTCGCCCATAGAGGGCGCTGGGGCGCCGCCCTCCCTCCGACCTGTTTGTCTGTTTTTTAATATATATTATAATTTATCATTTTGAAAAATAATCTGTGTTAATTATATGCTAATAATGGTTTTACTTTTAAAAGTGTTTTGAACTCACCAGAATGATATTTGCATTCACTTTCGTTACTTTTATCATGTTGGTGTAGTAGTATAGCCAATAGGCTGTCTTCTCAGGGCGCCAGTTCGCTCAGCCCCACAGTGCTGGAATTTAAGCCAATGGTTCCCCGGTTGCTATGCAAAAAAGTTTATATTTCGCCAATCAGCGCCGTCAAATTTTATGGTTTGGGGCGCTAAAAATATCGCCCACAGTATCAGATTAGGGGAGTGCACCGTGCACGCGCACCACGTTTTTACCTCAGATGAGAGCAGAATGGCAGCGCCAGTGACGTCGAGTGGAAATAATGTAAAGTTAGTCGTGGGAATTGATCTGTCTGTCTCTGTCACTCACTCACTCACACACACATAAACACTGTTTCACACACATTTGATATTAAAATAGTTATAGGAATATTAATACCTGTGTGTTTGCTTTGTTTTTGATGTTTTTAAGTTCTGAGCTAGATTACTGTGTTTAATACTAGTTAAAATCAACTTTCTTCTCATACTTGGGTGTTACAATCAAGAACGTTGTCCCACGCTCTTTTTCAGAGCCTTTTCTCTCTCTCTTTCTCTAGTATCAACACATTGTTATCCATTATCCAATTGTCAAAAATATATAGTCTACAGCTGGGGATTGATTAAACTAGATTGTTGTATTACTTATTATTTTTTGTTTTACCTATATTATAATTTATCAATATTATGCGTTTGCACTTTTTCTGTCAGCACACAGAGCATAATAAACATTCAACTTGTTCATTATCATTAACTGTCAAACTGTTATTATTATTATTGTATTATTTGACCATTGGTATTGACTGGTTTAAGTTATTTTGTTGGTATAGGTAAGGGCATGGCCTAAGGCCTAAAATGCACCAGAATGCAGGAAATCACATCTACTAAATTCAAAATTTTCTGGGGGGGACCCCCAGACCCCCCTCTTATTCAGCCCCCCCCCTACTATAATTTTCACCAGCCGCCACTGTGCTCCACCTTGTTTCTCAATAACTTCTCATCAGAGCCGTCATTGCGTTTTCAAATTAATAACAGAGGCTTTTACTCATCTTGTGTTATCAATTATCTACGGAAGATTCCAAATCTGTATGTGGCCTATAGTTTTCACACAAAAGAGTGTTTTTGGGACACTCCTAGCCTTTCCTTAACTATTTAATATACATAGGCTATAGCTGATCTTTGGACTGTTCACTGCTAAAATTATGGCTAGACTACCTGTGTAGACCATAATGCTAAAGTGCTACTTTAATGTTATTTATTTTATTTTATTTTATTCAGAGAACAAGAAAATTAAAATTCAAGAGACATGTCATGCTAATAATTGTACAGGCCTAGGCTCTATATTGTTGTCTTGTGTAGTTCATGCTAATATCCAGCGTGGGAATATTTTTAGAAATTTATTAACACTTTTAAATATGATTACATGCGCAGCTGAGTAACCACCTTCCTGATCCTCTCAAGGAGGCGATCCATTTCTGAGATTCCCGGCATTATCAGTTGTGACTGGGATATTAGTAGTACTGGGCCTCTTTATCTTCCATTCCTCCACCGATTGTCTAAGTACCTGTGCAAGATGAGTGCCTATGTGACTCTCTCTCTCTTTTTTTTCTTTCATAAATCAATCCGCGGATTGCGCGTGTGCTAAACTGAAGATATTGATCAGAACGGATCATGGATCAATGATGAACCGTTTCACCACTAAAGCATTGAGAAGCAGACATGTCTCAGCATCTTCTATTCAAATTGTAGCAAACACTTATTTTCTATAGGCACTCATAGCCAAGCAATGACTGACCAAGAGTTTGATTTAGCTCGCTTTGTGAGTCGTCAGTCAACCTTTTATCCTCTCTCCATTGAACCAAACAGAGTTATGGAACATTTAAAGCACTTTTCATGCCGTTCAGTTTGTTTGGGTTAGAAGAGGTAGCCTGGACCTTCAACTTACGCTGGTGAAACGAGAAGCCCATTCTCTATATGAATTTATATTCAAGTGGTAATCCAACAGATCCACATGCATAAATATACTGTGCAAAGTCATTCTAGTCATAAATACACTTCATCTCCACACTCAAAACCCTTTGTTCAGAACTGGCAAGTGTCATACATGTTAATGAAACCTTCATGGAAAAGCGTTGTATGTGTCAGTCAGCTATTCCAGACATCAAACTAAACTTGACATATCATACGGGTTAAAAACACCACGATTGTCCTGTGCAGTAACTAAATTCTGTTTGTCTGCTGTTACCAGTAAAGTTTAAATATTAGAAGGTGATTTATTATGATTTTCTTGTTATTTATCAATGGTGTAAACGAAAATGTTTTTTTTTTTTTTTTTTTTAAGTAGCATGTTACGGGAAGCCCATTCACTCAGATATGCATCACAATAGGAATTAAAGGGCACCTATTATGGAAAATTCACTTTTACATGGTGTTTGAACATAAATGTGTGTTGGCAGTGTGTGAGCAAAACCACCCTAGAATGATAAAAATCCACCCAGTGGTTTTTTTACAATCTCAATAAATCATATGCACTGTCTCAGAACGAGCTGTTCTGAGATTCAGCTCTATGTGACGTAGAACAGGAGACAGGGGTTTGATTGACAGTGTGGCTGTGGCCTAGACCCCGCCCTCGGTGATCTGTACACATCATCCTCCATTGTTTCAACGACGACACCCGGTAATGTCTCTTGGAAACATAAGTGTTCTGTCGTGGACTCGTGGGTTAATCCTGTTGTTGTAGCTTAAAAGTTAATCCTCAACTGTGGATCGTCATCTACTGTTTGCGATCCACCGTCACATCCAGTAACAGTAAGTGTGTTTTATGATTTTTGAGCAAATAGTCTTTTCAGTCAATGTCAGCCAATTCAACAACAAATGTGTCTAAAGTTGTTGTCGTTGTAGGATGTCTGTGTAGGCTATATAATTTAAACCTTGTTTGTAGAGTGTTTAACCACACGTTTATATATATTTAAAGATATTGTATTAAAAACTGCATATATGTTGTTGTTCTGTATGTTAGCCATCTCCTCACATTTGCCACAGAAGCACCCGTATGACAAGTAAACATGCCACAGGTCCCCGTCCCTCGCATAAATGTAATTTCGCTAATTTCGCTGTGAGCAGAGAGAAATCCGGGAAGGGTAATTCATTAATTAAATGAAAAGTTTTAAAACATCTCCACGCTGTTAAATATGATTGGAGAGTTCTGGGGAAAAGGCTTGGTAAATAGAATCAAGAGAGGCGTCGAGCAGTGGTCTCAAGGAGTGGTTTATGGAAAGATCAATTCCGAATAGTGAGGCACTGGCTTTGGGTTGGGCTATGCTTCTGGAGCCAGCTGTCTGAATTTCTGATAGGATCTGCGCTCGGATGTTGCTGGCGACAGGGGGCGGTTCCAAGGTGATGGCGTTTAGAGGTATGGGCATCTGAGTTGCTTTAAACAGAGAAAATGGTGTTTTTGCCTGAGGAAGCATGTTTTGTGGTAGACAATCCGGGGGCGCCGTGGAAAACGGAGGTGGTCTTGCGTTTGAGATGGCCGCTGGAGCTTGGCAAGCAACCAGGAAAGAGAGAGAAAGCTAAGGTGGACAATAAGGCGACTGGGCCTGCACCTCTAGCGGAGGCATCCTCACGCTAGGGTGTGCTGTAGGCCCCGGCTGGAAAAAAACGTTAGCGGTACCCAGAGGATAAAAACAAGGGAGAGTTGTCTGAGCCCGTGATTCTGGCGGAGGCAACCTAAGATGGAGAGAATTTGGAATAGTAACAGCAGGTTGCACTTGCCCTGCTAGCGGAGGCAACCTCATGCTAGAGGGAAGACGGTTGCTGTTGGTGACCGGTAATGAGTGAAGCTGAGCAGAAGGCGGAGAGGGTAGTGATCTAACGGCGGAGGAAACGGGCCCGTCCCAGGCTAGCTGACGGCGTGCTGCTCCTAACTGAAGGTCGATGGTGGTCCAGTCTCGCTGTAGAGGAATACCGGATTAGAGGGGTACGTGGTGTTTTACCTTTGTTAGTTTTGTCTGCTGTTTTATTGGAGACCTTAGAGGGAGATGAGGGTTTAGACCGGGCGCCTGTTGGATGAAGGTTAGAGAATAGTTGGTATAATTCTGCTTTATTCATCCGTCTGGTGTAGTGGATGTCCGCGTTGGTCAAAGCTTGCTTTAGACCTAACACTGTCCATTTCCCGATTGCAGGAATGGTTGGCTGGGCCAGTGAGTAGGAGAAGAATGTGTGCGTCTCATTGGTGGAGGTGAGCGCCGTCTTTGTCTTTCTGGCGTATGAGTGGCGGCACGGATTGGCTGGCCACCGCGCCCTGAAGCTGGAGACTCGGTGATGGTACCTAGTGGTGAAATGACGGCCCTTGGAGTGGCTGGAATTGAGGCAGAGTCCTGAGAGAAGAGAGATTCGTCATCTGACGGGAAGAGTTCGATCTCCGACATGGCGGCTGTTTAGGCAAACCTATTCTGAAGACTGTAGAACATCCTTAGGTGAGTTTGACTGTGCTTATATATGGTTTGCCTTCGTGCTGATTGGGTAGATATGTTAATTACTGATTGAAGACAGCTGGAGATACAAGAGTATTTGTTGATTACTGATTGTAGACAGCTGATTATGCTAGAGTAGCCCATTTGACGTGTTCCTCCCGAACTACGTTAATAAAACATAATTAAAAGTTGTACTTTTTTTTTGGGTGTAACCAGCGCCTTGGGTAAGTGCACTCTGATTTCTGACCAATCAGATTTTCAAAGAAATCCAGCTAATGAATATCCAATAATGCATGTTAATGGTAGATGGCAAATTGCAGCAAGATTTGCCACATAAAGTTGGCTTTAACAACTTCATGTACTCGTTTTTTATTTTTTAATCACAGGTTGCAGGTTTTCTTGTTTTAATATTGGATTACCAGGTTGCGATGCTCTCTCGTTAGGAGGATAATCATTCAGGAGCTCAGAGAAAAATGGATTCGTTTTGCTTCATCTCTCTCTGCTTGGCGACTGAAATGTGTTTAACGATAGATTAAAAGAGGGAGGCAGTCTCAATTCCCACCAGCGCTCAGCACTGACCTCCATTCTGGATCAATCTGGAGCGATTACTCTTAAAACTCTCATTAAGAAATTAATTGGAGCTGCAGGACTTTAGAAATGGGGGAGGATGAGTGTGGTGCCGCCCAATTGATTTTACACACTCTTGGCTTTAAGGCTTCGGGGCCGACTTCTGTTCCACACAATGGCTTCTTCGGAGTTGAGAGGTGGGTAAAAAAATACTGATAATGTACCGTAATTTGCTTGAAATTGTAGGTTGTATCAGATCAGCTCTGCCCATGCGCTCAGTGTGATGGCTCTTGTTCACTCTTAGAGTCTCTTATTGTCAGAGACCTGGCTGAAGCACCCTTGATGTCTGTAATGGATTTGATAGCAGTGCAAGGTTTATTAGTTTCTTGTTGAGAGAGGGCAATGTTTATAGCTGGGCTAGATAAGGATGGTGCTTCACTAATGTGTGCTGGCAGAAATGAGCTACGTGGACGCACACACACGCTTACACACACCCGAGTTTGCTTGCAGCCCCTTGGCAGTCCAGCTTATTGATTGAGACAGATGCAGGCTGTAGTTGAAGAACTCGCCCGCAAATAAAATGCGAATTCAAGACTGTAGATGAATTGTTAGCTCAAGACCATTTCGCAGCGGGATGATTGTCAGCGCAGCGTTTGTTTTCCCACCTGTCGTAACAAACCGTCGGCCGCTGACAGGTATTGATACTCCCCTGCTGAAGGATTGAAAGTGGGTGGGCAGTGTGCAGTGTATCGACACCGCAGAGCACAAACTACTCTGATGTGTGTTCATTTTTTTTTTTTTTTTTATCAGGAGGAGTTATTCGATATCCCTGCCACTGACAAAATGGTGATCCACACTTCAGTAAGGCTTTTCTGTTTAAAAAGAAGAAGAAGAAGAAAAGTCTGATTGTGGCATAAGGTAAATGACATAATATATAAATTACCATACATTAGTGTTAATTTCGTTAACGAAAACTAAACGAAAATATTTTCGTCAACGCACATTTTTCACCGAACGAAAACTAGACGAGACGAGACTAAAATCCCGACTAATAAACAATAACTGGGACTAAATCAGAAATAATTTTCGTAGACTAATAAAGACGAGACGAAAATGCAGTTCGGTAAATAAAGACTGGGCTAAAATCTATGGACATTTTAGTTCACGAACAAAGACGAGACGAAAATTACATATTATTATATGATATGGTTTTGTCAAATCCCGTCTCCTCCTCCGCCTCCTCCTCGTCAGCTCTTCCGCCACACACACCCACGTTCAAACCTGGAGCGGGCGGGCACAGTCAGAATAGCCTACACAACACATGGAGCAGACAGGAGCTGGATTCACAGTGAGGCGGCGGCGACAGGTTAAAAGTAAAACATGCTTTGCTTGGGGCTCGGGAGAAAGAAGAGACGTGATATATGGACACATTTTGATGATAAACTAACTAATGATGGCTAACTTTCATAGCATTTAGTATCCAGGCTGGCTATGTTGCGTTAGCTTCTTAGCACGTAGCGACCGTAGCCAGTTGTTGATAGAATTGTATGTGAAGTTAAATTTATGCTAACTTAGATATGTTATACTGGCCGGGCAACTATAGTTTCAGTTACATTTGATTAAAGCAGACAGACGCTTTAAAAAGATTAGTTAAAAAGATTTCATACGTTCTAGCAATCTATGCCTTGTTTCACCTTAAATACTGTACCTTTATATACCATGTGAACTAGCTGGCAGGAAAGCACTTTTGTTGTATCAGTTGGAGTTTTTTTTTTTTTTCACAACATTGACCTCAAATCTATTTATTTTATTATTCTATGTGAACTAGCTTTAAACAGCCAGCACTTGTGTTAAGTTCATAATACACTTTATTTTATTTATTTGTTTCCTTTGTCAGGTGTATTTTATTTGTTTTAATGCAAGCATTTGTGTTTGTGTCTTTGAACCTTAACAATGTTCAAAATAAATATGCAAATATTGTCAGAACATCTTCCATGTCTGCATGTGTTCCTTAAAATTGTGTTTTTTTTTATCAAAAAGATGAGAGAAAATGTTGAAATGTGAAATAATTTTAGGAAATGTTAAATATTATCTGCTGACAAAAAAGTAAAAGGTTAAAATGATGTCCTGACTAAAACTAGACTAAAATGTTGACAGTTTTTTTTTTTGACTAAAACTAAACGAATAAAATTATGTTTTCTTGGACTAAAATAAAGACTAAAATGCTCGACTTATAGTCGACTAAAACTAGACTAAATAAAAATGGGATGATGTCGACTAAATGTGATAAAAACTAACAAGCGATGCTGAAACTGGACTAAAACTGAAACTAAATTTAAAAATGGCTGGTAAAATTAACACTACCATACATGCATATATTATACCTCCATTTGAATTGTAATGCATTGTTATATTAATCAATGCAAATATTGGTAATTAAAACAAATTAATTACATTATTAAATTATTAATCACATTTATACAGTATAACATGTTCTATATGAAAGCACTTAATTGAGTGGATGCATATGCTATTAGGGCTGCAACAAACGATTGTTTTGATAATCGATTAACCTAACGATTATTAGAACGATTAATCGACGATTATTTTGCCGGCTAATCAGTAAGTTTGGAACGATTATTCAGCTTTTTCGATTAGTTAAAACATTGAGTTCATATTCTTACTATAATACAAAAAGGAAAATCAGTTCCGCTTTTGAAATAGTTGTTTTAATGAACTTTGAGCCAACCAAACAGGTCATTCTCTTTAAATTAAGTCCAACTCAAATCACATACAAATGCCCTCTAAGCATTGTTTAATAGGCCCACTGCTTTTCTTAGAACTGAAACAGAAACGGGTCATTTAATTCAGGACACAAAAATGGTAAAATATTAATCTGCAAGCCATTATTAAATAAAATTACACTCTTTTATTTTACATGACAATTGAGCTGACATAGACGTTCTCATTTCCACGTTAGACATTAGACATTTTCATCACTTAAAAACAGCCAGGACAGGATGTGGAAACAGGACATGTGTAACGCAAAGTTGAGATGTTGCCCAGAGATAAAAACATAGCACTAGTTGTCGGATGAACAGATGCACGAGAGACGAGAGTTGTCGTATTTCCCCGCGTTTAATAAAACCACTCAAACGTTACACTCGTCCTCATACATGGGGATCGAGCAAGAAAATAAAAAAAAAATACAAACAAACATCTGGTCACAATAGAAATTCGTCCCGGTGTGAACAGGCCTTTAGGTCAAGTAAGATCAAAGGACTACTCGACAACTACACTTGTAGACAATTTTTTTTTATTGTCGACTAATCGTTTTAGCCCTTTATGCGATATTTAATCTGGTTTAACAAATGAATTGTAATGGTTGCACTGTAACTGTCACATATCACACATTTTATACCTGCAATTAAAACATTTACAAAACAAACCTGAGACTAATTCAACTCAATTAAAACGCGCATGACGTCACGCCCTGTCTCAAATTCTGCCCGGAATCCCTCCTATTTATTTTACTGTACAGGATTATAGTGGCAATCGCAGCGATCAGAAAAGAGCTCATTCAGCCCATCAGGCAATTGTTTAACCATGTATGGGTTAGAAAAACAGTTATTTTTAACATGAAATGTTGTGCAATGCACCTTTAAGTGTATTGCTAATTAATATAAAATGATAAGACTCAAGTAAGAGTAAATGGTTTCACTTTATTTGGATGGTCCCTTTAACACATTCAGTTGACTATAAGTAACGTTGCACCTACTGTACATCTCAACTAATGCCTGTGTTATACTTTCCGTGTCCGCGTGACGTAAAAATCGTCATCAGAGGGTCTGTTTGGAAGTTCCCATATTTTGTGAAAATATCAAAGTACGCGTGGCCACTACTAGATTAAAACCGCGAAAGCGCGGGGGGTAAAAAATGGACGTAGATTTCGAAGAGAGGCTGTGCGAAGAAGTCCGTCGCTACCCGCACCTTGACAACCCATCATTAAAGGATCATAAACAGCCAGATGTTCAATAATTCCTGGAGGGAAATTAGCCAAAGTTATGTGTCGGCAGAAGTAGAAATATATTAGGGACCAGTTTGTCAAGGCCTATGTTTTACAGTCTATGGTCAAGGCAAAGAAAAAAGCTTGAAAAAAGCATGTCTTTGCTACTGTCCCAGCCGATCTACTGCGCATGTGTGGAACGCATTCACTGATGTCTGTTGGAGGAGCATAAAAATAAAGAGTTAAGAGATATTAAGCAGCAATACTACTAATTCTACTAATACTCTAATGACAGTTAGTTGACATCTAGTTGCAAGGTATTTATAGTCAACAGAATGTTCAAAGGGGACCATCAAAATAAAGTGCTACCGAGTAAATGAGTAGTTTGTTGGATAACTTGCAAAGTACTTTAGCATTTTTTTTTTCTATTTTTAGCCGAAGTGGGGCAATGTGAGCCTTATGAAGCAACTCTCTCATGTAATGCTGTTCACAGTGCTTCAAACTGAACATGCACTTTCTGCACTCTTTAGATTGGACTCTCACTTAAGATGGTGGATGGTGGTACCCTATGAAGTCCACTTTGCAGGGAATGGAACGCACCTTGTGTGTCAAGGTCAGTTATTTATGTTGTAATTTTGGATGCATTTTATTTGAGTTATTTCAAAGTATATCAAATAAATAAATTTTAAAAATAACACAGAGGAAAGTTGACACAAAATGTAATGGGAAAAATTAAGTGTCAAATTTATTTATTTTTTAATATACTTGATGCTAGTTATACTTGATAGTATCATAATGTACTTTTGGTCTCACTATTAGAGTGAATATTTTTCTCACAGTAATGAGGAGTGGATATCACAGTGCGTAAGTTGTTGGTTCATCAGTTGCATGTACTTTTAATTGGGTACAACGAGGGCAAACAAGATAGAAGCACAGTTAACACAAAATGACCCATAACTAAAAGGGTCAACAAACAACACCAGTGTAAATAAGGTGTGAAATGCAGTAGACCTCAAATAAGTTCATATGACTTTATTGTGCATGCTGGGAAATTCCAGCAATTTTGTGCTTTTGCTGTGGTACAGTAATTGAACAGCCATAGATTAGCCTGTAAAATGTTTATGGCATAATATCCATGATTAAATCTGAGAGTAGATACTGTAGTGATGTACAAGATGTTTCAGTTTAATGCAATATTAAATGTATATTTGCTATTTCTGAAATATTAGGCCCTTTTTGCACTTGGTATTACAATGTGTTTTGGGCAATCGGATCACAAGTAGACGAGGGAGATGCATTCGCGTTTACACCTTTAAATCTGTCTCTCTTGTCCATTTTCAACCACTTTTGTCCTGATTTCTTCAAGGTGCTTGGTACGTTTTCCATCTTCAAACCAAACTTGGATTGTCATCCGACAAAGTTTAAAGGGTTAGTTCACCCAAAAATGAAAATTCTGTCAGTATTTACTCTCCCTCATGTTGTTCCAAACCTCTATGTGTTTATCTGTTCTGCTGAACACAAAGGAAGATATTTGGAAGAATGCTTTAATCAAACAGATCTCATTCCCTATTGACTACCATAGTATGTATGTTTTCCTACTATGGTAGTCAATGGGGAATGAAATCTGTTTGATTTAAACATTCTTCCAAATATCTTCCTTTGTGTATGGCAGAACAAATAAACACCTAGAGGTTTGGAACAACATGAGTGTGAGTAAATACTGACAGAATTTTCATTTTTGGGTGAACTAACCCTTTAAATCCCGTCTGTCTAGGGTGCTTCCATTTACACATTAGTTCAGCAGGTGAAGAGACGGTGGTCTTTTGTAGCTGTTCGAACATATTTGACCTCGTGCGTTTTCGATTACCTCTAGAAATAGACAAAAATGGACAAGCTCAAAATGTTTGACCCTCTTTACATCTTTATTTAGCGTCGTCCACTTGTGCTCCGATCAACAGGTGCAAACAGGGCCTTAGTGGCCTTACACGGAATGCACTTTTCCTGATTATTTTTATTTGATTAAAAGTGGTGAAGATGAGAGCCATCTAAATGCTGCTTAATTAAAGAGCTAGAAGCCTTAATCAATTTGAATTTTAATCAAGTCTTCAAACACTTGATGGCCACATGTGAATCTTTTTTGTTGTTGTTGATGATCCTTTTCATGAGAACAAGATCTCAACAATTTTAAGCGCAATGTGCAAGCCAAGGGATGTGGCATTTTGCAGAATGTCACATCGACATGATACCACGCTCTTCCATTAATCTTCCAGCCGTAGCGACATGTGTCTTGATGAAAAATGTTTATATCCACATCAATCATCTTGTCTTCAGAAACCAGACCTTATTCATCATGAGTTCTCAAATTCTTTTAAAAGCCATTCCCTTAAGTTCATAAATTCAAAGATGTCAATGAACTGATTAGAAAGAACATGAAAAATAGTCGTTCTTAGTCTTAAGACATGATTTTAGATGACGCAGTGTGATGAATGTGGCTTTAAAATGGTGAATTGCTAATTGAACTCAGCAGTCCGTGCCGGTGACTACTTAACGTTCCCGCTCAAAAGTGAAATGTTCTGATCAATTAGACACATCAGATTGTAAGATGTGATGCTTGTGGATGACAGCAGTGGCCTTTTGGTTTGCCTGCGGTCTGCAGGAACATTGTCAAGGGCTCCCTGTGGGTGTACTGTAGATGCTGTGAATGCTTTTTTTATCTCCCAAAATTACATTTATATTCGTCTTGAGGGAAAAGACAACAACTCAAACAACTTCAGTACATTTTTCAAAGAATCCTTGTTGTCATAGGATATTTTATTTATTTATTTCTTGACAGTCTTGACAGATGTACATTTGAAAAGCACTTAATTTTTACTTTAGTCAGGATTTGATCAATAATAAAAGCATAAATGCATGAAGAGCAATTAGTGTGAAGTCCAAACCAGTCTAGTAATTATGACTATTCCTCAATGTTATTTTATCTCATAATGCCACTTTATACATCAACTTGACTTCATTTCTTGTAATTGCATCTTTATTTTCTATGAGCATATCTCATGTGACGTTATACATCAAACTGACTATTTCTTGTAATAGCAACTATATTTTGCAAGTGAATATATATATGAAGAGTTCAGATGCAAAAGCCTCTAAGTGCCATTTGAAATTTTCTTCTAGAATGATCATTTTTATCAAACTTGTATATTTAAGTTCAGTGATTTCACTTAAATGGCAATGATAATTACCTATTAATTGTTATTTAAGTGACATTACTGAACTTAAATATACAAGTTTGATAAAAATCATCATTAAAGAAGAAAATTTCAAATGGCATTTAGAGGCTTTTGCATCTGAACTCTTCATATATATATATATATATATACAGTATATATACAGTATATATATATATATATATATATATATATATATATATATATATATATATATATATATATATATATATTAGAGGTGGGCATAGATTAATTTTTTTAATATGAATTTATTTCTATCTCACAGAGTTCAGTTCTTGTAGTTGTGACTTTATTTCTCATAATAGCTTGTTTTCATATGACGTCACGCCACTGCGTTGCCATGGCGCGAAATGCAGATGGAGGGCAGGAAGTGATTTTGCCAAAAGTTGTGCCAAAAGTTGTTGTTCATAAGGGGGGAAAATACAAGAAATTGACAGAAAAACACCAGGAAAAATGCCTTGCAAACCTACGTTTGCGTTCGGGAGGAGCCGAATGGGAAAATGCCTGTGTTTGTGTGCAGTGATCACTTCGTCAAATGTGAGTCAATACATTATTTATGTGGTTTATAATTACATTATTCAGGTGTTTAAGTACACTTATGTGGCTGTTTGTGTAACGTACCAGTTTCCGAACTTTGTAAAGTCCAAGTATGTCTGTAAGACGAGTTAGTTGCTGATATCTACAGCCTCGATGGGAGGCAAATCTCTCAATTCTCAAAAATAACGTAAGGATCACATCCAACATATGTTTCGATTTTCTGTTTATATATTTCTCTTGTAATAGCGTCTAAAGTAGTGTAGTACGGATTTTTTTCATTGCGCTCTTCACTCCTTGCCCTCCATCTGCATTCCGCGCGTCAACACAATCACGTGACTTCAAACCACCTATTGTGCATTTTACATCTCAGAAAGTTCGAAAATGCGACTGCTTCTTATATTTGAAACTATCAATTGCAACTTTATTTCTTCTAATTGCAATTTATTATGCAAAACGAAATCGGAATTGAGAGGAGCAGAAACAAATTTTCACTGGAAGATCATATACCTTTTCACCGCTAGATGGGGGTAAAAATCACACAGTGTAGCTTTAAGTGAACTACAGTTGCAAGTTGCAATTTACTAACTAATGTTATTATAAACATTCCCTACCTTTATTACTAGTTTCAACTACTTGTCAAAGGTTGAGTGGTGCCATTTTTAGACACTCACTCTGATTCACAAAGCATTCTGTACTTCTACTTCATTCAAGGAAGATCTTTTTAGAAACTCAATTTTAGACACATTTTTTTTTTTTTTGAGAACAGTGAATGACAGGTAGAGATGTATGGGGTATGATGGAACTGCTCTTTCACTGTCACAACACAAAGTCCTGTCTGATGTCACTCAGTCATTTTTGCTCTTAAGTCTATTTCTTATCGTTTTGCCATTTGAGTGATTCCAATGGAACAACCATTTGTTCTCTCTAGGTCTGAAAACCTGCTGCCATTTCCCCCTTTTTTGAGTCAAAAACCAAGTGAAGTGTTTTTGGCATTCTTCTTGCTACAGGCTGAGAGCAGAAAAACAAATATAGGTACTCTGGAACTGTGGTGCAACATACACAATTTTGTAGGGCTGAGTGATTAATTGGCTTTGCGATAATATTGTGATATGATAAAACGAGTATGGTCACACGACACGGGAGAGTAAAGCAGTCCTGGCTACAGTCTCAAACTGCTTTTATAACACAAAATTTATGTATTAATTTATGTACAAATTCACATCTGGGTGCCTGGATTAGTTGTTTATGTGATTTGCAGTAATCCAATTGCTTCTATTTTCTGTAGCTTTCAGGAATCCGTAAAAATATAGATCCTATTTCTGATTGAATCATGCAGTACAGTCAATCGCACAAAAGATCATTCCCATTTTAGGTGTGTTTTTGTGTGTTCAGTCTCAGTCTTTCTACCACTGTATTGGTGTGACAAAAATGGAATTTCAATACGAATTGTTTCCAAAAAGGTGTCCCAAATATCTCCATCTGCCATAGGGTTGACAATCCGGTAGTTCCTCCTCCACATTGATTAAGGTGGGTAGAGAGCTGCCTTCAAATGATTGGCTAATATATCAGATTTTGTTTACAGAGCCTAAGGTTGTCACTGAAAGAAGTTTCCTCAGCAATGACACCTCTAAAATCAACTCCAAAAAAAAAAAAAAAAAGCTATAATAGCATTTTATAGAATCTATTTTACAAATTGTGATGACAAGTAGAGTAGGTTTGGGTTGCAGTAGTTCAATGGGTGGGGTGGGTAGGCCATTTATAGGTTGTCAGGCAGCGTTATTGAGTTGTCTGCCAGCCTGTCAGTCTGATGGTTTACAAAAAAATAAAAAATAAAAACATCCTCTCATGCACTTATCCTGATGCAATACCCAACTTCTCTTGTATATTCTATTGCCAGGCAGATGGACTTACATTCTCAAGCTAAATGTCCTGATACTGAATTCTTTTCATCAACAATGGTAACCTGTCTAGTCTCTGAGACAGCCAAGTAGCCGTAAACCATGATACTGTTCTCATGTTCTTTCTTTTTTTTTACCTTCCTCCCATGAACACCATGTTTGTTTAGTGTTTTATTCGTAGACATGACAGCCAATATTCATTAGGAAGTCTTTAGCTGACTTTCCACGACTGAGCATTCGGTTTACACCTCCAACCTCATTCTATTGCAAGGACTCCAGGTTAGCTGACTCCTGACTCCAATTAGTGTTTGGATGATACATTAGTCTAAGGATTGAAAAAGATCAGATCAAACACCCCCCCCCACCCAACCCAAATCAAATCAAATGTACTGTTACAGAGCATACCATACAAGCGGTTTTCGCAGTGGAAGAACCTTTTCATAGAACTATTGGCGGAAGTTCCTGGTTTTTGACGCGTTCACACCCCAGGAATTGTTTTAGGCCCCGTTTACACGAGAACGCTCGCGGGTGAAAGCGTAAAAATATTTTATCGGATGTGCCTTTCGTTTACATGGCGATGGCGAAACGCAAAAAGTGAAACCACACTCCAGAGTGGAAATCTTAAAAACGCTCCACCGTCGCGTTCCCATCTAAATGCTAAAAACGTAAAAGTCTGATAGACGGGGAAGGTTGTACGCAGGCGTGCGGACTACTTGTTGTTGTGTGGCAGTGTTCCACATCGCCACCTGGCCACCTGGAGTGCACACTACATCGAATTTCACACACTTTTGTGTCACCAAATGCACGCGGATTTCCTACCCATAATGCTTGTCTATAAACGCAGAATAAAAAGTGATTTTTTTTTTATCTGTGAAACGCCACTTTTGCGTTTTCTCTGTAAATATAGCCTTAATTCTTGGAACTTCTTTTGGAGGAACTAATGTAGCTCCTATTTCAAATTAGGGTCTAACTTTCAGATTAGGGTCTAACTAAAGGGTCTGACTTTAGGATATGCTGATTGCAGCCCGTTCTCATCCTTTAGCGTCACATAGAACGCTATATGACAAAACGGCGCTATACTACGCACATGGCACCCTTTATCGTTAATATTCACGCGAACCCAAGGCGTCATAAATCCTTTAGCGTAATATGAGACTACCCTACCCTACCCCACAGCTAAACCGAACCATCACAGCGCGTGTTATATTAACGATAACGGGTGCCATGTGCGTAGTATAGCGTCGATTTGTCATATAGCGTTATATATGACGCTAAAGGATGAGAATGTGTTAGCTGATTGGGCAAACAAGCGTGAAACACCAGCACCCGCCATTTATTTTTTATTTTTTAAAAAGGCTGTGTAACCACACAGATTATACCCTATATATTTGAATATATGCATGGAAGATTTGTTCACACCAAGACCAATGACTTGCATTTAGAAGCTGAATGCTGAATACTTTTTGGGGTTAGTAGATTAGAACATTAAAAAGCAACTCCATTCTTCAACTTCAAATGCTCTTAAAGTTGAAACTTTTCCCATTAATTAAACCATGCAAGTTTAAATCCAATTTACATTCAGTATTCCCTGAATTCTGATCAAAGTGCATCTGTGCAGTTTCAAATCAGGGGCATTTGTTCAGTAGGGTTTGATCTTAATCGATACTGTAATATCTTTGGATCTAACAGTAGGAGACCAATGCTGTCCTGAGAATAAATTGTATCTATACTCCCATCACAGCCATGAATGAAATTCTCACCGTGACCTTGACAGGATTCTTATCAGTAAGCTGTTTTATCAGCACAAATCTGCTGCGGTGTGAGTCTTCAGCACCTGGATCATTTACCATTTTTCACCTCAACAAAATGATGAAAAAGAAAGTTACTGTTGCTAATGTTAGCATATCAGGGAATAGACATCAACGGTTAGCGTAAAACCACAAACTTTAGCAAGTAGCAACACACACACACACACACAAAAAAATGTTTTATGGTTCTTGTGTACTTTCATATTTACAGTTTGCATGGAATAAGTATATAGCATATACTGATTAAGAGTGCATGAGTGTTTTGTTGTGTTTTGGTGTCTAGCACTAAATGTGTTTGAAACGCAGAGACAATGAACAGTCACAAATAGATCCTCTCGAATAAGCTAAAGCTGCAGATTAACGGGATCATTGTGGGGAGGAAAAATCCAATTTGCCATTTTGCATTTTTCAAATATTCGAAATCTGAATAATTTGATCCCCAAATTAAAATGAACAAAGCTCTTTTGGAATAAATTGGATTTTAAATCAGACAAAAATAGTATTGTCTATGGATTTGTGCACTGTTTATTTTCATACGGACTCATTTACATTCAATGTCTTTTTTCAGGCATATTGTGAATTATGAAGAGCTAAACAGTTCATAATAGTTTTTTTTTTATTTAGCTCTTCCTTTAATCTAATAAGCAGGGCTTGTTGTTTCATAGGGTTTCCAAGCAACATTTGAACTTTTCTTGGAACTGAATATTGCAATGCAAATGGTTTTTAGTTAACACTGCATGCCCTGCTTTATCTCCAAACGCCCTGCTTAAAGTTGCTATATGCAACTTTTCTTCTGAAATGAATTCTTTTTTTTATTGCCTGTGTGTGAAGGGGTTGTAATCACATATAACAATGATCCACTCGTCAGGTTTTGATATTACCTCTGAAGGCCATTACTCCTATTTCTATGTGAAGTCTCCGGGTCGGATTTTCTGTGAAATCCATCGGATGTGACTGTAAACTGTAATGGAAAAGCAAGGTAACATATATGAGACATGCAATGAATACAGAAGACTGTTCCAGGATAACAAAAAGTAGGTGCTTTAGGATGTAACTTTTATTTTATGTACTAGATCTACTGTCTAACGTCACTCATCCCACTACTATCATATTGTTTAAACACATTTCCAGACACATTCGTGTCACGAGCTGGGCTCGAACTCGGGTCTCTGGTGTGGAAAGATGAAAGTTCTACCACTTAGCCACAGAGGAGGTAGTGTTGGACCCAAACGAAACACTCAAGGCAATACTCCAGGCAAAGTAGATTTATTAAAAAAAAAGATACTTTGCAAGTCAAAAATCCAACAAAAGCTCTTTAGAGAAAGAGGAATGATAATAGGAGAAAAAATGCAAACAATAACAGGAGAAAAATAAAACAACTCCACGAGGGGAGAAAAAACTAACTCAGACAACTAAGAATAGCTTACTTGGGATTGCTTGGAACTTAAAAAAAACACAGCAGATCACAGCAGGAATCACATAGCCAAGACTCAAAAACCGAGTGAGGAACAAGGGGAAAAAACACAGCTAAAATACTCTAAGGAAAACAAGGCACAGGTGACCTGCATAATAGCTAACAAGGATGCATGAGGAATAACTAAGGCAGAAGGGAACACAGGTGACCTCTAGAGGCCCGGAGAAGAACAACAGGAGGCAGGATTCTCACAGGACCCCCTCCTCTAGGAACGACCCCTGACGTTCCTTCCAGAACACCCTGGCCTCAGGGAGCGAAACTCTCTAGCCCTCCTAGTCCACCAGATACTGCAGAGAGTTCTGGACCCTCCGGGAGTCCAGTATCCGGCGTACTGTGTAGGCTGGCTGGCCGTCAATGATCCTGGGAGGTGGAGGGGGTCTGCGGGGGGGAGCAAAGGGAGAAGACAAGACAGGTTTAAGTAATGAAACATGAAAAGTGGGATTAATTCTAAGGGAACGAGGGAGAAACAAACGATAAGAAACCGGGTTAACTTTCCTTGCTATGCGAAAAGGTCCGATGTATTTCTGGGAAAGCTTCTTAGATTCGACCCGGAGGGGCAGGTTCTTAGTAGCCAACCAGACTCTTTGACCAGCTCGGAAATTAGGCGCCGTCCGGCGGCGGCGATTAGCCTGGGTTTGGTATCTCTGGGAGGTCCGCAGGAGTGTACGCCTAGCCTTCTTCCAGGTCCGTCTACAGCGTAGGACAAAGTGCTGTGCAGAGGGAACACCAACTTGCACTTCTTCCTCAGGAAATAGTGGAGGGGTATATCCGAACTGGCATTCAAAAGGGGACAATCCGGTGGCCGAGGACTGGAGGGTGTTGTGGGCATATTCAGCCCAAATAATATAGGTGGCCCAAGAAGTGGGATTACTGGCTGCCATACACCGCAAGGTGGTCTCCAGATCCTGATTAATCCGTTCCGTCTGCCCATTAGACTCAGGATGGAACCCGGATGATAGGCTGGCTGTGGCCCCGATAAGTCTGCAGAAGGCCCCCCAAAACCGGGATGAGAATTGGGGACCACGATCAGAGACAATATCACGGGGAATTCCAAATATCCGGAAGACATGATTCATTAGGAGCTCAGCAGTCTCCTTGGCTGAAGGCAGTTTGGGCAGGGGGATAAACCGGGCAGCCTTAGAGAAGCGGTCAACAACCACCAGGATTACAGTGTTGCCTTGGGATGGAGGAAGTCCTGTAACAAAGTCCAGAGAAAGGTGTGACCATGGCCTTTGGGGAATAGGTAAGGGACGGAGCAGACCCTGGGGTCGCTGACGTGTAGTCTTTCCTTGATTACACACAGGGCAGGCCTCCACATAAACCTGGACATCCTTCTTGATGGACGGCCACCAAAACCTCCGCTGGAGGAATTCCAGTGTGCGAGCACTACCTGGATGGCACGTCAAGGGCGACTCATGACCCCACTGCAAGACCCGGGCCCGAACAGATAGAGGAACGTACAAGCGTCCGGCAGGACCACCACCTGGATCGGGCTCGTGGACAAGGGCCTCTCGTACCCCTCTTTCTAGTTCCCATTGAAGAGGCGCAACTATCCTAGACCCTGGAATAATCGATGCCAAGGGCTTCTCCTGTGTTTCGGGAGAGTAGACTCGAGAGAGGGCATCCGGCTTGCCATTCTTGGTGCCGGGTCTGTAAGATAGGAGAAACTGGAATCGATTAAAAAACAGGACCATCGCGCTTGCCGAGGGTTCAACCGCTTAGCCTGCTGGAGATACTCCAGGTTCTTGTGGTCGGTAAGAACTTGGAAAGGATGCTGAGCCCCCTCAAGCCAATGGCGCCACTCCTCCAAGGCCAGTTTTACCGCAAGCAACTCTCGATCCCCACATGGTAGTTACGCTCGGCATCAGACAGGCGATGAGACATGAAGGCACAAGGGTGTAATTTACCATCCTCACCCCTCTGTGACAGGATGGCCCCTACCCCCACCTCTGAGGCGTCCACCTCCACCACAAAAGGTCTTTCTGGGTCAGGAATAACAAGAATCGGAGCGGAAGTGAAGCGGCACTTGAGATCCTCGAAGGCCCCCGCAGCCTCCGAACCCCAGTGAATCTTGGTTCCTCCTCCCTTAGTAAGTGCTGTTAAGGGGCAACCACCGAGCTGAAATTCTTAATGAACTTCCTATAGAAGTTTGCAAAGCCAATGAAACGTTGAACCTCCTTGACTGTGGCAGGGGTGGGCCAGTTGAGGACTGCCTTGACCTTCTTGGGATCCATTTCCAGGTGGCCGGGAGTGATGATAAACCCAAGAAACTGAGTCTGGGAAACATGAAAGTCACACTTCTCTGGTTTTACGTAGAGATTATTGTCAAGAAGTTTCTGGAGAACCTGGCTAACATGCCCCACATGCTCCTTTAGTGATTTTGAGAAGATGAGGATATCGTCCAGGTATACGAAGACGAACAGATTAAGCATGTCACGAAGAACATCATTAATCAGGGCTTGGAATACTGCGGGGGCGTTAGTGAGTCCGAACGGCATCACCAGATATTCATAGTGACCCGTGGGGTGTTGAAGGCCGTCTTCCATTCATCTCCTTGCCTGATCCGCACAAGATGGTAAGCATTGCGGAGATCCAGTTTAGTAAAAATGGAAGCCCCTTGAAGCAGCTCAAAAGCAGTGACCATGAGAGGAAGGGGGTATCGATTACGTACCGTGATCTTGTTTAAGCCCCGGTAATCTATGCAAGGCCTAAGACCCCCGTCTTTCTTCTCTACAAAGAAAAACCCTGCCCCAGCCGGAGAGGTAGAGGCACGGATGATGCCGGCTGACAAGGACTCCTTAATGTAGGCATCCATAGCAGAGTGCTCAGGAGAGGATAAGGAGAAGACACGACCCCTTGGAGGGCAGGAACCAGGGAGTAGCTCAATGGCACAGTCATAAGCTCGGTGAGGTGGTAAGGAGGTAGCCTGGGACTTGCTGAACACTGGCTTGAACTGATGGTAAACACTGGGGACTCGGGAGAGGTCGACAGACTCTTGAAACTCGGAACTAGGGGCTGAGGGACTCTGAAGCTTGCAGGTGAGTTGGCAAGTGGATCCCCAGCTTAGGATGGTGCCAGTAGGCCAGTCGATCTGGGGATTATGTCTGCGCAGCCATGGGTGACCCAGGATAATAGGATACTCAGGGGAGTCAATGAGATAAAAGATCTCCTCCTGCTGGTGTTGAAAGACAGTAAGTCGTATGGACTGAGTCACCTCTGTTACTTTGCCTGGTTCCAGAGGTCTGCCATCCAAAGCTGTAACTGCCTGGGGATGAGGAAGTAGTTGGGTAGGGATTTTAAGTTCCTTAGCCAAGGTTAGATCCAGGAAGTCACCTGCGGCACCGGAATCGATCATAGCCTGGACCCGATGCTGGTGGCCTCCCCAGGACAGAGTGGCTGGAATAGCAAGGACAGCATTGGTAGGAGGAGCTCTAATTTTCCCCATCACAGTCCTCCTGTAGCTGGACGGGGACAGGAGTTTCCCGAAAGCTCAGGGCAAGTGGAGCGGAAGTGGCCAGCAACCCCACAGTAGAGACAACGGCGCTCCCTCATGCGACGTTCCCTTTCGCTGGGAGAAAGCCTGGATCGGCCTAACTGCATGTCCTCCGGGGAATCCAGGAGCTGTTCAGGGGCCGGGGAAGCTCTGAATGAAGGAACAGTAACTGGAGTAACAGAGTTGCTCAGATTAACTTGGGACTGAGACACCTGGCGGCGAGCTGTTCTCCGCTCTCTCAGACGATTGTCCAGGCGGATGGCCAATGCTATGAGGGACTCGAGATCCTCAGCTGGTTCTCGGGTGGCTAACTCATCTTGAAGGGGCTCCGACAACCCTGCCTGAAAACAGACCCTCAACGCTTCATCATTCCATCCGCTCCTTGCTGATATGGTCCGAAATTCAATGGCAAAATCTGCAGTGCTGCGGGAACCCTGGCGAAGAGAAAGTAGGCGTTTAGAAGCTTCTCTACCACTGACAGGATGATCAAACACCCTCTTGAACTCTTTCACAAAATCCTCATAGGAGGCACAACAAGCATCCTGGGACTGCCATACTGCAGAGGCCCAGGAGAGCGCCTTATCTGAAAGGAGGGTAATAATGTAAGCAATCTTGGAACGGTCTGTGGGAAAACTTGAGGGTTGAAGCTCAAAGGTTAGGGAGCATTGGGTGAGGAAACCCTGGCAGGAACATGGATCTCCAGCAAAGGGCTTGGGAGGTGGAAGTCGGGGCTCCGTGAATGGAGAAGGCCTGTCGGGGGAAGGTGAAGGTGAGGGAACAGGGAGGCGTTCGGAGAGCTGGCGGATGGAACTCATCATTTCACCCAGGAGATGAGAATGACTGGTCATCAGCTTTTCTTGTTGGCTGAGAACGGCTTCATGGCGCTGGAAAGATGCCTCATGTTGAGCAATCAACGTAACCAGGTCCTTGGAACTGAGTGTCTCTGGGTTCATGGCTGACTCGGTTTTTCTGTCACGAGCTGGGCTCGAACTCGGGTCTCTGGTGTGGAAAGATGAAAGTTCTACCACTTAGCCACAGAGGAGGTAGTGTTGGACCCAAACGAAACACTCAAGGCAATACTCCAGGCAAAGTAGATTTATTAAAAAAAAAGATACTTTGCAAGTCAAAAATCCAACAAAAGCTCTTTAGAGAAAGAGGAATGATAATAGGAGAAAAAATGCAAACAATAACAGGAGAAAAATAAAACAACTCCACGAGGGGAGAAAAAACTAACTCAGACAACTAAGAATAGCTTACTTGGGATTGCTTGGAACTTAAAAAAAACACAGCAGATCACAGCAGGAATCACATAGCCAAGACTCAAAAACCGAGTGAGGAACAAGGGGAAAAAACACAGCTAAAATACTCTAAGGAAAACAAGGCACAGGTGACCTGCATAATAGCTAACAAGGATGCATGAGGAATAACTAAGGCAGAAGGGAACACAGGTGACCTCTAGAGGCCCGGAGAAGAACAACAGGAGGCAGGATTCTCACACATTCGGTACTGTAATGTTACTTCCTACGATCTTACTGTTACACTGAAATTGTTCAGTCTAACCGTTTTCGTTATCATATTATACATTCACCTTTGTTGATATTGCTAATTGTGAAAGATACACGAATAGTTAGTGAAATGCCTTATTCTAGATAACACTACAAAAGTAACGTTATCATGGTACGAGCATGGAACAGTAGTCTAACGTCAAGCTGATAAAAGTATCCTATTATTGTAACGTCGCAGTGGGAGTTTACATGAGTTTCCAGCATGTTGTGTGATGCTTTCTCCGGTGTGTTGAAAGTCTTGGTGTGGCCGGTACCATGAGCGCTCGCTCTTGTGTTCGAGCACGCGCAAGAGCACGAGTGCTCTTGTAAAAATTGGTTGCAATCTGAAACCTCACCGATCGAGGCTGCTAAAAAATACATATAGCACCGTTAAGTAGGGCTGGGCGATAAAACGATAACGATTATTATCGCGATATAATTTTCCTCGATAAAACGATATCAAGAGGTCGATAAATGTTCGATAATATTTATGCGTCAAAAAAGCGGAACGAAACTCATTTAAACCGCGCGCGCCACACGGAGCATTTATCCGCTCGGCTCAAAGTCCAAACGGCAGTGCATTGAGTGGAGCGCGAGCTCACGCAGACGCGCCTCTGGTCGTTTTGCTCACGAGATCCAGTGAGAAGCACTTGAGTTCAGCGAAGAACACAAATGTCAAGTTTAAACCAGTTTAAAGGCAGATTAAACACCGCTGACAAAAAGGAGAAACACTGCGTGCAACGATACAGTCAGAATCTGAATTGATACTGAATCCATTTAGCCTACCATGGATTTACTGTAAGGTTAGCCTGGTAATATTAACTGCACCATGAAATGTGGGATATACATATTGAATTGTATAATATTATTAATGTTGACAATGTATTATGACTAATGGAATATAAGTACAGTATTTAATAATGTATTTAGCTGTCAGGCTATTGTTTTTCAATCAAAAAATACAGAAAACAAAGTTATGCCATGATAGTGAGGAGCTAAGTTATAGGCTATACCTGGTTTTATCTGTGGTTATCATGATCTAAATGCATGATACTGAATGACCAATGGTTAATTTGAATGCAACTCAAACAGTCAGAATATTACTTTTTACCAAATAAAAATGTGGTTGTTACATAAGAAAAAAAAGGGGAAAAAAACAGATGTTACTGTTTTTGTTAGTGAACATAAATTTAAAGAGTAGTTTAAAAACACAATTAACACTCTGGTTGATACAACTTTGTTGCAAAAATCTGCCTTTAAACTTGAAAAAAAAAAAATATTTGACATATATCGTGATAATTATCGATATCGACTGATATCAAAAAAATTATCGTGATAATTTTTTTTGGCCATATCGCCTAGCCCTACCGTTAACTATACTTGGCTCTTGTATTAGTCAGAAAATGTTGCTCATTAATATAATTTAGATTAGGTCGGTTTACACCAGATGCCTCTTATCACAAAAGTTTCTGCTCAGAGAATATTCTGTTACATCTAGCTATGCACATGTTTTTTTTTTTTTTATGTACAGTATATTTTCTTTAAACCTATTGGTTTTGATGGTTTTTAGGACAGTCTGATTTAGAAAATGTACCTGTATCGAGTACTTTCAGAATGACTAGGCTAACGCAAATAATGTTACGGTTTAAAACCAGAAACTTCGGGCTGCACGTGTCGATCCATGTATGGTAAACTACTGTAGTCTATTTCTATTAAGACTGATGGTGTGTCCAATGCTAGGGCTGTCATGATAACTACTTTTTGTTGGCAATATATTGTCACAGATATAATTGCAATTATGCACTATTATTGTCATTTTAAGACCATTTTATGCAACTGAATATCCAAACCCCATTTCTACAAAAGTTGGACCATTTTGTAAAATGCAATAAAACCCACAATCTGGGATTGTTAATTGTCTTAAACCTTTTTTTTTAACTGACAAAAGTACAAAGAAAAGTTTCCCAATCTTTTCAATGACCAAAAAAAAAAAGTATTTTGTAACAAATTTTTATTTTGATGGCTGCCACACACTACAAAAATTATGGGACAGAGGCAAAACAAAAGATTATTGAATATCCAAGTCAAACTCTTTTAAAACTGTCCATAATAAGCAGGGACATTTGGAATAGGTTATGGTATTGCAAAATGGGTGTAAAAGGAGCTTCTCTGTCTTTGCAAGCATGCAAGATGGTCATGGCAGAGAATTGTCAAACATTTCAAAAATAACATTTCTCAATGCAAGATTGCAAAGAATGTATTTTTTTCACCATATATCATACATAATATTGTGAAAAGACTCAAGGAATCCAGAGAAATCTCAGTCTGTAGGCCAAGGTTGGAGACCTCTTTTGAATGTAGGTGAGCTTTGAGCTCTCAGATGGCACTGCATGAGAAACCATCATACTACTGTGTTAAAAATAAGCACATGTGCTCAGGAGTACTTTGGAAAACCGAAGTAATGCAACTTGAATCTCTGTTTACGCAAGGAGAAAGCTATACATCTATTAATCTGTTCATCTTAGTATGCACGTAAACAGTCGGTTTTGTCGTAAGTGAATGGGAACAGTCGTGTAACCGCATATTGGATCCGTGCACTTGGTCTTAAAGTGACAGCAGACTAGTAATCCCGCTGCTGTCTTTGATTTTCCAATTGTCTTTTGTTGTTTGATTAACATGAATGACACCCACTGCTCTTGAATGACTAACTTTTGCAGTCATTCCTACAAAATCCAATGGCCTATCCAATGCCAACACTCTTAGTGACAAAACTGACAAATTGTTACTAATCCCTCCTATTGACAACTATAAAGCTATGCCATTTCATACCTTTGGCATCAGACTTTTCAGCTGCACACATCTGTACCCCCAGGATTGGGTGTAACCTGTAATGATTTAGTCTATATTAGTATTCTGTTTCATCTGCAGCCAGGAAGGAGTGTGTGTGAGTCTCAGGCTGCTCTCTCTTTGGTCCACTGCACCAGTGGCGGATGGTGTCAGACATCTCCAGCTGGAATGACCGTCTGCCGCCCTTCCGTCCTGGGAGGCAAAGCGCCTTCCAAATGTCTCGGAACCAGATGTTGTCACCCCAAAAATTACACTAAAGGACTAGTACACATACTTACGCACACACACACAGCGGCAACAGCAAATAGCTGCATTCCCAACACCATTTGGCCATCAGAGGCTAGTAGTTTCCATCATCTCCATATTTCATTTCCTGCTGTGGATCTGAAAGCACATCCCCAGAGTATTTCTAGCTGTCATACTGTCACAAGCGCTAGCTTACTCCAGTATCTGAGAAAAAAAACATTGATGTTTACCAGCATTTTCAGACACATCTTTCCCATGTCTGCTTCCTTTTCGCCTCACCAGCTTTCTGTTGCTTTCACGCCAGTGTTTGGAAATAGTCTCTGTTCTTTCTTTCAGATGTAATGGTTGGTCTAGTGAGACTGTGAATTTAGCTGGATGGTTGACAAGGGAAGATTTGTTGTTGTTGTTGAGATATTACAATTAAATGATTTGAGTTGCAATGCCCAACCTTTTTGACTAATACATTTTCATGACTTTTTTTCAGTTATTAAAAATGGATAAGGAATTTTAGAATCATTAAATCAGTCAATCAACCAAATCATCAGTTGCATGATGGACTTTGATTTCCATTTCTTGTCTATGACTTGTCCAACGGTTTGCGAATCAGTTTGACTGATTCTTTAAAATAAATGATTCAAAATAACGCACAAATCACTGAATTTCCTTGACTTCTCCATTAACTTTCCAGTCAATTGTGGTAAGTGGAAAAGGATTTTTGAAAAATCTATTAATTTCAGACGATTAACTAACAAACTAACTCCCTTTTTTTCAATATCACTGAATTCCCATGTGTTTTTATGACCTTTCCAGTGGTTTGTGATGATGTTTTTTTTTTTTTAAACAAAAAACAGTTTAAACCATTATGCAAATAGTTTGACCTCTTTCCTTCAAAGACTGACTCACTCAAAAAAATCAGATATCACTAATGAGAGAAAGTCTGAGTCTACATAAGCTCTATTTAACCAATTAAATGCTGTATAGTAGATCATTTCATGCCTTTACAGGCCAATTTAAATATATACAATTACATAATGCAGTGGCATGAACCTCCTCACTTGCCTTTTGCCGAAACAAATTAGAATGACGATCATTTTATATGGATATTAGTCAGCCACTGACCTTTCACACATCATTATTCATTTTCTCCATGTGGACAAATGGATCTTGACACTAGTCAAACTACAAGAATTACATTCTGCACAAATGATGTGCTATTTTATTTATACATCCATAATTGCACCAGTTCCATGTTTTATAAATTCACCCATTGTGGCAGGTGTAAATGATAGCCAATGATCTGAGGAGAGAGGCAGAGAGTGAGAATGTGAATCTCCCTACAGAAACTAAGGCTGATTGAGGGTTGAAATATGAATGAATTGAATTCATCATCTGGAACTTACACAAACTGTTCCAGTACCGCATGTGTGCTCAAGTGTAGGATTAGAGAAATTACTGTGGGACTACGGGGGGAATTGCAGGGTCTTGACTAGAAGTGTTAAATAAATGTGCTGGGAAATTGAGGTTAGAAGAGAATCTATGAGCAATTAAAATCGGTTTAAATGAGTATTGGCTGGGAAGAGCCTTATAGACCTTTGAATAAACAGTTATAGTACCACAGATTGCATCATACACTGTGGCCAACCGAACATAAAACACATGTGCTTGTTGTTTGTCCCCTCTCTCTCAAATTCATATTGCATGGATGTAGTCTTGACTTTATTAGTAATGAATTTGGCTGAAATAAACAAACATGTTGACCCTTTAAGACCTGCCATAGAGCAGTTCCACCAGATATCTATTTTTACACGCTGTGTCATTCTTTTGAGCACTTTCATATGCCATACATATACAAAACAATCCTTACACCCACAATTTGAAGGGTTATGTATGTAATACATCAATAGTAACTAGATAAATAGCTAAAAAGTGCAATAAACAAAAAAACTATTTTTTTCTACATATTTTATTAAACAGAAAATCTTAAATATCAACCTCAAACTTGTCAATATAAAACACCTTACAACTACACAATTCATTTAAACCGTTCTCATCCTTTAGCGTCACATAGAACGCTATATGACAAAACGGCGCTATACTACGCACATGGCACCCTTTATCGTTAATATTCACGCGAACCCAAGGCGTCATAAATCCTTTAGCGTAATATGAGACTACCCTACCCTACCCCACACCTAAACCTAACCATCACAGCGCGTGTTATATTAACGATAACGGGTGCCATGTGCATAGTATAGCGCCGTTTTGTCATATAGCGTTCTATATGACGCTAAAGGATGAGAATGCGTTGAGTTTGTTAGATACACTCATTTTTTATAAACAGTGCGTTGTGGAGTTAAAATGATGAAGCAATGATAAAAAGAGACAATAACGAAAGTAGAAACGCAGTAGAGTAGCATATACAGCAAATACATTGCGACAAACAACTTGCGACAAACTCTGGGGTCATAGTGCACAGAACGTTTTATGAGCCAATCGGAAGATGTAACTCGATCGCAGGTCCAACCTTGCGAAACATAATATTTCATAAAGTTCGGGGTTTAACATAATTACAAAGATATTCTCGGGCTTCATTGCACAGGTTTTGCCGATTTACTTGTCGTTATAACGTTACGCTTGCAGTGCGCGGTCTTGGCCGCCGTAATTTTCCTTACAAATGCTCCACGAAGGCATGATTTATGTATTTTGAAATGCAGTTGGCTTACAGTATATATTAAAAATATGAAAATCGCTGAGGCTGCTTTCATTTAAAAAAACATACGCGTGCTTTGTGAAGAGCGCTCATGCATGCGGCTGTGAGCGACTGAATCTCAAAATGCTTTTATGACGCGAAATGAATGTAAATATGGTCAGTTATATCATAAACCAACAGGACAAACCAAATGTACAATTTCAAAAGAGATATGTGCATTAGTGTGAATGCAGCTTATCGTATCTAAACTGAGGGGGAAAACATTCAGACAGCCTAATTTTAAATACTCAACCACTCTGTTTATTGCTTTTAGCTTTTATATTTTAAAGCTTTAAAAAATGTAACATGTAATTGGTTTAATGAAATGTTATATATATATATATATATATATATATATTAGAGGTGTAACGATACACGTATTCGTATTGAACCGTTCGGTATACGAGGCTTTCGGTTCGGTTTTCGGTACGATTTTTTTGAACTGAAAGGTTCGTTCGGTTCATTTTTCCTGCCGACCAACATTTCGTTATTTCATATGTAGGGGCATTGTGCGTGGGAAGCGTGTTCATAATGTAAGAGACGCTCTAGTGAGAAACATTCACATTTCTCCGTTATTAATGACGCAGAAACCAGGAGAAACATTGTGCCATGAATGAACTATCTAGTGTCCACAGATCAGCAACATCACCATGGATTTACTGTATAACAGTACTATCTGTAAGTTTGGCAGGAATAGTACGCGCTTATGCTTGCAAGTAACATCACGTCGGTTTTATTTTGACATTATGAATACAATTGCTGCCCTCAAATGTTAATCTAAACTAAAATAAACCTTTGTTTATAACTACTACAATATTAATTTTGTCCAAGGAGCTGTTTTGTTTTATATGCTCCTAAGAAAAGTCAAGTATTGTTCCATCATTGCTCAAAGTTAAAAAATATCATACTTTATGATGTTAGTTTCAATATTTGAAACGTACCGAACCCTATTGAACCGAACCGTGACACAAGTGTATCGTATCGAACCGAACCGTGAATTTTGTGAACCATTAATATATATATATATATATATATATATAGTATGTATTTTTACACATGAAATTGAATACATATTTTTAGTGTTATAAGATTTATTAATTAGAAAATAGTAGATCGGATCATGAGCTGCCTAAAGATTCCCATCCCTACTTTACAATGATTTATTGCTTGTCTTTGTCAACTAATACAGAAGGTAAAGAAATTAAAAAGTAATCGCATATTAAATCACAATATTGGTTAAAAAAAACGCAATTAGATTATTTTCCATAATCGTTCAGCCCTAGATATGAACATAATTTGTTCATTTTTACATTTATAATATTTCATTCAACAAATGGAATATCACCCTTGATTGAAAAACTGTCAATCATAACAATGTTAGTATGAATGACAGCATAGTGCAGACCATTAGGAAAGGCATTATTACATCATAATCATGTAGAATTGCATCATCACGTTTGGGAGAGAAGTAGGATGTTTTCATGTTAACATGTCAAAGGAAATTAAGTTATGTGATCCAACCAAAATTAAAAGACTTTAAAAAAAATAAACCGCTAAAATCATTGTGAGAACACTGAAGACCCTCACAACTGTGTGTCAGTTCAGCAAGTCTGTTCAAATATCAACAAACAGTATCTAGCAGATGCTGGCAGGCAGTGAAGCGTTCTCACCATGGTGTAATATGAATTAAAAAGACACCCCCAGTTTGTATACCCGTGAGGGGTTGTGAAATACATGTTGAATTTACAGAAGAGTGGCCATGAAATATGAAGCTAAGGCCTGGACAGTAAGCTGAGTGGAGTGTTTGTAAAGAATGGACTTTCTTTCCTTTTTCCCCAAAGGCTGTCGTCTACAAAGGAAGTCTGGTCATGTAGGATGATACATTACAAAGCCTTTAATACACACAAGCATCAGCTGTGTTACTTCGAACTCTCCAGTTCCTTTCCACTCAATTCACTATGTCTGAAAGCTACACACAGATGTAGTAAATGTAGAAAACAAAAACTAACCTTTTCAGCAAATGATTTTGGCCATTTATTAGACATGGCAAATATATATATTTTCTACTGAATCAATTTCAAAATCTCAGGATGCACTCATGTCTCAACAGATCTATCCTGAAGCAATAGCATTAGCGATTCATTTAATTGTACTGAACTGTTCAGATGAAATTTGAGATCAATTAAATTATTACTTTTAGGGTGTGAAGTACTTGACATCTAAAACGTTTCCCTTCAGCTGTTGAAGGCTACATTTAAACTCAGTGTCATAACTTGCCTTTAATTTTACCCCATTAGATTAATTAAGCTTTTTTTTTTTTTTTAAATAGCTTTTATTTGTTTGAGTGTGGGAAGAGAGTGGTGTAATTCCCACTGGCTGTTTGACATTTCAGAATGTCAAACCGAGTAATAACGCACATTTACACAATACTGCTTTGTAAGTTAAGATTTCACATTTTCATTTCAGTTGGTATATAACCTTCACCTTTTTTTTTTGCTGTGGGGTAAAAAAAAAATCAGGATTAAACAAGTCCAAAGGAAAGGAATAATTGCAAGAAGTGTAAGTGCATCTATAATTGCTTCTGTTTTTATGTGATTTAACTCTTGGTTGTCATAAAAAAAAATACATTTGTCAAAACTGGTGGTTTCAGACCTTTTCGTACTGTGGTACACAGTATTTTTGTACAACTTTGAACAGAAAGAAAAAGACACAAAGATGTTCCACCATAATTCACCATTCCGAGGTTGTTGTCATTTGCTAAGGATTGCTTATAATATAACTTCAATTAATGCAAAAATGGGCCTGTATTATTGTAGTCACCATTAGTCACGGTCACATTGGAAGTTACCGAGCTGGGGACTATTTTAAAGTGCTGCTTCATATCATTACACCTTCTGCAACTTTACATTTTCTGTCTGTCTTAGTGTGCACTAAGACATAAAGTAAATAAACTGTAACCGTAAAGTTTCTTGATTATTACGCAGGAATGAGAGTATAGTTCTTAGCCATATCAGCCCAGAAAATCTCAACTTTACATTTTCCGTCGGCCTTGGTGCACAATGTTACTACAGAAGAGTCACTTTTTAAATAGGAAAAAATATTGAAACACTTTGGTCTTTTTTTTTTTTTTTTTTTTTTTTTGGAGAAATGCTAATGGTCTTGTCCGCTTCAATAATGTATGCTAAGCTATGCTAAAAGTGGTACCACCAGAACCGGAGATCAGCTGAATGGATTCAAAAACGGTAAAACTCAACAGTTTAACTCTGGGGGAGTTTTAAAATGAGCCAATTTCCAAAAAAAATGCATGAAATATCCCTTTAAGTATTCATACATATATGGCCGGTTTCACAGACAAAATGCAAAGCAACTTGCACTGGCATATCTTAAACTAGGTCAGTGCCATTGTTTTGTCTCATGACGAACTTGAGTAATGTTCTTCTTGTTGTTTTTTAAGGCACATTTACAATATAAAGCTACTTAAACGTCCTTGAATAATCAATTATCTGTGAAACCGGACCATGCATTATAATGGTGATCATAGCACAAATAATCAATGCAAAAGAGTTTAGAATAATATTTCGAAATAATAAAATGTATCCACTCTCATGAAACCATGGAAATGAATCATTGAAGTGAGTAATCTCTTTCTTAACATTTTGTTTTTCCCTTCACATGCTCCAGCTAAAAATCCGCTTTGACTGATATCCGATATGAATTAGAACATCAAGATATAACACATCAAGCATTTAACAAAACTGACATGGTAGGATTAAATATCGCCGGTAGAGAAATCCGAAGGGAAGATAGGAGATGACAAATTTTATCACAGATTTGGTGGCGGATTCATTACAGAACACTTCAGCTGTGTAAGAAAAAAAACCCTTTCCGCTGTCACTGTGATCCAGCCACAGGAAGGCCAAACCTAATCTGATTGGATAGATTACACAAACATATTTTTATCTGCCTCTTTGTTGTCAAGACACCAGAGGGCTTGTCAGGAGGTATCCAAACAGCAAATTCCTTTGATATATTTTTGTTTCCGACCAACTTGACAGTTCCTCAGAGGTACGGAAGCGCTAAAAGAAAGGTCACCTTTGCCGCGACGTGTTTTGCTGACAGTTCGCAGGGGATGTGTGGATGCGCTAGGATACTGAGATGATATTTGGGGACTTTGAAAGGCAAGCGGCAATCCGCCCGCGATTACAGCAGGTGCGATGACAAGCCCGCAATAAAGAGCTGTGACGATCTCGCCCCGCAGCCCGATTTCTCCTCCTTCCAGCCGCGCGCTGAGATTATTTGAGTCTCGCCAAATGTCAAGGGCATGATTCTCTTAGATGCCTAGCAGGAAATAACCCACCGTTGCCCTCGAAACAAATGAAACCACGTTCAGGGCCAACACAGGGGTTATCTATGGAAGATGGAAAGCCTAAAAACAACACTGTGCTTTCTGTAACTGCTTGAACTAGCATCAAACGTGTAAACACACATATATAAAACATCATTCTTGGAGATAAAGCTTTCTTCAGGAGGAGAATTTTATCGATCAGTGATAGCTTTGTGACGCTTGTTTATGCCTAGCGCTTCACCACGGTTTCTGGCTCACACTGGACTTCAGTAGGTTTTCGGTGGGATCGCTGAAGTGTATTTTTTTTTTTCTCCGTGTTGTAAGATATCAAGGTGAAAGGGCGAGCAGGGAAGAGGCTTCGTCTGTCTTGATTGTTGTCAGTGTTTTGTACCAACTGTCAGCTTTCTGCTGTGTTTGAGTCGTAGCAGTTTTTCTTAAAGTGGAGGTCTTGACAAAGGAGGTCGATAAAGCCCTGTAGCTTCAGTGGAACATGTCCAATGTCTACTTGACACTTTTCAGGCCCCCCCACAAAAAAAGAATCAAATCCTATAACATACTGAAGTATTAGTTATTGCATATAAGAAATAGCATATTTAATAATCACTATGAGTCACCCTTTAAAGGAATAGTTCACTTTGAAATTAATTTTTGGTATGTTTTAGCTTACCTCAAGGGCATCTAAGATGCAGGTGTCTTTGTTTCCGCAGTAGTTTCAATTTCGATATTTTTAGGTCAAATCAGTCATATAATGCAAGTCTATGGTCACCACCTTAAAGAACATGCAGAGAAGTCCAAATTAAACTTGATTTAATGACTCGTAAATGTAAGTACACATTGATGGCCCAAGACACGAAATGAGCGGTTTGTGTGAGAAAACGAACAGTATTTATATCGTTTTTACCTCTTGTAACCACAGGCATGTCCAAGTGATCTGAGGGCGTGGGCACTTTGTGGCTGATATACGATATAAATACTGTTCGTTTTCTCACACAAACCGCTTGTTTCGTGTCTTGGGCCATCAATGTGTATTTACATTTACGAGTCATTAAATCATGTTTAATTTGGACTTCTCTGTGCATGCTCTTTGAGGTGGTGACCATAGACTTGCATTATATGACTGATTTGACCTAAAAATATCAAAATTGAAACTACTGCCGAAACGAAGACACCTACATCTTGGATGTTCTATATATTGAGTTTCTATGAATTTCTATATATTGTAATCATTACGATCACAACTTGTAATAACTGCTTGATGGGGTCATTGTTTCTGCCTGGATTAATACATAAAATTTGCTAATGGCATTGTATTATCTTCGAAATGTACACTTTTGACATCAAACTAAAAACAATTTTTAACCCTTAAAAAAAAAAAAAAAAAAAAAAAAAAAGCTGTGGTTTTTGGTAGAAGCTATTTTTATCAGAGCGTAAATTAATTGAAATTATCATATTTTATTTCAAATTAGATGCATGGTCGAGTCGACTATGTTCTCCATACCTATTGTTTAAGAGTTTTCCTATGTTCAAATATGTTTTAAGAGTTTGCCTATGTTTATATTTTTAGTCAAAATGTTTTTAATGTATTTTTAATATATATATATATATATATATATATATATATAGTATGTAAAAAAACAACAGCAATGAAGCTTTCTGTTGTTTTAGCCAACACAATACTACTACATTAAATAAGTCAAAGAGGCATATATCCATTTAAAATTTGCAAGTATAGGTCCAATGTTTACACAAAATGTTGTATTTGGGTCCTTCACTAAAGTTTCCACAATGGCCAATCAAACCACTAAAAACACTGATTACTATAGTGAAACTTTAAGAAACACTCATACCCATTTTAGAACAAATCATACTTTTTCAGCAGTTTTTATATGGCTGTAATTGTGCTGCTCGTTAATAATAATTTTATTCAGAAGCTTCTATTCGCCTCTCACACAAACTCTCTAAAGGGTCTTTTTAATCAGTTTGCATTGTTCACAGCTAAATTATGTGGGTTGGTGGAATTAATGTTAATATTTTATAATTGTTATCTTTGTATTCAGGCTCATTATTTCATTTGAAACATGCTGTGGATGGAGATCTTTGTCTGTGGATGAAATGCACCTCAGACTGTAACACTAAGGGTAATTGAGGGCTTCACAACTACCTTTCAATGTGATGTCATCGAGCAAGGTTGCACATTAGATACATGGACAACATGATGAAAGTTTTCAATACTATGCCATTATTATTATCACTATGCCAAAAAAGGTTTAACAGAATGTTAAATATTTAAATATTCAACTCGGCTCTTTTCCAATAAAAGTCATTTTGTGTGGGGTTTTCCATTGTGTGTGTGTGTGTGTGTGTGGGGGGGGGGGGATATTTTCAGTAATGTACAAGTATTAGGGTCTGAAATATATATTTATTTGATTACTTAATAGCATATTAATGTCAATATGTTCCTTATCAAGAGTCTTTTACTTAAACCGCACTGACATTTGAGAATGTCTCGGTACAATGTTGAAGTTCTTAATAAATATGTTCATTTGAGTCTGACAGTCTCCTGGAACTTTAAATAAGCCATTTTCTTCTGCCGTTACCTCAACTGATGGGCTTAACATGACATATAAAGGAACGTAGGGCGACTTTAGCTCAATAGGACTGTTTAACTGTGGGACAGCAGTCCACAAACCAAAGGAAATGGGCCTCATTCCAACTGCCATCAATGTGGATGTGACATATCTCCCCTGAAAGCAAGCGCAGTTCTGTCAACCTACAGATTATATTCACAGCAGGACCTAGACAATGTAAGATCCTTTTAGAGGGCATTTACAACCACTCCCCCCTATTCAGACCCCCTCCCTCCAGACATCTAATCAGTTGTCATTAGCCCCTCGACGGGCGTCCTCGTCTGGGCTCTTTCCTCTCGCTCTGCTCCTGACCGCCGCCTGCTGCGCTGCTCCGAATGTCCATGGTTCAAATCAATATGAGCCATTCAAATAAATCAAAACTTTTCTGGAGGAAGTTCAGCAGCTAAGCCGAAAGTTCAGATATCGACAGCTCCTTTTGAAATCTTCTCTGGATGCCGGCAGGAGGCTGGGGATGCTGAACGTCCTCGTGCCTGACCCTAAATGAGTTCAAGGCATGTAGTTCAGGCACAAGTGGATTGTCCAGATTTAGTTTGAGTGTGTTCTGAAAAGACTCGCTGGCATGGGTTGATGAAAAATGAATGAGCGGAGGGAAAGAACTGACTCGTGGCCAGATAACAATGTGCAGCTTTGTGGGAAACGTTCATGTCTGTCAGTTTTGTCGGAAATCATTAATCATTAAAATGTAAAGTATTATTTTGTTATTCCCTAACAAAGAAACTAACTGTTACATTGCTTTTGTTATTTTTTTGTTTGTAAAATGCTTGTTTGTATTTTAATCCAACACATTATCATCCTAGGGCGTAATATAGTGACGCTTTTGACATTACACAGCACCCTTTAGTGTCAATGAAAAACGAATCGGTTATGGGTAGGTTTAGGTCTGGTGTAGGGTTAGGGTTAGACCACTAGGAGGCGCCTTTTGGCCCATATATCTGTGTTTCATATTGACGCTAAAGGGTGCCATGTGCGTCGGATGTAGACGCAATGTTAAAAGCGTCAGTATATGACGCCTTGGAATGAGACCAGGCTGTTTAATCTTAATAAATAAATAAATAATAAGCCACTGACTGAAAGAAATTCAAATTCAGACATGTACGGTAGAGGGTGCAGCTCAAACTAAAAATCCGGATTGCATAAGAATAGAAGATAGAAACACAAACGTGAGCTCCAGGGCAACATTTCTCAAAAGCATCATGAGCTAAATTGATCGTAGAGACCACTGGTGCCAGTTGTTCTACGATCTATTTAAGTGAATGCTGATTTGAGAAATGCAGCCCTGGGGTGCGTTTCCTGAAGCTATGGTCGCAAGTTGAGTCGTTACCAACACAATTCAATGTAATTTGCAACCATATTTTGCTGTGACCAGGTTTGTAGGAATGCACAATACGGTCCAAAATATTGTGATTTTTACATCAATATGACTATAATATTAGTACTCATAATACTTTTTTATGATTGCCATAAAACAATATTACTAATTCAAATATTAAAGTCTGCATGTAATAGAAATTATGACGGTCTTTTTATCGTTATGTGATGTATATCCGAGTGAAACGGCTCCTCGGACAAGAAAAAATGTGGGGTGTGACTTTTGCGCTTGTGGTATTGATAGGATGGTTGTGGTCTGTTGGTTGATCTCATGTGAGTACAGATTGTCCCGCGCCATCAGAATAATTTAAAGTATTTGCAGAGATCAATTTGTGTGGAGCAGCATTTGCTGCGAATCAAATCAATTTAGATCACTGAAAACACAGGGTCATGAGCTAATGCTACCTCCCGACCAATTCACACGTATTTTATGAGGTGGCTAATTCGTAAGAATTTGTACGAACTCGTACAAATTAGCCATCTCGTAAATTTTCACCTTGCAAATTTCGTATGATTCGTCTAAACCCCAGTGATGGGTAGGTTTAAGGGCGGGATAAGGGGTAGGTCATTTGTAGGAATTGGGCAACGAATTGGGCAACTCGTAAAAAATGCACGGCTTAGAAAAAATCGTACAAATCCGTACAAGTGAGGTCGTATGAATTCGCATGAATTAGGCACCTTGCAAATTTCGTATGATTTGTCTAAACCCTAGTGATGGGTAGGTTTAAGGGCGGATGGTTGTGGTCTATTGGTTGATCTCATGTGAGTACAGGTTGTCCTGCGCCATCAGAATAATTTAAAGTATTTGCAGAGATCAATTTAGCATTTGCTGCGAATCAAATCAATTTAGATCACTGAAAACACAGGGTCATGAGCTAATGCTACCTCCCGACCAATTCACACGTATTTTATGAGGTGGCTAATTCGTAAGAATTTGTACGAACTCCTACTTTCACCTTGCAAATTTCGTATTATTTGTCTAAACCCCAGTGATCTGTAGATTTAGTGAGGTCGTATTAATTCGTACGAATTAGCTACCTCACAAATTTCGTATTATTTGTCTAAACCCCAGTGATGGGTAGGTTTAAGGGTGGGATAAGGGGTAGGTCATTCGTACAAATTCATACGAATTGGGCAACTCGTAAAAGATGCACGGCTTAGCAAAAATCGTACAAATCCGTTCGAGTGAGGTCGAGTGAATTCGTACGAATTAGGCATCTTGCAAATTTCGTATGATTCGTCTAAACCCCAGTGATGGGTAGGTTTAAGGGCGGGGTAAGGGGTAGGTCATTTGTTGGAATTCATACGAATTGGGCAACTCGTAAAAGATGCACAGCTTAAAAAAATCGTACAAATCCGTACAAGTGAGGTCATATGAATTCATACGAATTAGGCACCTTGCAAATTTCGTATGATTTGTCTAAACCCCAGTGATGGGTAGGTTTAAGGGCGGGATAAGGGGTAGGTCTTTCTTACAAATTCATATGAATTGGGCAACTCGTAAAAGATGCACGGCTTAGCAAAAATCGTACAAATCCATTCAAGTGAAGTCGTATTAATTCATACGAATTAGCTACCTCACAAATTTCGTATGATTTGTCTAAACCCCAGTGATGGGTACGTTTAAGGGCGGGATAAGGGGTAGGTCTTTTGTACGGATTCATACGAATTGGGCAACTCGTAAAAAAATGTACGGCTTAGCAAAAATCGTACAAATCCATACAAGTGAGGTCGTATGAATTCGTATAAATTAGCCACCTCTCAAATTTCGTATGATTTGTCTAAACACCAGTGATGGGTGGGTTTAGAGACGGGTTCAGGGGTAGGTCATTCGTCGAATTCATACGAATTGGGCAACTCTTAAAATTGTACGATTTATCCACCTCGTAAATTTGTACGAATTACAGTGAGATTGGGTTGCATGAGCTACTCGCATGCAAAGCATTGCTGCGCGCTTCACTATGAAGCATGCAGCGCATAAACTTATTAAATTAAACCGCAGTCTTTGTGATTTAATAATTGCACTAAGCCATGTGTCGTCTTTGTTACGATTAATTGTGCAGCCCTAAACCATAAGCAAATAATATAGAACCTGAAGATACATAACATTTGCATCTACATTGTTTTACTTAGCCTTCAATCATGTCATTAAGACACTGAAACAATGCCATGCGAGACAAATATGAGCTGCACTGTATTTTTCTTCCTTCAGCCTCAAGGGAGTCTTTATACACAGACTGCTGGATGCACAATCTGCAATGTCTTGGTTCACGCTGTGAATTGTCTCTTGTTCCACCTTCCCTGAATGCCACTTTGGTGTCATCCTTTCATCTGAACAGCTGAGGCTGCATAAAATGGCTTTGAAAACAAAAACAACAACAACACAACTAATGAATTGTTGTGCTTGTACATAATTGCAATTGCTGGTTACATGAAGATAAAGTCATTCAATGTATTGAAACGGATCATGATAAAACAACACATTGGGTTTGTAGCATCTAAAATAAGTACACCAGAGAACTGAAATATGAAGATTTGTACACAAACCCTGTTTTTTATTATTTATTTTTACGCTCAACTACCAAATTGTTTATAAAATAAATTCTAATAGTGTTCACAGTAAATATCAAATTTGTGTACTTACTGTGTACTATTTATTTATATATTTGACTCCACTTTATTTTGATAGTCCACTTTAGACATTCTACTAACTATACGTAACTTTGCAACTACTTGTCAATTAACTCTCATTAGATTATTAGTAGACTGTTAGGCTATTAGGTTTGGGGTTAGTAGAATAAATTGACTTGTAGTTGCCAAGTTACGTGTAGTCGGTACAATGTCTGTTGGGGAAACTTCAAAATAAAATTTTAAGCAGACAGTCAGTCAAATGACAGTTAGTTGACATGTACAGTAGTGGCAAAGTTACTTATATTTAGTAGAAAAATACTAGTAACCATTTTTTTTAAAAACATAATTGCACCAAAATGCCTTTACTTTGGGATGCAAAATTGTGAAACGTAATGGATTTGTCCGTTTGCATAAACATCTGAAATCTGCGAGAACAATAAACAAAAAAAGTCTGTGTTTTCAGGGTTAAAGTCATGTTTGCTAGTATAGTCGCATACATTACAAGGCGACCTAAACCTTTGCATCATCAACCGTGTAATTCTGAATCATTGGAGGCATTGAACCTCTATTCTGCCATTTATGTAGAATAGATGGGAATGTCTCTGTGTTCATTCTACTGGTTCATTTCACAAAGAATGAGCAAGTCCAATAGTCATGTATGTCTGTGTAGTGTAAGACATTGGCATTCAGGTAGCATGGAGACCCCTTTAAACCCATGCAATATTCAGCCAAAATGAGCGCTTCTGTGGAACAGATTATTAAAATCGCTGAGAAATAAAATCTCTGATCCTTGGTTACGCTACAAATTATATCTGTCATTGTGATGGACAGGGTTTATTTTTTTTTATATCTATATTTATTTTAATTTTTTCTGATAATTATATAGAGGTATATTCCACTTATGTAACTGACATCGTTCTGTTGATTACAGCCAATATATTCAATATCAATAATAATAATAATAATAATAATAATAAATTCATGTTTCAATGATTCATTCATACTTTTTATTAAATGTAGTCAATTTTCCCTCTTTTTTATTCTTTATCATAGAGCATAAGAGCATGTAGTCTTTTTGGACTCGTAAAACATTATTCAGAGTAACCAAACCGTTTAAACACACTAAAAACATGGACAATTGACAGGAAGTCCAGTGAAATATTTTGTATGAACAATATATAAACAGACTATATACTTTTATACTATATAGACCTTTCTCACAACTTCTGTATTTGTGACCGGAAACACGCAATTGTCGTGGTAATCTTCTTCCGCTCCATTCATAACAGATAGCGCCGCAGGCAACTAGTGAGAGTTGTTGCGTACCGATCTTTTTTGTTATTCCCAAAAGCAGCCATACCTGTCGTTTTCATTTCTTTCCTCGTCAGTTCCCTGTCGATGAAGTTCGACGGAAATGGATTCAGGCAATCTGGCGGGATGTTATTGATCCTGTGATCTTCTGTACTTCTCATGTCACCATTCACTAAGCCGTCATTGTTTGTTTATTTTTTATGTTTTGTGTATTTTGAAGTAACGTTAGTTCATGTTCAACTTTATTAAGATATTTGTATCCAGCGGAATAAGCACATAAAAATATACACCACAATATAAGACAAGATAAATAAGAACACACAACAGTGGGCTACATATAAATTTCAAATATTAATATATACCATTCTGAGTATTTAACAATCTGAGTGTAAAAGGGATAAATTAATATTTGTATAAATTGTTATTCATCTTTGATCGTTCTATAGAAACAGCAGTGCAAAAAAAATCATTACCTAGAGGATAACTGTTGAATAAAACTGACAGACTTCTTTCTGGTATTCACATCAAAATGCAGTTTATTGTAAATAATACTCCCTAAATATTAATAACTTTCCACACACTCCACCTTCTTACCTTTAATGAACGTATATTGGGAAGAATGAGCTTCAGTTCTGAAATCAATATCATATCTTTGGTCTTATACATCAGCTGCAGCTAAGCATCACCACAGCATTTTACAAAGTCATCAACAACTGGACCATGACAAGTTTACATTTTTTCGAAGTTTTGAAGACTCTCTGATCAATTTTTTCCTCCCAGAGTAGGTTTTTCTGATGTGTCGACAGTTGACGGGAACTCCGTTTCCACAACGATTACGTATTTCCGTTTTTTGTGAAAAAGGTCTATTATAAAGCATGCAAAAGTAAAGATGTAAAATACAATATGATGTTGGTTCTCTGTGTCCTGCCAAAACAGCGTCGACCCATGCATTCATGGACTACAAAACCACTGACTTAGGCTATCAACAGTAAAGAAATCCGCGTCTGACTTAATACAGACGTTATTGAACATGCCGCGGCCAGTTCTTTCTAATATTAATCTGTTAACGTAAGTAACCGATATGGTTTGCATAAAAATATGAAGATGAATACTAACCAGGGGTTCGTTTCCCGTACAACGACGTAGTTCGCTGCTTTACTACCATAGTACGATGCATCGTTGGAGAAATCAACTAGTCACGACTGTTTCCCGAAACCCATTGTCGCAAAGTATCGTTCAACCACGTTGGTTTCGCACGTGGTGGAGTAAAAACTGCTTTTAATGAAACTGTTTGAGATCCAATTAACGCTAGATTTTTTTAATAGAAATTACAAACATGTAATCTGAGGACTATTTTTAATTGTTCTCAGTTATTTTGCTTTATTACCAGACTCAATATTTGGCTTGTTCTTACATAGTAGAGCACGTTCGCACATGCGCACTCTTCAAACACGTTACTTTAAATCTTTTGACAAACTAAAAGATGTAAATTACATTTGTATGTATACTAAATTAAACGCACCGGTTGTACTGAATGTCAGCTTGCTTATTTTGGTCAAGACAAGGATTTATTACATCCAAATGTCATGCAATATAGAAACTATGCCTCTAACCACATGGTCGAGAGCTGTCGTTCAAACCACACAACTTTGCGATGCTGTTAGCGAATGTTCGTTGGAACGATTGTTTCGGGAAACAGAGACTCGTTGAACTATGCTGATAACGACGGAACTTGCGACCATAGTTAGCTAACGATACTTCCGCGAAACGCATGGTCTGCGCGCTGTTACAGAGGGAAAGGAACCTAAGAGTCCTTCATAAAATGCCTGCTTTTTTTGGTTATTCTTCGTGGTCTAATGTATTTAAATTTACAGTAACATGTCCCAAATCATGGTCAGCTATTCTAAATAACTTTACAGTTAGCTAGAATCCGTATAATAATAATTATTACTTACCAGATGAAGAAGTTCCAGGTCGGCAGAAATGACAGCGGCACCACTGACACGACAGAGAAACTCTTTCAAAATTCAATTGCGCTCTCATCATGCACACCCCACTGAATTAAGACTGTTAATGGTCACCCAGTGCTACATTTTTTATTTTATTTTTAATGTAAGAATAACATTAGTAGCAATTTTGGAACTGTTTTTCATGGTCAATTTGCACTGCTGTATTTAGATTAACAGTAACTGATAATTTCCCAGAATGCATTGAAATTCTACAGTAACATACCGTCAACTGTGTGTACAGTACATAACTGTTAAAAACAAAATAATACTGTGAAAACAACTAAATCTACTGTAACTTACTTTAAATAGATTATACAGTAAGAAACTGTTGAGAAAAACACTATAATCCTGTGAAAACAACAGAAATCATTTACTGTGTATCTAGTTCAAATCAGAACATCTCATAGTTTCTCTCGACTAAAGAGTCTTCCTGTTGACGATAAATATAGAGTCAAATTAATTGTGATTGATTGGGAGATGAATAGCGACCCAGTTTGAGAGAGGAACTGGCGCTGAAGTGTGTTCCACCGTCTCCTAAACCTTTGTGTGGAGATGTGGATTTATTCTCCGGAGCAGAGCACTATTGATGACTTCGTCCTTTCAGCATAGAGGAGAGTGTGCAACTACGTCTTCACACAATGTAAAGCTCCTGCGGGGAACAACCGATTAAATTAAAGTGCTTCTGGTGCAATCACACCAAGGTCATACAGATGCAGCACAAACAGCTCCTGGCACAAACTTCTGTCTCATGCGAATACAGATTGTCTGTTTCTGCATGTGGTTTGGCCACCTCTGTTCAACATGTGTTGGTGGAATGTGGAAAATGATGCTGCCAGTATCAAGTTCGTATTTGGAGGAAACGCTGAATCAAAAGTCTTCGTAAACAACTTACTGCCTCTGAGTGATTCAGGACGGGAGAAACTTTTGTCTGATGTTTGAGGAACATATAGTGAATACATTCGTGTATGCAGTATGTATGTGTTTGCATAGTTAATTTAATGTTAAAAATAACTTTAAGTAAAAAAAAAGTTCTAGTATCTCAAGTACTACATTGTACTACTATGACTACAGTAGTAGCACTACTAGTACAGCTAGTGGTCAAATAGTAGTAAACCTACTACTACAACTACTACTATTACTATATTTCCAATATGCATAGTAGTACCATGCTACTATTACTAGTAGTACAACAACTAGTAGTCATAGTAGTAAACCATACTACTACAACTACCACTACACTTCTAATATACACAGTAGTAGTATTAGTACTATCCAAACACGTAACCATTGTAGCAGTGTTGTAGTCAAGACCACCTCACTCGAGTCCGAGTCGACACCGAGACCAGAGAGAGTCGAGTCCGAGTCAAGACCGAGTCCATAGAGAGTCGAGTCCGAGTCGAGTCCGAGACCAGAGACGGTCGAGTCCGAGTCGAGACCGAGACCAGTGAGGGTTGATTATACCTAAATTTACTTTTATTTACTTAGAGAAATCCTTTTTTTTTTTTTTTTTACTGAATTTACTTAGAGTTTAAAAAATATGATCAGTTTAGGGTAAAAAGGCCACATAGTAGGTGGTGTTAAAACTAATTTTATTACAATTTGTCATGCGCAGTTGCGCACTAGAAAATCACCAATCACTGGGCGTGTCAATCAATTTAAAGAAATATTTTATTAACGTACATTAATAATCATGAAAAATATTTTTAATTGAACTCGAGTGGACTCAGGAATAATTCCGAGTCCTAAAAAAAAAAATGTTCGAGTACGAGTCAATTCCGAGTCCAAATGAACACGAGTCCATGACAAGACCAAGACCATTAAAATATGGTCTCGAGACCGAGTTCGAGACGAGTCCGAGTCTCGAGTACTACAACACTGCATTGTAGTAATCCATACCTGTACTACTGCTGTTTTCTTTTTTACTACTACTACTACTACTACTACTACTTCTACTGTCATTTTCAATTGACCGTTCGCAAAGGCCCGACCAGTGTTCGAGTACAAGTCAAAACCAAGACCAAAGAGAGTCAAGACCAGAGAGGCTGGACAACCTAAGGTTGGGTCTGAAACCAGACCTTAAGATATCTTCAAGAATATGTAAATTGTTTGGTGGTAACAATAAAATTGGCACCATACTCAGACAGTAAACCAAATATACCATGAAATCATGTACACTGTAATGGTAAAAAGGCCATATAGTGGTGTAAAGATAATTTTATTTAATTTTACAATTATGACTTAAAATTATTACAATCAGTAAGTGCTCTTTAACATTACATTACTGCACACGAATTCTGTGTGGCTCTAATATGTAAACTGAATTATGGATGATAAAGCAGACATTTTCAATATAATTGAGCTAGAGGCTCCACATCACATCTGACCTGGGTCCTGCTGCATTTGCGCACCACGAACGTTATAGTCTTGCGCAGTTGCATGCAAGAAAGTCAGCAGTCATTGAACGTTTCAATCAAACAATTTAAATTAACATACTGCAATAATCATAATATGTGTTGAATGGGAATTGGGTGGACTCGGGAATAAGTCCGAGTCCTGATATGTTCGAGTACTAGTCAATTCCGAGTCAAAACGCACACGAGTCCATGACAAGACCGAGTTCACTAAAATATGGACTCGAGCATCAGTTAAAGCTGCTCGTGAATCATCTCTTCCTTCTAGTTCATTTATAGCATCTAATAAACATGAATGAACATACGAAGGAATAATGTTTCAACCGCAGAAAGGCATCAGTATACACTCAGTTTTTCAAGTTCAAATCCTCCCATGTTAATCTACTAACTCTCCTGACTGCGTTGTCGGACAAAATGGTGGAGGTCAAATTACCTGTCAATCAAGCGCCCTGCAAAGGGCCAATTGGTGTTGTTTAGTTTCATTTTCTTGGACTTTTAGTTCTCTTAATTTACCCTTTCCCTTTGTTCCATTTTACCACTCTTCATTTGTTACCACAATTATTGATTAATTAGTTGTCACCTGTTTGTCATTGAGTTCATTCACCCTGTGTATTTAAGTCCTTCAGTTAATTAATTTCATTTTCCGCTATTGTTTGTGCCTAGCATGCTGTTTTGTCATGCTTGCCTGTTACTCTACCTGAGTTTGTTTTATTCACTTTCATTTTGAACCCTGATTGTCTTCATCTTGAGTGGACTTTAAAATAGCTTTACAACTATTTGAACTTATACTAGCATAGTATACTTCATCTAACCAGTCCACATAACCTAGTGTACACACCAATCAAAATGGTTACTGGGTTTAACAGCAGCTTGACTGTTTTCAAAACATTATACAGTAGCTGTGATTTACTTTCTCTAACAACTAGCATTGAGCTTGAAAAAAAAATGTTGGTCATTGGATGACAGTGTGTATTTATAGCTTGAGGCTGTGTTTAACTCCACTTTTAGACATATTATTGTAAACTTCCCTAAGCACTTCACCTGGGGGAATCCCCAACACCATTTTGAAGTGCATTCAACTCAAGTGGATGAGGTCATTTTATTTGGACATACCCTCAACGCCTCAATTTTGACAGATTTTATTTTGTTTTATTTATTTATCCTTTATTTTACCAGGTGATGTCCCATTGAGATATTGAAATCTCTTTCACAAGGGAGCCCTGGGGGCAAAAACAATATACAAGTTACACAGAAACAAACAGAACAAAGCAGATTTACAATACATGTAAAACAATTTAAGAATGACATAAATGGTCATTGAAAAAAAAAAAAAACAGTGCATTTTTGAAATTTGTAACATTTAAGTAATTGTTTAAAATGTTCTAGTGGGATAAAAACAGATAGCTTCAATACTTTTTTGGAACAAATTCCGAACTTGCCGAATTCAATTTTGACTAATGGAGTGAGTCTACTCAACATGTACACTTAAATCAGATCCATAGACCACAATGCACAATGATGGCAACATCACAGCAGATCACACATAATTTACACCCACCCCACACAACTAATAGAGTTATTGTGACATTTAACCACGTTTAATAGTTGTGGCTACTATAGTGTTGTCAGAAATATAGATATTTCAATATGTATCGATACTGGAGCTGTGTCTGAAATCGCTCCCTATCCACTATCCACTCCAGTCTCTCACTAGTCTCAATTCGGTTGAATAGTGCTTGTATTAGGGATGCAACGGTACACGTAAAAATCCCCGACCGTTCGGTCAGCCTTGCACGGGACAATCTACCCTCGTGTCCCGCGGGACTTCGGTTCTGCCATAGAGTTCGTGCTGATCCTTTAACCGTATTTTCCGCTCTATAAAAGGCGCACTTAAAAGCCTTTAATCTTCTCAAAAAACAGCAGTGTGCCTTATATTCCAGAGCGCCTTACTATATATGGATCAATTAGTTAACAACACTCCGCGTTATTAAATTCGCCCGCGAACTCGCGCTCGTGTCCAGCTTATGCCCGCTTTGTCACACGGCCAGTTCAACCTCGTATAAATCAGGTTATGTGTGTGTCGCTCACGAGCGCTCACTCTCAGACACACGAACAGACCGGCGCTGCTCGCGCATCATAGATGTTCATAATGCGCTCCTCGTTCACACGGGTCGTCTCATTCAAAACAGCCAACTGTTGTTAGCGAGCCGCCGCACATTGAATACTCATATGAGTCAGGCTGCGAATGTAAGTTACGTGCCCGCCCCAGCGCGCTCACGCTTACTAAATAAACGCCTCACCTCCGGCTCCACGTAGCCTACTCTCTACATTCCCAGCACATAGTGGATGCATAACGCAAACCCAGTCAAATGTTTGACTGCAGTATATTTTTGCACAAGAATCTCTCAAAAGTGGATTAGTAACATTGCACTTTGTATCCTGAATGCAGTATTTTTTTTTTATTATATTATTTTGCTCTGCTCTTTTTATTCAAACCACAAGCTAATTTTTGTTAAAGGTAAAAGTGCACTTTTTCTTTCACATTGATCACTTCATTTACCAGTTATCAAGGTTTGGAATTGGGATCCACTTGAATATTTTAAAGTGTGCTCGTTTACATTTTGTATATCATAAGTGGTAGTTGAAGAGGTTGTATTGCTTAGTGTTGTTCAGTACAGACTAGAGTGTTAATTTATTCCGTACACATTGATGTTCTTCCTACTGTGACATTCTGTTTATGCTCATAAGAAAAATAAAACATATTTTTGGGATGAAATAGCAGTCTCTTTCTGCACAAAACATGTACCGAAACCGAACCGAGACCATGGCCCAAAAACCGAGGTACGGACCGTACCGTGGGCTATCTGTACCGTTGCACCCCTAGCTTGTATTGTGACCATTTTAATTATTCCCGCATGTTTTGCACTCACACACTTTCATAGCTGCCTCTATTGTGAGTACCAAATTGACTTATTTTTCTTAAAAGGTCAAAAAAAAATGTCAAAATGCCTATCTTGCCGAGTATTCAGGGAAATACAGTCAGTTTTGGAACGTAAATGTAAATGGTTTCTTTTTTTGTTTTGTTTTTTGCTGATATTAGGTGCTTCATTTTGAAGCAAGTCACAATGCACCGCCATTTGATTGATTGAATCACTTTATTTAAAAAAAAAGTGATTCACTTATTTACATTTTCTGATTTCTTCATATTGTATTGTCTAATACGTTTTGGAGGCTTGCTATTAAGGTTACTTTAAGAAGAGTGTTTTGTTGCATAAGTTGAGTCTTATTTTGCATTAAAACTAATGAAAATGGGTTTTATTTTGCATTAAAGCACATTGATTTGACTGCTTTTTGGTTTCACTCATGGTTTGGATAGACCTTTCATCTGCAAATTGGTTTGCTTTTGTGTTTCATTCTAGATCAGGCCAGTTGCACTACAGAATATTTGTGTTATGATTTTGGGGAATGTGAAACATTTTCACTGCTAAAAGTGTTGATATTAGCTTTTCCATTTATGATATGCAACACAAATTTAGATTTTAGATTGAGAGAAAATTGCACATTGTGAGCCAGGCTTGAGGTGAGCCTTAGAGCATGTTAAGAGGGGTACTATTCATTTTTAAAATAATTTGCTGCCTGTGAAGGGCATCTCAGTTCAGTCACTTATGAGCTTTCATTTCAGTTTGGAGGTTATGTAGATGGCGAGGTTTCAGACAGACCCTTTGTGTTTATTTTGCTTTTGTGATCTCGGGGGATGTGGCGGTAAAATGAGACACCACTGGAGCCCCTCCATGTCTCGCTGGATGAGTCTGATCTGTTCGCCAGGCTCAAGTGCTGTCAGATGCTTCTATCAAGAGCTCTTGGTGGCCACAGCATATGCTTGATAGGCCATTTGAGCCTCTGCTGTGTTCTTCACATTCCAAGTCATTTACATGTAATTTGGGCTAGAGTTTTGGAAACTATGAGCATATGTAACCCAGCTCGCGGTTCACCTGGGAACAGAGGCAAGTTTTTGTTTATCAATTTATTTTCCGCAAGAAAACTGTAAACGAACACTTCTCTTACAACTTTACTACAATGACTACTTTATACTACCATCATTAGTACTATTATGACTACTTCTATGCCGATGATGACTACTGTGTACTGTTACAAGTATGCCTAGTACTTCCTACGACTACTTCTATAATGACTATGACTACTACTACTACTACACAACTATTAAACTGCTAGTAGTCATTGTAGTAATCCTGACAACTACAGTAGTGCTACTGCTAGTATTATTATTACTACTACTAGTAGTACAATGAATATTAGCAGTCATAATAATTGACCTTGACCTTACTACTAGTAGTAGGCATAGTATTACAATTAGTATTACAATTAATTACAAGTACCATTAATAGTATAACATGGCTAATGAGATCACAATGAAAGAATATCAGTGTTTAATTATATATATTAGGGCTGGGTAATAAATATCGATTTTCTCGATATTAATCAATTCTCATTTTTACAAACCGATATCGATTCTTAAATCTCAAGAATCGATTAGTCATCCTGTTTCATTTGAATGAATGGGACAATGTATCGCGGCTGTGCGAATAAAAAAAAATCGCAATAATCTTTGTCCTTTGTTACTATTGATATGAAACAAAGTCTCAGTTTTCAAATTACGTCCATTTTCTTTAGAAATTCGAAAACATAAATAAGGTTTTGGCGCTGTGGCGTGAGATCGCTCTGGCACAGCTCAAGAGAAGCAGCAGCACTGATCTCTCTTCCGGCTTAATAATACCAGTCACAGCGCGAAATAAACATGAATGAGCATCTGAAAGTGTGTTAAAAGATAGAGTACAACTTATCGAAATCCGTATCATGTCACATTGATTCGCTCAATCAGCGTTTCGACCGTGGAAAGACGTCAGTTAAACAGCTTGTAATCAATGTCATGTATCGTCATATTTACCTCAGAAAACCCATATAAACTCGTTAGTCAGCTAGAAAAAATAACTCTAGAGAGGAGCATTTTGCTAAATATATACACCATATTACATATGCATTATAATCTTAATGTTCTTTAATATTTAATGGATATTTGAATAAATATGGCAAGTTTATATGACAGCCACCATTTAAATGTTTATATTTCATATAATCTTCTTATTATAAAAAGAAATAAAAGTGTAATTTAAGTGTTTGTATAGCTACAAAAAAGCTCAATATTACCTTCATATTAGGCTAATGAAGCCTATAGGCAACAACTAGACTCCCATAGTTTACAGCATTTAAGAGATTTGATTCCTTTGAGAAAAAATGGCCATTTATTGTAACTGATATCCAAAATAATCGCTATTGAATTGAATCGTAATCGTAATCGAATCGAATTGCAAGCTCGTGAATCGAAATCGAATCGAATTGTGAAATTTGTCTTAATACCCAGCCCTAATAAATATATATATATATATATAATAATAAACTGGAACAATAATCATTCAAACATAACCATGTTAAAGGAATAGTTTAGTCATCATTTACTCACCGTCAAGTTGTTTCAAACTTCTGAACACAAAGGAAGATGTGTGGAAGAAGTGTGTCGCTAACCAGACAGATGATGGACCCCATTGACTTCCATAGTAGGAAAACATACTATGGAAGTCAATGGGGTCCATCAACTGTTTATACTACTGTAACCGACATGACTAATATCACTGCTACTATTAGCAGAAAAGTCAAAACAATAATACTAATGAGAGGGAGAAAAAGAAAAAAAAGTCTCCAACTGAACAAATATAAAGACATAAATTCCAGTGAGCAATGCCATCTTGTTGCAGTGTTTCCAGCTGTACTCTGCATACAAGAATGGGAACTATATTCAATTTGATTCAAATTTGTAATCCTACTTCAGTTTGAAATGTTCTGTCTAGCCCTTCTGTACAGTATTGGCACGCTTACATAGAAAATCACTGCTAAATACAATGTCATTACCTAACTGTTTCCATCTGAGTTACATTTTTTAAAAATCCCAATTTCATTCAAATATCAGTAGGAATAGTTCAAGTCCCTGCCAAACATTTGTGAATGAATCCACAGACCATTTCTTTTTTGGTTTATACAAGAAAAATCGCTTACAATTATAATATCTTGGAGCCACTATGTCAACCATTCCTTGGAACAGATTAAACAACATGATTTCAGACATGATTTTCAAGTACTCTGATTTCAGAGAACTTGAGACAAAGCAGTATATATATATATATATATATATATATATATATATGTGTGTATATATATATGCAAAAGGAAATTGGACCTGTTAAATTCTTAATCTGTTCAGAGGTAAATAGAGTTGCAATCTGATGTACTTCACATGCAATCTACACGTAATCTAGTGTTGGGCGATATGCTCCATTTTCATATCGTCCTATCATCAGCCTGTGAGATCGGCGATACCGATATTATCGTGATGGGCTGGGGCTAACTTATTTGATTATTAACTTGATTATTAGCTACTCATTAATTTGCTTGTTATTAGCCTACTTCGTTTTATATACGAGAATCTTTTTTCTATTTTGCTAGCAAAGTGGAGTGTTTATTAATAGGATTCAGGTTATTTTCCTGGTATTAGTGAGAAATAAAAAAAAAGAGATCCGTAATCCTTTTGTTTGGTCAACGGGAATTTACGGACACATTAGCCTATCCTCATGCCGTTCATGCAGCATTTGACTAGGGCCTATTTCTGCACGAGATGACAAAACACGTTTTAATAATTTCTGGGTCAGAAAAAGTCGGAGTTTCGATATGTGCCCTCCTACCAGTGCGCTCTCTGCGCACTTCACATCGCGCACTTCAGTAAGCACGAAGTACGCGGGTTAATGTGTTTTAATGCCGATAGAAGAGCAAGGGCCAACGTCTACCTGAGTTGATCGTTTATACTTATACTTATGACTTGACTCTGATAAAGGAAACGTTTTACATGACCACATGCATTGTCAAGTTTATTCAACATAATCAGGTTAAGAACGTCGTCGCATGTAAACGCGCTCAATCTCTGAAAGTGAAAGTAAAAACGGACTGCTTTCGGCATCTGCATTAACGCCGCGTTCCCTCAGAGACGACGATGATAACGGTAACTATAATACTATTTTAATAATAATAATAATTCGTTACATTTATATAGCGCTTTTCTGGACACTCAAAGCGCTTCACATAGAAGGGGGGGATCTCCTCAACCACCACCAATGTGCAGCATCCACCTGGATGATGCGACGGCAGCCATTTTGCGCCAGAACGCTCACCACACACCAGCTTACTGGTGGAGAGGAGACAGTGATGAAGCCAATTGGTGTATATGGGGATGATTAGGAGGCCATGATGGACAGAGGCTACTGGGCAAATTTGGCCAGGATGCCGGGGTTACACCCCTGCTCTTACGAAAGACATCCTGGGATTTTTTTATGACCACAGAGAGTCAGGACCTCGGTTTAACGTCTCATCCGAAGGACGGTGCTCTTTTTGACAGCATAGTGTCCCCATCACTTTGCTGGGGCGTTAGGACCCACATAGACCACAGGGTGAGCACCCCCTGCTGGTCACACTAACACCTCTACCAGCAGCAACCTGGCTTTCTCAGAAGGTCTCCCATCCAGGTACTAACCAGGCTCAGCCCTGCTTAGCTTTAATGGGCAACCAGTCTTGGGCTACAGGGTGATATGGCTGCTGGCTAAAACGATATTTTAGTGATATTATTATTAATACTATTTAGTAATTGTATTGTTTTTAGTGTTAGTGTCATTAAACGTTTTGTTAATGTGTTACGGAAACAAATACTGACGAACAACGATGCCGTTTTCATCTTGGATCTGTAGGAAATTGAATTTTGCGTCTGTTAAAACGAGCACACTTGATAATTTGTGAATGGATCGCCTTGCAATTAAATTTTGATGTGGGATGTTTTTTAGTCTGTTTTAAAAACATTCTCTTAGAGGAGTCCTCATTAGTGCGTGTGTTGTTGCAATTGTTCTGAGATGATGTCGTTGTAAATTTAGGCAAGGCAAATTAATTGTAGTTCCTAATATTCATTTAATAACAATACTAGCTTTATAATAATAATAATAATAGGCCTAATAATAATAATTTAATACATTATGGTAAAACGAGCCAATTATCGTATTGATATCGTCAAAGGCATCTGCCATCGGCGATATGTCAGACTATCGTCGATACACGATACTATCGTCTATCGGCACAACCCTAACGTAATCACATGCAAATTTCAGAGTTTGCTGTAGGCTAGGCTAGTAAGGGGATTTATGTATGTCTGTTTTACAGCAGCAGACAGATATCCTACATGCTCATAGTGTAACCCCTCCACCCGGGTCCTGCTCGCCCCGTTCTGTACGGGCCTCGAATCCGGGTCTCTGGCGTTCCAGTCGGGCGCTCAAACAAGGAGGCTAAAAACTGCACCCTCTAGCGTCTGTCACTAGAGCACTAATTGAGATCAGAGAAGTGAGGTTTACTTGCATAGCAACTAGCTGGCCTCCGTTACACTCACCCCCCAAACCTCACTCCCATCCGGGTCATGGCACCAATGTAACCCCTCCACTCAAGTCCTACTCGCCCCATTCTGTGCGGGCCTCGAACCCGGGTCTCTGGCGTGAGAGTCGGGCGCTCAAACAAGGAGGCTAAAGACTGCAGCGTTTAGCGCCTGTCGCTAGAGCGTCAATTGAGATCAGAGGAGTGAGGTTTACTTGCACAGTAACAACTAGCTGGCCTCCGTTACAATAGCAGTGTCTGGACTGTGCAAAATTGATTTCCAACCATCAAATCACTTCATTGATACTTTAAGTATTATTTCACGTTGTTTTAGGGTATGTTTACATGTCAACGATGTACAGAAACGTCTTTTCTTTGCTTTTTCCCGTACAGACAACATTGTTGTCAAAACAATCCCCGTTCACATGGATTTGCGAAAACAGCTAAAAACACTATTATCAAGCCTGGCCAGTAGTTGGTGATGTCACTTTGCAACATGCCTATAGACTGAACATGTAATTCGTATGCACATGACGTCACTGTTTTATACAAATTTGTGTTTTTGTGGTTTACACGGGGAGATGATAACGGTATAGTTTTAAACGTGCACTTTAAAACTTTATTTCAAAAGCTTTCGTTTTCAGGCTCCAAAATGCCGTTGTCGTGTAAATGAACGGCCAGAACGCGTAAAAAGTTTTCAGTTTCTGTGTTGTGTAAATGGTCCATTGCTGTGTTGGCTGACTGCAGAGACTCCCCACTTGAGCATTAAAGCTAATTTTTCTTCCTGACCCTGACTGCTGTAATACCATCATGCATTTCTCATGGGACCATGTTTTCAGCCAAAGCTGGTTCTTGTCTCGCTTGCTTATGTTGATGTTTCTGAACACATCCTAAGCAGTTCACATCCTAAATCTCTGTTTCTGTTTCATTAAAGTATGCAAGAAAACAAAATGGTATTTTAAGAGACTTTTTTTTTTTTCTTCCTCAGTCTGCTTTTAAAACTACTCGTATTCTTTGCGGTCTAATCTAGTAAGTCCCACTCAAACAATATTCGCATTTTCATGTAAATTGTTTTGGGAACAAATCATCTTCCTAGAACATAAATGTAAAATGTTTTGATTTTAGGACTTGCAACATGTTGTGATTGTCCAAGGTCCATTTTAGAAAGTCAAACAAAGTTCTGTGAAAAGCTAAGGGAAAATGACCAAGCTCTGCTCTTTCTGAATGGAAATTGTTTGTCAAAGCACTTTCCTGTGATTTTTTTCTTCTTCTTTATGATTACACAAGGATACTGAAGCAGGCACCAGCTTGCCTTTGAAGGTAGCTGCGATTTCTTCGGCTTGAGCGCAAGGAACTTTAACCTCCTCTTTTCAGCTGAGTTCTGGTATATCATGGGTCTTACTCACATTGAGTGATTTGATGAAGGTTACATCTGGCGTGTTCCACCTGAGCAGCAGCACCCTGAACCCTTTTGCAACGTGCACATATGGTGGTCTGCAGTTTCCAGACTCTATTGTTGCTGAGGAAAAAAGTTACATTTGTATTGCCGTGTGCCAATGGGTCCTGGCAGCTTGTGTGTTAATGATTTAAATGTTTTGTCACATCACATTAAACTGGCAATGACTTTTTCATTAGAGCAAATTGAAGTGTGACAACAGAACTATACATGTATAATTGTTGTGAAGATAAATTGTTCTCTATTAACTTCATAATTCCTCACACATTATTGCCTGCACAACAGAATAGCTTTGGATTTTTTTAAAACTGTACCATATAGATGAGACTGAGGGCATTTATTACAATTATAGCAAAGTTTGATCTCACACAAGATGGAGTACTAAACACTTATTTAATCAAAGTACCAAAAGACTGTGTATATATATATATATATATCAATTAAAAAATGTATTTTACTATATTTGTAAAAATATAGCAAAAAAATAACGAATAATCCACACTTTCATTTAGCAATGTCACATGAAATTGATCAAAAGTGACTATAAAGACAATGATAATGTTACAAAAGATTTATATTTCAAATTTCTTTTGAATTGTCTATTCATCAAATAATCCTGAAAATAAAGTATCACAGTTTCCACAAAAATGTTAAGCTGCAAAATGAACTGTTTTCAACATTGGTAATAATTTGCTATGGAAAAAATATTCAATTTGCTAAAAAAATAGTTGCTAAAAAAAAAATACCCCCAATTAAATAAGCATCAACACATGATTCGTGAAGGTTTATGTGACACTTAAGACCGGAGTAATGATGCTGAAAATTCATCTTTACCATCACTGGAATCATAAATGATCAACAGATCATTTATATTTGACAATATTACTGTTTTATCAAACAAATGCAGCTTTAGTGAGCTTTAAACATGAACAAAACATAAAAAAAACACTTAATTATTCCAAAATTTGACCTTTAGTGTTAAAAGATGACAAGAAATCATTATGAAAAAGTTATGAGTGCCCTCAGGCTCCCCTGTTTCAAGTTTGCAGTTAGATAACAGACATTTATCACCTTTTCTAGTCTAAATTAGCATTAGATATTTTAATCGCAGCACCCGTGGACCCACACCATGGCATGTTGAGACTGTTAGTTATTTCCTGTTTAATCAGTATGGCGAAGAAAGTGAACTAGCAAATCTAGTGAGCAGCTCATTAGAGGTGAAACGGAATATTCTACAGGGTGAAATTAAATCATTTGAAATGATCCGTGCTGCGTTAATTGTCCATGATGATTCTTGATTAAAGTCCTTATGCATGTACCATTAGGACAATGAGAGGGGATTAACCTTTCTTGCTTGATTTACTATCAGCAACAAAACGAAGTTAAAACAACTGCTTTGAATTAGCAAGATTCATCTTTTTTTAATATATATATTCAAATGAAATCATTGGAGTGCGATATATTTGAATTTTTCATAAATTTATAAATATTTCTTAAAGAGTTATATTAACCAAAAAAGACTAAAATAAGACTTTCACTGAACTTTGATAGAACACAAATTGAGAGCTTTCAGTCCATCCATTGACAGCTTATGTAACTACCACTTTCAAGCCTCAGAAAGGTAGTGAATACATCATGAAATCCACATGACTCCAGTGGATTAACATTAATTGTGTGAAGTGATTTTGTTTGTTTTGCGCATTATAAACCAATTGTTAACCAAATATTAATATCCAATGTGTGTTCCCGAGAGCACCACGACGGATGTATGTTGTGTTGGCGTGAGAGTAGACGTTGTTGCGTGAATGCACATTGGAGATTAATATTTTGAAAGTAAAGTCGTAGGCCTACTATTTTTACCTAAACAAAACACTTGCGTCACTTCATAAAACCGAGGTTTCACAAAAAAAAAAAATCCATTACATGGATATGTATGTACATATTAACACCTAAAATGTACATATTAGCCCCAAAAATGTACATATTAGCACATAAAATGTACATATTAGCACATAAAATGTACATATTAGCACATAAAATGTATATATTAGCACCTAAAACGTACAAATAAGTACCTAAAATGGACAAAAGTGTACCTTTTTGAAAAGGTACAGCCCCAGTGACAGCTTTCGTACCTTTTTTCTGAGAGTGTATCTGAGCTTGACAATCGTCAATGTGAAATTCTGGGCAAGCATAGACAGTCCTGCTAAAAATGGCTAATTCCATTGCAGAAATGATAAATGTCTCAGTTCATAGAAGAAGAAAAAAAGAAAGTTAAGTACAAAAAAAGGACGAGAAAAGAAAATGTTTATGCAAGAGAGAAACTTGCTCAAAGCTTGTTTATCGGGTTGTACGAAATACAACTGCATATCAGCATCAGCTTGTTTTGCTACCAGAATACAGTCACAAAATGTAAAAACAGACACAAACACTGCAGCGTACTTGGAAGTTAAAAAGATGACAGAACAGGCATGCCTAGAAGTAAAACTATGGTTTTGCATTTTAATGTGCAACACAACCCAGATATTTGTCAAGAAACTATAAACTCCAGACGGTTCGAACAAAACTTCTTTGGGATTTGAGGTTGCTCAGCTGGGTTTGATTTCACTCATTTCCTGCAAATATGCTCATGTCGATTTATTGAGCAGAATCATGAGACAGATTTAAAAACATGGCATCATTCTTCATGTACCGATAAAATTGCATCTAAACCATCCTAGGAAGGCTTCAACAGGATAATCACGCACGATCAATAGTGGCTTCTGCTCTGCGTAATAATTGCGAACCTGATCAATAAAGTCAGCCAGACAAAGGACCACTAACCTGGCAGATTACCCCAGAGATCAGGAAGACTCAGTTTAGCCTTCAGCTCTGAATAAGGAGAGACTCAGCATCAATTCAGAGAAAATACACCACCTCACAATTCTTTTCAAATAAAATATTACCGTTTTTTTTTTTTTCTTTTTGGTATGAAAAGCAAAAGAGATGACTATAGTTTTGTCGAAACATAATTTTCCTTTTTTTTTTTTTTTTTTTGCTTCAAGGAAAATATGGAACTGAGAAGTGTCTTTTGCAACCGTCAGAATCAGACATCTGTCTGCTGACTTTGCTGCTATTGGACTCCAAGGAAAATGTTGAAATAGTTGTGAAAATGAAACTAAGTGTAGGTGTGAGACTTTTTGTTCACCCTTCCAGGAGGAACATCTTTTAAGGGAAGTGTAAGAGGCCACTTGGTACAAATCATTAAAAGAGCAACATTCATATTTTATGAGGCCATGGTTTTCAGGATGACAGTCCGCACCTTTACGACTAAAGGCTGTGAAATGTTCTCACAATTATTGTGGAAAAGAGAAGCACAGCTAATCTCCGGCTCTCGAGACAATGGATTAACCATAACCTTGAAGCTGAGCGTTTCATTGCAAATAAACCAGGTTCAAGAGCAAGTTTGTGCACTGCAAACCTATCAAAATGATCTTAAATCAAAATATAAACTTGAGGAGAAAATTAAATGACAAGAAAAAATAATTGTTAAAAATAAATGTTTTATGAAAAATAATTAAGTGAGTTTTTGCTTAAAAAAAACAAGAACAATCATCTCCCGATGGGGTAAGAAAAAAAAAAGCAAACTGAACAATATTATTATTTTTATTTATTTTTTTACCTCACTGGCATAAACAAGCTATTTTTTTTTTTTTCAGTATACAAGACTTAATGTCTTCAGTAGTTTTGCTTCTTAAGGATATTGTGTTCTTTCATTTAGTGAATCATAACAAATTACTAATTAAATTAAATTTTAATTACATTTAAAATAAAATGTAATTGAATATTTAGTTAAATGTTGGTTAAATAGCCACAGAATAACTTAATTCCTTTGTTTTGATTTTACAAAAACAAGGGAACAAATTATAATGTGTAATATACAGTATAATGTGGTCACTATTTAGTAAAACGAGGAACCAAATTATATTGTTCGCACAGTTTACTGAAAATGAGGGAACAAATTAGTAAAACATAGGAAAGAATTGTTAATTTGCTTCCATAATATACAACATTTTTTGTTTCCCCATATGTCATGGTTGTAAACGTCATGTATATGTACGTATCTTGATTTAAAAATGTTAAGATTTTTGTACTGGAAAAAAAGACAAAACAAATACTCAAGTGCGTATTTTGAGAGTGACACATGAGATGCAATATTTATAGTTGAAGTGCCATTTAAAAGGTTTGTAAACACTTGTGTGTACAATATGTTTTGGAGAGTTATTTCAAAAGATGTGCAAAACCTCATACAGTTGCTGGCTGGTTTTGGCTTCCCAAAACTTTGATCAGATATAATTGCAAAGGGGCATTTACATATTTTGCATTTGCAAATAAATAAATAAATATATGTATTGAGTGCATCGGAACAGAAAACAAATACATGGTTTATGTTGTTACATTTATATCTGCACTCAATATGCACATGTAACATATAAATGCACTTTGCTCAGGTACCTCATCCTTTGAGAAACTTAACCTATATTTGATGTGTTAATTAATGCAATGTGTTAATTAATGCATCATGCATCATGAAACAAAAAATGAAAAAAGTGAGATTTGGCTATAATGGACACAATCAGTGGTCAATTCTGATGGCTCCTTTATTTTCCAAAAAAAGGAAAAAAAAAAGCTTGGGTTCTCTATTTACAACTTGTGCAAAACATTTAAAGGTTTCAAGGACTTTACATTGTAAGTTCAATTCAAGGCACATACATGGGACAACAACAACAGTTTAGTAGTGGAAACAAACAAAAGAAGTTAAATGTACGTATAGCAATCAAAAGTTACTTTGGTTCCCAATGGATTCTACTTGCAAAACCCATCTTAAAGACCAAACAAATCCCGATATCTTTCAAACAAACTGTTTCAAAAATCATAGAACCGCTCCCCATCCTCATTATGAAGAACAGAATACCCAGAACACATGACATTTTGTGGTTGTTGTTCAGCTAGTCTTGGCTGTTAGAATGAACTGCCACTTGGTAATCAATTCATTCAAATATCAGATTTGCTTTATCCTAATGTAAAACCACTATATCCACCAATGTGCTGAAGTCTGTATTAAATACGGTTTAATCGTGGATATCTACCGAACTGCACGTGTGAAAACTTTCAAAACATAATACAAAATATATTCTGTCAAAAAATAATGAAAGGGACACAAAAAAGATTAAAGATATATTCAGCCACATGTGTGGTAGTGCTTTGTTCAGACTGACCTCACAGTCATTTAGAGTAATTATTCCAAACCAAATCAATGTGCTTTTTCAAGAGACGGATTGACTGTTGGTTCCAATTATGGACGCAAGGCATTGCTCAAAGTCCTTTTTGTGTAATACATCCATTTGACTACAGGGCCACTTCTGTGATTTTTCAGCTCATCCATAGAAAATAAAGAACAATGTTCTCCACAAGAGTGAGGCAATGATTCAGTCTGAATCATAACACACCATTCTTGTCTGGAGGATAGAGCTTGGCGTGTTAGCAATGTCATCTATTGATGTCTGTCAGGGTGTAGTTTGCAATTGCCCTTCACAATGTGTGCTTTCCATTCAGTCCTTGCCTTCAAAATGTGTAACTCTCGCTGTAATCCACAGATCTCTGCATAAATGATGTCAAATCCCTCATTTGAACCACATTAAGACATACTGCTGGGTTACAGTAAGGCAATAGATAAAACCGTGTCGTATTTAGTATGAAACATTTCTGGTTTTGGTAACGACCCAGCAAAAAACCCTCCACTAGGCCTGAGGTCTTCAGTAGAGGGAATGATGTACTGGATAGTGGCACAAATAGTTTCCTCTGCTTAGCCTGCCTTTACTTTTTTTCTCTACGAAAATAAGTTGGTGAGAGGCTTGAGACCGATTTATCTCACTAACGGGTTAACTTTGCAGCGATTCATTTGGGTCTGTGCCACTGCAACCGCCTCCTCTCAGGGAACCTGAGCCTGACGACCGCACCGGACTTGTGTGGAGGAAGTCTGTTAAAAAGAGTTACGGGTGGCCACAGGATTTGAAATGAATTGTTAATGGTGTACACATCAGTTAAAAGGCTTCAGATGAGAAATGGAGCCCTAGGATGTTCCAGATCTCAAGGAAAGTAGGGACGGGGTGGTCGGAGCAGCCTGCTGGGATGCTAATGAGAAACAATTTCAAGACCACAGAAGTGCAGTAGCCCTTTTTTCCCCTCCTTTTAGAGAGCATTTTGTTTGTAACACGCACTGAGGCAAACCTTGTGTGTTGTTGGTAGTTTACCAGTGCAAGCACCAACCGTTAGTCACAGAAATCACACATCCGTTCGATTTCGAGTAATTCCAAAAGCAATTTGGATGTAAACAAGTATCTCGTGATCTAGTCTTAGGCTCAATCCCATTTCACCCCTTGGCCCTACCCTACTCAACGTTTTGCGCATTCACGTCTAGGGGTAGGGTGTCCCGATTCCTGTTGAGATCGAGGGGTAGGGCTACATAGTCCTCGAAACGGAGATTTTTCAGAGGCTACGAGAAAGTTCACGGAATGCAAGGCAAATCACCGGCAAGATGGCTTCGCAAGCGGTTAAACATTTAAATTTAGCGCCAGATGATTCCACCACAGCGTAGTCTCATCCCAAGACGTCATATAACTGACGTCTTGGGACGTCTTTTGCCCATACGTCAACATCCGCCTTTTTAGGGTACCCTTGAACGTCGGTTAGATGACGTTATCAGATCCTAACCCTACCCCAGACCTAAACCTACCCCGTCACCTAACCGACGTTAAAGGTAAAGCGTCAGTTGTATGACGGCCCGGGATCGTCAACTAACCGACGTTTAAGGGTACCCTAAAAAGGCGGATGTTGACGTATGATCAAAAGATGTCCCAAGACGTCAGTTATATGATGACTTGGGATTAAACTGTGTTATCCACCGCGCACTTTATTTACTCTTATAATAGTCATTTAAATTAAGAAATTGTATAATAAATGACCTTTCCGATCAGAAAAGACATTTCAAGGAAGGGATGTTATAATCATCATGTTTATTCAAAGTTAAGAGCAGCTGCGCTGATTGTCAGTCGTTGTCATGGAGAAATCCTATAAAACCTCTGTAACGGCAGAGCCATCGCCGACGACTGATGACGTATCGGGTTCATAAAGGGTTGTTCCATTTCGTAGGGGAATATTTCAACCCCTTGGCCATTGTAACTCTGTTTTAAGGGCCAATGGGTACACTCGAAAACAAGGGGTAGGGCGAAATTGGGGTGAATTGGGATTGAGCCTTACTATTAATGGCAAGTTGGAGGGCGTTGAATAGTTAACTCCAACAATTACGACTCCCACCCCAACTACAAGTCCCCTCCCCAATCCAGAATCCTCCTGCCAAGCGAAAATAACCTCTGATTTTTTTTCTACCCTACCCCCCTCTTAGACCAGGGATTATGTAGTGGGGGTTTGAACTCGACCCACAAAGTACAATCTTGTCAAAGCAACTAAAGTCTACGAGTAACAGCGCATGATAAATACTTCTCCACAGTGCGCCTGCATTCCAAACTCGGCTCTCTGTCCTGGAAAACTGGTGCGCCATTAAAAAATAGTCCTAATTGCACTCATGCAGGGATCAGAAACTCTTTCAAAGGCAGAATCTGGCATGTGCCAGTTCTTCTCCATGAAAAGAAGACTTTTGTTTAAACGTTCATTCATCATCCCACTTGATGTGATGCATGATTAAAAGGGGTTTTGGTCCGTAAAGGAAAAACCTAGACAATGATGGGGATGTCACTGTATAATGTTCCTGATCACATTCATGTGAGAGAACAGAAATAGATAGAGGGGTGGAGCTCTGTGTAATACCCTGGCCTAATTTGTAAATCACAGAACATGTTCAGAAAGGGCAATTTAAGTATATTAAAGGGAAATACAGACTTGGTTTTTCATTGTTTCTGATGTATTACAATTTAGAATTTAAGAAAACATGAAGCAGATTACAGAGCTCCCTCCGGATATTCATAATTTACCTAAGGGGCTTAGCTATTCAATTACCTAATTGTATGTTTGGGCTGCTAATTACTTGAAAATAAGACTCCAGCACAAAAGCTATCCACATAAAAGTCAGAAAAATAACATTCTAGAGTGTTTTTGTCCAATTTGAGATAATATTATCTGAATGGACTGAAACAAGCTGCCCCCTGGTGGGTAAAATTAAACATAAGCATGCCCTGGAAAATGCTTGCAGAGGAACCCTTAGGCCCATCTCTCTACCGCAATCACGGATGTCAGCCTCTCCTTCTGAGAACTGCAGGGTGTTGAAGAGTGGTCCTTTTCCCTTCAAATGTGATTTCCACAAAAGCTCATTTCCTGAATGACTGCCCATGCTCTCTGCTGCATTTGAAAGTGCACTTCAATTCAAAAAAAAAGAAAGAAATAAAAACTCAGCTCTTTTTTTTCTTCTACTGCAGCTTAATCAGCTGTGTTTTGGTTTCCTGACCACTGTTAACTTAACTACTGTTGTGTGAAGGGGTAGCTGTATTTCAGCACAAAGGGCATGTTTTGGTTGTGTGGTTAGCAATGTTTTCAAGATCTTTAAGTGGTTGAGAGGCAAAACCTGTGGACTGCACTTGCAGCAGGTAGCCAACATCTACGGCGTCAACATGTATGCAGCGTCTTTGAGTGAAACCACTTTGAGCCTCACAAATTACAAAACCATTTCATATTTACTAAGAATAGAAAATATAGCAGAATTCCACATAGTTGCCCACAGTATAAATTACCATGTTGACTGCACCTGGAAATATATATATATATATATATGTATATGTATACGTATATTGTACAGTATATTGAACTACATTTTCTTTGAACAAATGGTTGTAGCATCCATTGAAAAGCATCATGTGTGGCAGAAGTCCACACTGGGGACGTTACTGCTCTTGCAATAAGCTATGCTATTGTTACTAAGGTGACAGTCTCGGAGGCCAATGCCTCCATTAGGTGTGTAGATGGGCTGAATTCTGAAGTCCCCTTTTAAAAGCTGCTCATTGTTTAGCGACACTATCTGAAAGCTTGTTTCAGTCATTTCCAGGATGGAGTTATCCTTTTTGGTGCCGGCCTCGCAGTAGTCATCTTTTCTCCTGCCGCGATTGTATTTCCATTTGGACGACGATGACCTGCTTTTCTTGTGCATGTGCCAGCAAAACACGCTCAGAAGTGTCACCAAGACCACCAACACTGCCCCACCAATCACTCCAGCTAATAGGAGTGTGGAGGTGTTGTCTTGTTGGGCAGCCTGCTCGGATTCAGAGTTTGTGGATGTGGATTTGGTCTTAGCCTCAGAACAGATAGTATCCTCGCCTGGCCTGTAAGTGTTAAGAGTATCCAGGACGTACACGCAGATGCGGTAGATAGACCTGGGCTCCAAATTCGACAGGCTAAGTCTTCGTTGGTATCCTGGGACTGTTCTTTCCCGATGGATGTCGCTCATCAAACTCTGCCCCATTTTGACCCACGTCACTTTGTAAGCAGTCACAGTGAAGTAAGACTCCCAGCTCACATCAATGCAGGTTGAATTAACAACATGAAAGGAGATTTTTAAGGGGTCTTCATAAGGAGGTAGGGGACCAGGTGGGAAATGTGGAACTGGGGGAGTGGGGTTGGCTGAGGAGGGGTAAAAAGCAGTGGGTGAAATGGTGGTGAAGTGGGTTGTTCTAGAGGTGGTCGTAGTGATGATGGTGGTGGTTCTGCGGGGTGGCAATGTAGATGGATATGAATGGGTGGGCCAGGGATGCAACACAGTGCCTGCAGGGCAGTCAATGGCATCTAAGGTGAGCTCTCGAATCACCATGCCACGCACCCTTTCTGGACTCTGACACGTAAACCCGCGGACATTTATCGCAGACGGCAGAGACCTGAGCCATGCAATGACCCACTTAATGCTGCAATCACAACGCCAGTGGTTGTTTCTTGCGTTAAGGTGCCTCAGGTTTCTCAAACCGTCAAAGACACCCGCTGGAAGAAATTGTAGCTGGTTGCTAGAGATATCTAACTTCTCCAGTTTACTAAGCCCAGCGAAGGACGTCACTTTAATGATGTCCATCTGGTTTTCCTGCAGGTTGAGCTTGGTCAGGGATGCAGTAGGGAGCAACGGTGGTGGGGTGGTGAGGGAGTTGCGAGCTAGGGACAATTCTTTGAGGTTGACAAGATCCTGGAAGGTTCCCGGAGCAATGGCCTCATCCTCAAGCAAATTCCCATCCAGCAACAGTCGCTGCAGTGTAGTGACATTCTGGAAAGCATCCTCGTCAATGTCTGCAATGCGATTCTCATCCAAACGCAGCTCCTTGAGATCTTCTGGTAATCCGATAGGAATGCTGCTCAGGTGGTTTTTGGTGAGGAAAAGAAGCTTGAGGCTGAGAGCCTCTCTGAAAGCCCCCTCCTCTACCCCTACAGTCGAGATGGAGTTGTCATCCAGGTGGAGTTCCTCCAGCATGGGAAGCTGGGCAAGTGCTGCCCTCGAGATAGTCTGGATGTTGTTTTCCTGAAGGTGCAGCACTCGGACGTTCTTGGGAAGGTTGAGTGGAAATTCATCCAGCTGATTTCCATATAGGTAAACGGTATCTACAGAGGCAACATTGTGTAGCTCCAACGGAAAGCCGGCATTGTTGATCTGATTGTTGTGGAGGAAGAGGGTCTTATATCCCTCTTGCACCCCCAGAGGCACAGACGTCAGGCTTCTCTCATTACAGTAAACAAATGTTAGATCGCAGCGGCACTCCTCGGGACAGGAGGAGACAGGGCTGAACTGCACATGCAAGCTCAACAACACTGTCAACCAAAAACGCAGAAATGAAGTCCAATCGTTATTCCAAAATCCAGCTTGAAACTCCATAGTGAAAAATGAAGGGAGGGAACGGAAATGGCAAGACAACATCAGTGGTCGAGGGAGTAAAAAGGAAATGTTGCAAATCCAGCCAAATGAAGTCCTTTAAAAGATTATTCTAATGTGCGGTTTGCAGATAACCAGGAATTTAAGGAGTAATCCCTTGACAATTTCTAGTCCTTGTCTGGAGATGGTCTCATTAGAGTGCATGGGTTCTCTCGCTTAAGCCATCCATGTTGAGGAATCAGATCTTTGCAGAACTGCTCTAACTCAATGTAGGGCCCATGCAGGGTGTGACTGAGAGAGTGCTGAAGCACTGTGCCACACCGTCCACCTCCCAGCCTGCTGTCAAGTGCTGATGGGCCCCAGCCCCGGCTGTTTCCGGAAGATGTGACATTTGTGTCCAGAGACCTGTTTCAAAAGAAGGAGAAATTAGAACAACAGGAGAAGTTAACAACAAAAGCATAGTACGCCAATAAACGTTGTTCACTGACTCCATAAAATGCACTAAAATTATAATAATTTAGAAAACTTCAAATGCATGCTTTGTAAGGGGTTAAATCTCAAGAGCATGGTATAAAACTGCATAAATGGGATTTATTTCACAAATTTCAATAAATATATAAAATAAAGGGGGAAATAACTTAACAACGCATGAAGGTGATGTGGTTGCACATAACTTTTGTGTTTATTAAAGGTATTTCCAAGTGCATGACTACTGCTTTTGGAATATTCTCTGTTTACTGTATGGTGTCTTCATTGTAAATCATAGGATATGCAGGTCCCACGTGAGCATAGCTCAAAGGGGGGGGGGGGGGGATGAGTTGAGGGAGAAGGTGTGTTCTACACAGCTCAGAGTGACAAATGCTGCCTGTCAAATTAAATGGGATCGGATTATAATTTAGCCTCTCTACCTGCAATAAATGATCAATATGTTGTTGTGTTTTTTTTTTAGTTTTTGATTTCTTTTCTCAGCAAAGAGGTTTTATGTTAGCTCAAGATCTCAGAATCTACTATTCAGACTGTATTCTCATTTCTGAGTGATTTAAATAAATTTTAAAAAATCAAAGTCAGCTGATTGTGCACTGTTTTTCGTCATAATAAAATTCTTTATAATTGTCCATGGCAGCTGCTGCCCTTTAATCAACACTGGGGAAAGGGTTCATTTTTTTATTTTTTATTTTTGTGCATAACCTGGGGTATATAATATAATTTTCTTATAACATAGAAAGCAGGCTTTGTGCCTGGCATTTACATTTCAAATGCATAAAACTGTAACTTAAAACTTTTCTGTCAGTCCTTTTTTATATGTTCATTGTTACTGTAAAATAACATAATTATTGGCATTCTGAGCCTCCAGAAAACATCTTTGCATTGGACTGCTCCTTTTGTGACCTGACCATCTGCTTTGTTAACAGAGTTAAGACAATCGATGCCTGGCAAGAGATCACTTATCTTTACTAAGGAGCAAGCTGTGACAGATGTGATTTAAATAAGATCCATTACCAGAAAACAAAACCAAATTTATGTTTGAATTTGCATTAAAATGCATATTGTGAGTATAAAGATGTTTACAGCAAACTATAACTTGCACTGTAAAAAATAAAGTGCATGCTTGTAAAAAACTGTGACAGTAAAAGTGTTATTGGTTACCTGTAAGTTCCCTTATACAGTAAAAAAGTATATTTGATTTTGAGAATACATGTAGTTTTAGTGTAAAATTATATGTATGATTTTTGAAGTAAAAAAAAATCAAGACAATACACTTATTAAAACATTTTTTTAAAGTATGAATCAAAGTATACATATTAAAATATGATTCACCAAGTAAAACAGTTAATAATTTAGTATTTGTATGTATTCTTACTCTAATAATATGTTATGTTACTCATTGTATGTTACAGTTCAATGAATTATTCATGTCATGGGTTACCCGATGGTGTTATGCGTATCTGCACACATGCACAATGTATATTGTATGTGTTTTGACTATTGTTCATGGAAAGGCCTTTTTTTTTCTAAACGTTGGTTCATTGTCTTCCATTTTACAACCTTTATTAATACGTGCTTAAATAGAACAAATTAGCATATAGTTGTCAATTGGTTGCTATACTATATATCAGTTAAGAAAATAATAGTCTACAGTTTAGAATATATACGTTAAGAACTGCAAACTATGCAGACACCAAAATACCATCTCTAATGGCTAAAACGTCACATTTTTATGGTGAATTTCTGACAAAAGCTAAATGTAGGCTAATGTATCTTGAGAAAACAATTGCAGATTCACAAAAAGAAAGAAAAAAAGAGCAAATACAGTACAACACTAAAAGTTTGCATCGTAGGAAACATTTCGAGGCAGATCAGGTGAACTGTTGATGTAAAAGAATAACCCGATGGTTCTGAGCGCCGAGCGCAAAGAAACGGTGCTATTACGCGCATTGCTGTTTGACCAGATACACCGCTTTAGTTATCCACTATTGACCCTAAACATATTATTTGAGTTGTTGAAATGATGCCAACCTATGGAAGCAGCAGTTTGCAGAAAGTAAAAGCCATAGTTAAGCAGAATAGTTTCGGAAGAAATGCCTGGAAACTATAATAAGGGCGATGTAACTTACAAGTAGGCTAGTCATTCATGTCCATGAAGACCAACAGTTTTAACTTAACATGTGGATGTCAACTATAACCTATTCCTGGATTTAGACGGGTTAACGGACCGGACCCACCACTATAATTAAACTGTCTCCATTAAAATCAGCCTACCTTATAAAACATGGTTTTATTCGTATATTTCAAGCACACAGAACACTTGTCCCCCTATCCTTGTTCTTCATGCGCTCGGTGAAATTGCTGGGACGTAAAGATCCAACGCCATTCCCACAACATGCTGTTCTACCGAATCGGTTCCGAGCTCCTCTCCGCCCGCGGCTCCTCCGGACAGCATACTGACTCCCGTGTACTTTTTGCCGAAGTGATTCCCTCAGTGCCCCTTTCCACGATTGAACCCTCGTTTAAACCTTTAATTTACATCAAATTCACATTTGCAAAATCCACTTTCTCCAGGGGTCGATAAACTCGCTGAAAAAAATCCAAAAATACATCCACGTCACCGCGTATCATATCATCATATACTTCGAGAAACCGAAAGAACAAGAGTTCGTCGATTTATCTCCGAGAGATGTTTACAGAGCAAAACTGCGCTGGTAATGATCTGTTCTCTGCACACCTCCGTCCTCTCTCTCTCTCTCTCTCTCTCTCTCTCTCTCTCTCTCTCTCTCTCTCTCTCTCTCTCTCTCTCTCTCTCTCTCTCTCCCTCTCTCTCACTCTTCCTCTCTCTCCTCCCACACTGTCCTGAGTAAAGAGATTACAGACTGGGGTGGAATGACACACATTTTAAGTTCCTCAACTCTGTTTAAGGATACGAGCTTGTTTTTTCTTGTTGATATGTTTACTTTTGATCATTTAATGTCAATGTTATTATAAATTAAATTATTGTAAATAACTTTTTTTTATGTATCCCCTCATTGATTCCTTCTTTTCTTGTATTTATACTCGTGAGAAAATTAAGTTGCTTATTTAATGAGGTGAATTTGTAATGTGATTTGTACGAAAATGAAATGTAGAATATATATATATATATATATATATATATATATATATATATAACCCCACCGCCTAAACCATAATGAGGAATTAGCCACCAATTTGCCAAAACGTAAAATAATAACATATTGAAAGTGTTGGTGGAGCAAGTGGGGTTTTTTTTTGTGTGTTTTTTTTTATGCAAAATACAATGTTTATGTCCAGTCTCTATATCGTTTTTCAGTGAAAATGTTGACTTCCTAGTTCAGAGCATATCATAAAAGAGGCAATGAATAATTTGAGTCAGAAACATTCCACAACATTCCATTTGATTCCACAAACACACCCAGATTAATTAGTTTTACCTTATCGCCAATTTCAAGTTCGGTAACGCTATTTTACAGTGTCCTTGTTACTTAGGCATAATTTACTGTTGTTACTATGGTATGTACATGTAAATGACATGCATCTAACCCTAACCAAATCATAATCCTACCCTAACCCTACAGTATAGTGCATTGCTTAATATTACTCCGTACTGAAATGTATAATTACACTGTGACCTTGAAATAAAGTGTAACCAAAAGTTATATAGGGTTCTATTTTATGCCAAAGCCATTATACAGCCAATATGGAGAAATGTAATAATCACATAAAATGTTCATGTATTCTCCATTTAATTAATACAATTTAATTCATAAAATAAAACCAAAATTCAAAATAAATCTAGAAAATTATTTCTTCTAAGAATTCATCTCTTTTTTGCAGTCTCTTTCAGACTATGTTATAAATATTACATCCAGATGTATACTATTGTTTTGAGGTGACTTAAAGGAATCTCTCTTTCTTTCTCTGTTTGAAAACCAAAGACAGCTGTCTCGCTGCCCGGTTAGTCATTGATATGACAAGCAGCGTCTTTGTATGAAAGCACCTTCTAAGGTAACTGCTTTCAGACAGTCTTCCAATAACGTCATATCTAATAATGTACAACACATTCAAGTAAGCTTAGAGATTTAAGCACATATACACACTTATGTCTTGCTTTCCTACTACCGTAACTGCCAGTGAAAGCATTCAGCCATGTTTTTCGGACACAGCTTCTCTCTCCCTCGCTCCAAGCGTAGCATTCATTAACTGTTCGCTCACGGGTGTGCAAGACGCACAGAATGTGCCGAGACTGCACTCTGTCAGACTATACATTTTAATTAGGGCCAGATTACTGTAAACGCGACATGATATTTAAATAGTGGCCGACTAACAGTGAGGGAACAGCTAGACGTAGGCCTAAATCCAGTGGGAGGGAAAACTCCACACACTTATTAGGACCCGAATGATTTGACAGTCAATTTGCGATCGTTAGATGAAATGACAAGGAAGGGCAGAGAATTATAATCGGTGAACATTGAAAAATGAGAGTGTCTCCCGCCGTATTGAAAACAAATTGATCCTAGTATCCGAGTTCCATCGTATCATGTTGCGAAGAGCCCTTTTAGTGACTTTCCAGATGTCTTTTACATGTATTTTTTTTATCTTCTAAATGTCAATGATTGACTGCATCGTTCCTTCCCGGTCCACAAAATTTCATTTCAACATAAATCTTGCCTGCCATACAGACAATGAATTATATACTGAACCCCCCCCCCCCCCCCCACCCCAAAATATGCATAAATAAAATGACAGGCTGTCATATTTTATATGGAATCACATTTACTTAAAAACACTGTCTTGGAGTGTCTCAGTCGGTTGCATATAGTTTGATAGTTAGTATCCTGCCAAGGATATCAGCCTCTGTAAATGTCTATTTACACTAAGTGCAAGTAGCCCGCCTTGTTGGTAGAGGTTATTTACAATAATTCTGCCCACCGACGTCTGGTTGGGCCAGACAAAATTATGGTAGACGCTGCATTATTAGCAGTGTCCATATATCTTTTACATAGTGTAAATATAATCTATTGCTATTTGCCAATATATAGTGTCAATAGCCGTTGCCTAAAAATTCCCATATAAACCAGTGTATAAACCACTGTATTCATGTATCACAAATTGTGTGTAAATTATGATTTTAATTATGTAAATTAAAATTATTTTATGTAAATTATGTTTATATATTTGTGTAAATTTTCATGTCGTGCAAATGTGTAATTCTTTCTTGTGTAGAACATGAAAGATCTTCTGAAAAAGTTTGTTTTTATGTCCAAACACTACAAAAAAAAAAAAAATACAATACAAATACAAATACAAATTAAAGCTGCAAGCAGCGATGGGCGGGCCCTCGCACCTGTAGCACGTCGGGGTCTGAGGCGGCCGTGTTGCATTTTCTGAAGCTCAGCCAGTGCGGATGTGCATTTGCTACGCTGCTTCGTTAAAGGTCACTTCCTGTTGCCAGCAGGTGGCGCTATGACTGTGGGTGAATGTCGGCATGTAGATTTGTTCAGGGCGGGACTCTTGTCAAAGGTGTAAAATTTCATGCATATCTGGGCTTTTACAGCCAAGTTACTACAACTTCCTGTTTCATGGCGAATCATCGACGCCACGGACACGCCCATCGACGAAAACGCGCAGATAGCACAACTTTACATCGTCAATGCCTTTAGAAGGCACAGCAGAAATGTGAAGTCGATCCGACTAAATCCCTAGGAGGAGTTCGTTAAAGTACGTAATGAGTAAATCATCCAAAAATGGCGGTAAAATTAGAAATGGCCGACTTCCTGTTGATTTTAGGGCATCGCTCTAAGAGACTTTTCTGTGCGTCTGGACATGGTAGATGTACCACAAAAATTTCGTACATGTCGGTCAAACACGCAGTGGGGGCTGCTTCGTTAAAGGTCACTTCCTGTTGCCAGCAGGTGGCGCTATGACTTAGGGTGAATGTCGGCATGTAGATTTGTTCAGAGCGGGACTCTTGTCAAATGTGTCAAATTTCGTGCAGATCTGGGCATTTACAGCCAAGTTACTACAACTTCCTGTTTCATGGCGAATCTTCGACGCCACGGACACGCCCATCGATGAAAACGCGCAGATAGCACAACTTCACATCGTCAATGCCTTTAGAAGGCACAGCAGAAATTTGAAGTCGATCCGACTAAATCCCTAGGAGGAGTTTGTTAAAGTACGGAGTGTGTAAATCGTCCAAAAATGGCCGCCAAATTCAAAATGGTGGACTTCCTGTCGAGTTTAGGGTATGGGTTCTTGAGGCTTTTTTGTGCATCTTGATATGATACACGTCCCCACCAAATTTCGTGCATGTAGGTTGAACGTGGACGAGGGGCTAATTTTTTCCAATTTTCTAGGTGGCGCTAGCGTGCCATTTTGCCACGCCCATCTGCGAAACCCACAAAATACGAAATTTTTCACCTGTCCTGACATGCGTGCCAAATTTGGTGACTTTTTGAGCATGTTGCGGCCCCGAAAATGGCGCTTACTTTGCAGAAAAAAGAAAAAAAAAAATAATCCTAACAGTTTCAATAGGGTCCTCGTACTGTTAGTGCTCGGGCCCTAATAAATATCAAAACACCTAAAATTAAAAGTAATTTTGAAGTTGAAAATCTGAAATAGCATTTTCTTGTAAGTAGTTTCTTGTACTTAGAACATTCTTCAAAATATATTTTGTGTTCCTTAGAAAACAAAATAAAGTCTCCCAGATTTGGAATTACATGTAACTGACATGTAAGTCATATAACTGACGTTTTGGGACGTCTTTTGACCATACGTCAATATTCGCCTTTTTAGGGCCCCCTTAAACGTCGGTAGATGAGGTTATGGGATCCTAACTCTACCCCAGACCTAAACCTAACCCTAAACCTAACCCGTCACCTAACTGACGTTAAAGGTAAAGCGTCAGCTGTATGACGGCCCGGGATCGCCATCTACCGAAGTTTAAGGGTACCCTAAAAAGGCGAATATTGACGTTTGGTCAAAAGACGCCCCATAACGTCAGTTATATGACTTTTTGGGATGAGAATGTGTTGGAGGGTGAGAAAATCGGATATACCAGGGTAGGGGTGTAACGATACCTCATGTCACGATTCGATACATATCACGATACTGAACTCACGATACGATATTATAGCAAAACTCCAAGACATATAGGAAAAGGTTAACAAAAAATGTACTGTTGATTAAAATGCTAACTTTGATATTACATTGTGGGTTTAAATGAATAGACTGCTGTGTTCGAAATCAACCACTACTCTATATAGTGGACTATATAGTGAGCTCGCCATTTTGTAGTGCTGTCCGAATGTATAGTGATGATTATTATACCCAATAGTCCACTCAATGTATCCCAGAATGCATTGTGAAAAGTAGTGTACAACCAATGGTCACTACCCCAAGCCCTACATACCATCATGCATTGTGCTGATCGTAAAAATAAGTTATAATCATGTGTGGAGTAGCGCATTATAACAGAAACGGTTAGAAATGACTTTTAGTTTTTAAATTTTTGAAGAAATAAGCTCAATCAGCGCAGTCTCATCCCAAGACGTCATATAACTGACGTCTTGGGACGTCTTTTGACCATACGTAAACATCCGCCGTTTTAGGGTACCCTTTAACGTCGGTTAGATGACGTTATCGGATCCTAAACCTAAACTTACCCCGTTAAAGGTAAAGCGTTAAAGGTTTCCTTTAAGTGACGTTAAAGGTAAAGCGTCAGTTGTATGACGTCCCAGGATCATCATGTAACTGACATTAAAGGGTAACCTAAAACGGCAGATGTTGACGTATGGTCAGTTATATGACGTCTTGGGATGAGACTGTGTTAGCTCAATATAATTTAATGTATTTCTTTAAAAAGATCTATTTAGCCCAGAGCCGGCTCGGCACCAGCTGACAGATGATGTAATCAACGGCGCTGAGAGACGATCGAGTAGTGTCCGAAAGTGGTGTTTCTATTATGCTGGTGTGTCAACATACCATGGAAGTCAATGGGATACATTAACTGTTTGGTTACCGACATTCTTTAAAATATCTTCTTTTGTGTTCAGCAGACATTAATGTAACAATCAGGACACAATCATGTCACATGTAGGCTAATTTAAGTACTTTATTAGCGGATTGTGTCCTAGTGTATACCAGAATTTGTGTTCACAATATTGCTTCGCAAAACGAACTAGAGAGCAGGATGAGACATTACCAGAATAAGCAATACTTACAAAGTTTTCTAAAGTATTTTGCTCATGCCTTTTAGATTAATTATACAGCAGTGGCAGGACACAATTTACAGCTCCTTTTATGCAAGTGAAGGAATTTCTTTTTTTTTTTCTTTTTTCTTATTGCTTTTAATGAACCACATGGCCCTTCAGCAGCCAGCTACTCAAACAAACAAATGCAGATCTACTGCGCACAGGAGTTTTACTAGTCTGAAGTGTTCAAAGGGCTGCTACCTAAACTCATGCGTGATTTATATTCCTCATCACACCGTGAAAAGTGCACGGATCCTTTTTCTTAAGACCACCTACAACAATATAGTAACATTTGAACTGTTCAGACCTCTAAGTCCGTGTTAAAAATGTAATAGTTGAGACCAAACATGAACACTTTGTGGGTGAAAGCACCTATTTGTTTAATAGTAATTATTTTAAAACGATTGAGCAAAAGAACATGCTTTCAGTATAATTTTAACTTCAAATTGAATGTCTCTTAAGAAATCTGAAATAGTTAATTTACATTGTGTCTCAAGCAAGCTGCATGCAGTAGTGTTATGTTTGTGAATGAATCATTGTTTTACAATAAATGTTTTAGAGCTTTTTTGTGAATAAAATGGAGGAAAAATAGATGCTTAAATGCTATTTTAAGAGTCTTGGTAGATCCGTACACAAACGTTTTAAGGATATGAAGACTTGTTTTGCTCGTAAATGGCTGTTTTTATTGTGAATCGTTTGAGTGAATGATTCAAAGACTCATTTCCCAATCCTTGTGGCCAAAAACAACATCATAAGTCACTTGTCGAAACCTGCAGACAGGGTAAGTAAATACATTTGAAAGAAACTTTTTTTGATTCGAAATGGTTTAAAAAGAATCGACTCTCTGAATCCAAATCACAAGTAAATGATGCCAGCAGTTTTTGACCCAAATTTTCCAACTGTACAAAATATGTACACAAACTTACTTTAAAACAATAGTCTGTATACAGTAGCTGAGAATAAACACTAACACTCTGTGGCTGATACCATCCCTATTTCCAAATAAATGGTTCTACAAACTTGCATAAATAGTTTTGACTCGTATCACATCATCTGATGGAAATGTTCCACTGCTGATAGATTTGACTGGAAATAGGTTTCAGGTCACATTTATTCTGCTGGTTGAACACTCAGTGGGTGTCTGGGAGGCAAAGCTTCAAATCTGGATCAAAGCCCTCACTCACTGACCCCTCTGGACCCAATCCACAGTCGGACTACATAGAGAGAACGGCGCCCACACACTCTCCTGACCAACATGCATTGCACTTTACAGTATATGCGATTTAGTAGATTTCAGGGGTGGAAAATATATATTTTATCGCAATACAAAAGTGCAACAGTATGTCATGGATAGTGACAATATCTGTTGGGTATAATACACACAAATTAAAAATTACTGTGAAAGGAGTTTAAGTGTATTATATAATGGATACTAATGCAATGGGGGATCTTTGTTGGTCGTGATAATGCCAAATGTCTTATGTTACCAGTAAAAAGTGTTCTGCATTATTTTACATATATCTAGTCAGTGACAGAGTGCATCTTTGGCTTCAGAATCATGAATATTTGTATTCTGGTGTCACCTTGTCCTGTGCATTGGGTTATCAGCACCAAGACTATTCGTTCACACCCACAATGTAATAACAAATTGTTAACCTTTTATCATATATCTTGAAGTATTCAGTATCGTAATATGTATCGAATCGTTACACGAGGGTATCGTTACACCCCTAGTAGATTTGTAAGTGTATTGCACTGTAAAAAATTAAAATGACTGAATTGAAGCAACAGATTACAATCAATATTATTAATTAAATTGAACAAATTAGAATTGAGTAATAACTTACCACATGAATTACTTAAATGTTAACCATGTAAAATGAGTTTAAACTAAAAATATCGGAAAAACAGACTGACCTCAAAGATGAACTAAGAACTCAAGAATTAAGAATTGGCCCAACTAAAAGACACACTGATCTCCATAATGGTGACTTAAAAATATGGTTTTCTCCTTCGGTGATTCTGCTTGTTATCATCAGGTATCTTCAGTGTTGGCAATAAAAAAAAGAAAAGAGTTCTTAATAAATATTTGACGTTAGTCTGTTTTTCTAATATTTTTGTTTAAAAAAATGTGTAAATTCTACTCATTTTAAATGGTTAACTGTTAAGTAATTCATTTGGTTAGTTGTTACTCAATTCTAATTTGTTCAATCAATTTTATTGATTAGATTTAACATAAGTTCGGTCGTATTCATTTTGTGGTTTCCAATTGCCTTTATGGCCTATAGTTATTAAGAAATGAATTTTGTGAAACATAATCTGTGATGGCTTTAGTTTTTGCCCTGTGCTTGAAATGTTGTCATCCTTGAGATTTGTGAGCAGTTTAGCATAAGGACTTGTATAAGCATATAGGATTTTTTTTTTCTTTTTAATTTAAGGTTTGATTCTTTCTTATTTCTTTATACTTACAAACACCTTTCCAAGATGGCCAAAGAGCAAGGGCGTAATGAGCCCCCAGCGTCTTTCACAATAAGAGGACAGAAAAAGTATGCAACGTTTCACTCAGTCGAGCGAGACAGCTTCGGCAAGCTGTAAAAACAGGGTCTCGCAACAAGCCAGGCCTTGTTTTTTCCTGCCGACTTGGCGGAGAAAGACAGTGAGACAGAGGTCAGAGAGGCAGCCAGAGGATGGGTCTTATCCAGCGCCCTAATCCTGCCGGGAGCTCTGGCGTTTGAAGTCACATCTGCTGCGAATTTCCCTCCGTCGAGCTCAGGCAGGAGGAAGTCTTAAGTCTGAGGGGGGTGAGTTTCCCCTGGTGGTGCTGATACAGCTCAACCCTCATCCTGGGTCACCTGCACTGGACCTGTATTCACACGGCTGAAGGTTTTATTGTTCTCAGAGGAAGTGCTGATCTAGAATCAGATGTCCGACGTTGCTCCATTGTGGGTTTGATTACACTGTATTGTACGTTTTGCATTATAGTTGTTTTTTAAAAAAACAGCGTATTTGGGTGTTCCTTCAACTATAGAACATTGCAGAATTTACAGCAGTCCTTCAGCTAACATACAACATATATGGTTATATATCGACAGAGGACAGACAACTAAAATGAAAGAACTGATGAGTTTGAAAAGGGCATATGGGAATATGCTTTCTCCTTTTTATTGTATTGCTCAGTATTAAAAGGTGGTCGGATGATCTGTGTGACAGAGTTGATCTTATGTATGGTTAGCACTCGTGTTCCTGGCCTCTTTTCTGTACCGTGACCTTACTTGAGGTCTCAGGTGGCCAGTGGCTTCAGGCTATTTGTAAGTATGAGTGATTATCCGTGATTGGCCCAGGCCAGTATTCAATATCCCATGGGCAATTCTTCATGTATCTGTTTGAGTCTTAAGAAATGACCTCTGGATATATTTTGGGGTTTAATAAATGCAAAGTCAAGTCGTGTGAGCAGCTAATGAGCAAATGAGGCTGCATTGGGTGGTCAATGGGTGGATTGGTTTTGTTGTAAATGAGGCACGGGTTCTCTCTCTCTCTCTCACACACACACAGAAACAGGCGCACACATCGTTGTGGGGACTCTCCATAGGCGTAATGGTTTTTATACTGTACTAACTGTATATTCTATCCCCTTACCCTGCCCCTATCCCTGAAGGCGGGCATACACTGTGCGATTTTCGTGCGATTTTGAGCCGAATTCTGACTCGTGCGACTCATTTTCGTGTCGGACCGATTTTCAGCTTTGTCGTGCGTCGTTTGTCGTGCAGTGTTCGTGCAGTGTACAGGGCGAAACGAGAGGCGATTAACCTCTCACGATCGACAATCGGATGTCGGATGAATTTCTGGCATGTCAGAAATTTTGGTCGCTCCTCGTGACTATATCGCACAGTTGAAGCAAAGCTACGAACCGATTGCCCTAAACTCAGTGTTTTTTCCCTCACTGCACCTGCGCGAAAACAGAAGTTTAACCATTTCATCTGCATCAAAAATAAAATTAAAATAAAAACGAGCTACAAATTACTGTTGCTTACCTCCAGTTCGTGTTGCAAAATGGATAATATTACCCACCGTCTTCAAGCCACCTGATATGTAACACCTCTTTTATTATTTTGTCAAACAATGTTTTTGAAATAAACCTGTTTTTAATTTTCATTGATGATTAATAATGGCAATGTTCGGACATATTATAGACTGTTAATAGTTATTTTATATATAATTCATTGTAATCGACCTAAATGTTTTAGACAATTTTTAATGAGGAGTAAGATAAATATTTTATTATCCTCACAGCACGTTGGTTATGTGCTGTGAAAATATTGTGTGCCAAATTAATTATAATAGCGGATCAATTTAATAGTAAAATTTGCCTATAGGCCTCCCCTAATAATGATAATATAATAATAATAATAATTAAATGCATAAATTGAAAATACTAAATCATCTTGATACTGATAGCAGATGCTTGTTTTGACAATATCTCTGGATACATACACGTAAATAGGCGCAATCCAGGGGGTTATCGCAGATATTACACGTATAGTGTGAGCAGTGAAGTCGCGGCTCGACGATCGGACCGTACAGTGTGAGCACATAAATCCTGAACTTTGGCTTTGCATCGCATGTGATTTACTCGTTCAGTGTGAGTAGTTACCTTGCTGAAATAGCACAGACATCGCACAGTGTATGCCCGCCTTAAACCTACCCATCACAGGAAACATTCTGCATTTTTACATTTAAAAAAAAAAAACATTACTTAGTATGATTTATATGCTGTTTTCCTCATGGGGACCGCTGGCTGGATCCCACAATGTAGGTGATTTTCAGGTTTTACTATACTTGTGGGGACATTTGGTCCACACAATGTAATAAACAGAAACACACACACAAACACACACAGACACTAATGGTCAGCTTTGTTGTCAAAACTGCTCTCCTGTGCTCAGCTTCAGCCAGATGGAGAGAAAATGAAAGAGAGAGAGAGAGTTTATTCACACTCGAGGCTTTTTCAGTATACTCCCTTTAGATCCCTAAAAAGACAACAGTAACTTGCAATGTGTCAAAACGTGGTGATCCTTGTACGTAAGCCGGTGTTTAGTTTGGTGTGCAGATGGAAAATGTATTTATACACTGCAGGGCATCTTTAAAAAAAAAAAAGAAAAAAAATCTCTGAAGTTCACAGACTATGTGCCAGCAGTCATTTGGCAAGAGCATAAGCCATTGTGACATAATCTCTTTCAGTTAGACTGACAGGGAGAGTCAGAGAGGAGTCAGTGTCTGCCACACACGTCAGCCTGAGCTTCTGTCAATCCAAAGACTGACAGCTCTTTTCTTTTACATCAATCCAAAAAAAAAAAAGAGAATATTTAGAAATCACCAGGAAAAATTAGCCTAGACTGAGACTTTGACTCTAAGCTCATCTGGTTGTAATTATTCAGTTAAATAAATATTATACAACACTTGGTACCAATCCGGACTTTTGATTGGCTGAGCGGCATTCTAAGAGTGCTGAGACAGTCCAACTCCAGTTTTGTATCCGTTGTACGACTTTTTTCTGTGGGTTACTTCGTTAGCGGCAGTAGGTGGCGATAAGTGACTTTACTAGTGAATCATTTACTGGAATCAATTCATTCAACAACACTGCTTCATTCTTGTTAGGAAAGTATTTTTTTTTACTTTTTTTTTTGTCATAGCAAAATCCACGTTCATGAAATTCCACTAACAAAAATAGAACAACAACAATAAGGGCAACTGTCTTTATGAGTAAGTACTTGAATCATTCACTCAATTCAAAAACATGTTCCCCTCTGGGCATATGTGCCGATTTATGTTTCTGCACACTCCATACGCCACTCCATAAACTGGAGAACCCAAGCACCCATGCACTCGTGCGTACAGGAATAAAACCAGTGAAAGTTGAATTGTCAAATCATTTAAAGGATAATTCCGGTATTTAACGCCTTGAGTCTATTTTGTAGTTTGTTTTGAATGAAATAGAGTGGTGGACTTTTGACTTGAAATTTTGGCTTGAAATTTTGACAATGGGTCCTGTCCCGACTTTTTGACTATTTTAGAATTGTCTGTGAGAGCTTTAGACTTGCTGTCTATGGGCATGCACAAACATGTCCTTAAAACAACCCTTAACGTTCATTTTCAAAACTGTGAAACTCACCGAGTGGTTGGTGGTGTTCGTTGATGTTCCGTCATGTTTCTGTCGTGTTTTATTTGTCATTTTTTAAAATCGCATTGATGTCTGCTGGAGGACTCAGTGCTCGTTGGTATTACTGCGCTAGGTAGGAAAACGGAAAGGGGTCTGTTTACATTTGGTTGTAGTCTTTTCGCTCGGTTCTCCGTCTTGCCATATTCGACTGTGTCTTTTACGGTGAGCTAGACACCGTGTTCCGTACAGCGTCCTGGTTGTCGCCATCAAGTGGTCGGGAGTGTGCTAACGCTTCAGACTCAAATATCGAGCGGAAGTTTATACGTGGTTGTGAGGTATCTGAAAAGATAGTTCCACAATGGCAAACACGGATTGAAAGCATACATTGCGCCGATATATTTGTTTTTAATCATCAACGAACACCACCAACCACTCGGTGAGTTGCACAGTTTTGAAAATAAACGTTAAGGGTTGTTTTAAGGACATGTTTGTGCATGCCCATAGACATAGACACCCAGTCTGAAGCTCTCAGGCGATTCTAAAATAGTCAAAAAGTCAAGACAGGACCCGTTGTCAAAATTTCTAAGTCCACCACTCTATTTCATTCAAAACAATCTACGAAATAGACTCAAGGTGTTAAATACCGGAATTATCCTTTAACCAATTCGCTCATAAACACTGAATTGCTAGGCAAATATATATATAAAAAAAAAAAAAAAAAAAAAAAACACCATCACTGTGTGTTTTACTGGAGACAAATGGATTATTATGCCATGGCTTCATTTGGAACTCTTTTGCAGAACAAAATGCTTGTTTGTTTCAACCCAACTTTGGGTCACATACAGTAAAAAAATTCTGGGTTGTTTCAACCCAAATTTGGGTCAAATATGGACAAACCCAAATGTTGGCTTAAAAATGTAATTTAAAAAAAAAATACAGTTGAAAGTGAAAGTTGAAGTTGGGTTGAAATTTTAAATGACATTTTAACCCAACATTTGGGTTAAAACAACTCAGCATTGTTTAGAGTGTATGGACAAATCCAGCCGGGTACAGCATAGTATAGCAACGACAGACGCCGCAGTAAAATCAGAGCGAGGTTTACTAAAAGATTTGCTAATGTGCAATATAAATGTCAGTAAGTTATCTTTTTTTTGACTCATTCTTTTTATAAAAAAAATGCTGAAATATGTGAGGGTAATCTTTTTATAAAACCTTTTTTTTTGTCAAAACTTTTTTTGAACTTGTACAAACATCTTAGTAGACAAGTGCAAGACACTCTTTTGAAATGGATATCATTTTTAATGTTATTATTTTAATGTTTACGTAAACAAAAAGTGCACATAGATGCTAATTTATTTGTTAATTGCTAGTTTTCTACATAAAACTTGTTGAATTTATTTCATTGTGCAGTACTTTTTGAACAGGATTGTGATGAACATGATAATTTGGTCGCTATATTCATGTAATTAAATGAAATGAAATGTTCATGCCATTTCATCTCTAGTTATGATCAACTATGATCAACTATAATTATGTATTTTTACAGTATAATATGCAAAATTGAATTTTCTATAAAAAATGAATCTCTGATTCTGCTATTTTCTCTGACATTTAAGAGTGACACAAGGGCCTACACAACTCTTTTAGGTCTAAAACAGTTTGTATAGTTGTTAATAGGATAGTTATGAGGCATTATTTAAGAGATTTAAGTATTGTATTACTATTTAAAAAAAAATAGCTCTCAAATGAAAATAATAATTAGTGGGCTAAAGTCAGTCACACCACCTCGACTTTCTTCTAAACAACATATATTTCATTCATAATATCACAAATACATTGGGGCATATCGATGTAGAATGTACGCTGTAAAAAAATACTGATGGTTTAACTTAAAAAAGTAAGCAACCTGGTTGCCTTAAAATTTTAAGTTCATTGAACTGGAAAAAGTTAGTTAATACAATGAAGGAGATTGATTTAATCATCAGAAACTCAAAATTTTGTGTTATCTGAACTAAATAAATTATTTAAGTTGATTTGACAAAAGAAAAAAATGTTGTGATTACTACACTGTAAAAAAATAATGTTAGTTTAACTTAAAAAAGTAAGTAACCTGGGTTGCCTTAAAATGTTTAAGTTGATTGAACTGGAAAAAAGTGAGTTAATACAATGAAGTAGATTAATTTAACCATCAGAAACTCAAAATAATAAGTTATCTCAACTAAATAAATTATTATAAAGTTGATTTGACAAAAGAAAATATGTTGTGATAACAAATCTTGAAAATATGTTTTACAGTGTAGAACCGCCACTTTGAAAGAGCTATCCCTTAAAGCTAGACAGACTGTTGTATTTGAGGATAAGGCAAACAGTTAAGCTATTAGCTTTCATATGATGCTATAACAATGAAACAATTGTTTTAAAGCCCTTAAGAACGGGTTTAGACGACTAACTTGCCACTTGGCCTCTCTGATAATCATCCACACTAAAATTCACTTTGGCAGGATAATAATTCTGTTAATCTCAGATTACATCTTTAAAAAAAATCAATTTCACACCTGAAAGCCATGTCTGATTTGGGTTTATTGCTTCAGACAGTCCCATCATACAAGTTAGCGATTTATGTGCTGAATCTAATAGAGTCTCAAGATTATGTTCCACTTTTACGGTAATTGCTCCGTGTTTGCGCTGCCATTGTTTACAGTGAGTGAAAGTGTCTCAACATGGGTGTGAACGTGAGATTGTTTATACAGCTTGATGCAGTCAGACCGCAATTTTTTCTTTTTTTGTCAGCTCTCCGACATGCAGTTTTGTTGTTTACATTTTACAAATTGCCCAAATACTTCCCTTGCCTCAAGACAAATGTGATTTGGTCGAGATTAAGAAGTTTTTTTTTTTTTTTTTTTTTTTTTTGGAGGCGCCTGTTTCGCAGCGCGTCCTGCACTGGCTCATGGGATTGTTTGTTTACGATCCACCACTATCGTATCCCTCATCTGCTAAATATAAGAAAGATTCTCATATAACATTTTTCCCTCGTATGGCTTTACTCAGAAGAAAAAAAAAAAAAAAAAAAAAAAAAAAAACCTTCATCCCAATCTGTACCTCCATCTGCTCCCTGCGGTTTAGCAGAAAACAGTTTTTGCTTCTCTACTGTTCCACGCACAGAGCCGACTTTTTTAAAGAGAAGTCTCGGATGTCTCCCACGGAGACTTACTAGGAATTCTGGGATATGGAAATACTGGTGTTAAAACACACTATGTGTGACTGGGAAGTGTGTTATGTTATGATCCGCACTGCACCGAGGGGGCCACAGCGAGTGATGATGTAAAGTTTATTGATTTACGCGATCGATCGGCCCCTCCTGCGGCACAGCACCTCAAAGGCATGTTGGTCCTCTGACAAACTCTTTTTTTTTTCTTTTACTCTTTCTCAGTCTTTTTTTTTTTAGTAGTGCCAGTCCGATCCCACCACCCCGCTCAGAACAACCGAGGCGTGACGCTGCAAATGACATATTGCCGATCGCCCTGCAGAAACCGAAACAAGCCCTGTTCTTTCTTGCGACTGCACAGAGGGACGTTGTGCTTTAGCTATAGCTATCCCTCAAAATAAGAAAGGAAATGAACAAGGAAAAATTAAAGGGAGCCAAGGTCAACGTGTGCCTGGTTCCCTTTGTATAATTCATGCCTCGCATCCTCCATTTAACTCATTTTTTCCCCCCCTCTCTCTCTTCAGACGGTGGCACCTCAGATAAATTGCACAGTTCCAGAGAGCTGGACTGCAGCGTTCATGTCCTCATGTCACCGTGACTCAAGATGAAGAGATCGCAGGCCTGCGTTCATTATTCAGAGAAGCTGGAGCGAGCCAGGTAGCAACACCTGAGTGAAACCTGAGGGTCAGGTTGAACACAGTGGTAGACTTTATTATATCTCTGCTGGAGGACTGGATTAAAGCATTGCACAAAAAAAACACACATAACTAGATACGCAGTGTCCCCTAAAAGTATCTGCACACTCCAGCAACATGTTCAATGGATTTAACTGAATTAAAAGGAAATAGATCATTAATAATAAAAACACAAAAACAAATTTTCCTCACAGTTAAAGTCCCCCTGTGGTGAAAATCAAGCTTTTAATGTTGTTTATATGTTTATGTGGTGTTTTTAATGTGCTTTAAGCAAATCATATGTAAAATCATAAGTCAACAGCATTGCTGAGTATTTTCTCTTTAAAACTGCAGTGAAACAAAGACAGTCTCAAAAAACACGGTTTGAAATCGCTGGTGTTTCTGACGTCACAAACTACCTTGTAACCAATCACGTCAAAGTGTGATCGTCAACGAGTGGATCTCTGAGCTGGTGTGAGTGAGTGGAGAGTTTCATTCAACAGCATATACTAAATGAGGTAAGGGTGTAGAGTTTCATTCAAGACATTTTTAAGCATGGATTTATTTATTTTTTCAACTAAAAAGTGCTGAAATATGTCATGATGGTGATCAACGTTGTGTTGTAAAAGTCCCGTAGGATGCCCCTTTTCACAATATGTAAAATAAGTCTCAAATGTCCCCAGAACGTGTATGTGAAGTTTCAGCCAGCACAGTCTCATCCCAAGACGTCAGTTATATGACCATCTTATATATATCTTTTGACCATACGTCAACATCCGCCGTTTTAACGTCGGTTAGATGACGTTATCCGATCCTAACCCTACCCCAGACCTAAACCTACCCCATCACCTAACTGACGTTAAAGGTAAAGCGTCAGTTGTATGACGTCCCAGGATCGTCATGTAACTGACGTTAAAGGGTACCCTAAAACGACGTATGGTCAAAAGACGAAACAGAGACTGTTATTTCAGCAGATCAGCAATACCTAACAGATATTTTTTTACAGCATGTTTAAATTGTCATTTTTGGGGGCTCAGAAAAATGCGCTGTTTTAGTGTGTGCCCTTTAAATGCAAATAAGCTAGCACAAGGGGCGGAGCTTCATGAGCTCACGACCAGTCTCTCAGGACGATTTCATCTCACGAATGATGATAATAGTCGGAAAATAATGCCTACAGAGTCAGAGTGCTGTATAGAGATGGAACAGGTATAGTTTAGTACTTTAATTACAGTTATTATAATGTATTTGTCATCTGCTTGTATGTACCCATTATTCATTAATAACCTACAAGTCTGCTGTTTCGGACCAGGACCAAGATTACTTCAGAAAATCACCGCACTACGCTATCTCACGACCAATTCGTACGATTGATTCAAAAGTGGCTAATTCGTACTAATTCATACGACCTCACTCGTACGAATTTGTACGATTTGTCTAAACCCACGTGATGGTTATGTTTAGGGGCGGGGTCAGGGGTAGGTCATTCGTACAAATTCATACGAATTGGCCAATTCGTAAAATGCGTAAGATTTAGCAAAATCGTACTAATTCGTACGAGTGAGGTCGTACAAATTGTTACAAATTAGCCACCTCGTAAAATTCGTACGAATTCCCGTGAGATCGGGTTGGTAAACACAGTAAGTTATAAGAAGTGCGCCAGTTGAGGGAGTTGAGGGAGCATTCCTGTGGGCGGACGTTAGTCAAAAAACTGTTCTACTGACGTCATTAAAGAAAGAAGTAGAGGAATGTAGTCCAAATGGGCGTTCGATGTAGGCTACTCCTGTTAAAAAAATATCTCACTTGGCATTGAACTTTGAGCTTTATAATTTTACAGATATTATCTATACTCTAACAACAACATTACACACTAACTAAAGTTTGAAACGTGATCACGAATAACGGGACCTTTAAGGGATAAAATTATTGTCTGCGTGGGGACTTTACTTTCTAAATGATTTTTGATATAACGAGTTTGATGATTAAAGTGTTTAAAGTTTGGGGTCATTAAGTTGTGTTGTCAAATGTCACAAAAAAATCTATTTCAGATAAACACTGTTCTTTTGAACTTTCTATTCAGAAATTCTCCTAAAATGTATGAGTTTTCCACTAAATCAACACATAAGCAGCACAATTGTTTTCTACATTCATGATTAGGGTTGGGTATCATTTGAATTTGAACGATTCTGATTCCGATTCCTTTTTTCGATTCTGGTTCCTAACGATTCTCGATTCCGATTCTTTTAAGAGGCAGGGTCAAAAAAGTTTAACTAACCTTGCTAACCAACGGTCTTTCTGAAGGAAATACTCCTGTCACAAATACTCCTTTTGTCACAAATTTTGCATTTTGCCGAGATTTCGTTATTTTTAGAAAAGTGAAGCCACACTTTGGATCGCCGACGTAAGCTACTCATGTTCGACTCGCGCGGTTATGGCAACACTTCCGGTAGACGCTTCTTTGTTGGTGTTGTTCAGCGGTTTCTTCTTCCGCTCGGTGGACTGTGAATATCGAAACTAGGAATCGAAATTTTAACTTTTGAACGATTCCGGGAAAAACGAAAAGTTAGTCCCGATTCCAATCGATACTCGATTCTCGATACCCAACCCTATTCATGATCATACAAAATGTTTCTTGTTTTAAATTGTAACAATTCTCAATGTTACTCTGTACTGTTTTTATTTTTTTTTATTTTTTGTTTTTTGATCAAGCAACTGCAGCTGTGGTTAGAGACTTTTAAACAGTATTCTACAATATAAATTTTGTTTTATTATCAAAAGTGTGTGTGTGTTCCAACCAAAACACATGTCTTCCAATGTTCCACCTGGTGTGTTATTTAATGTGAGACATTCAATTCTGTTATAAAGTGTGTCTAAATACTTTTCAGGGGACGCTCTATGCAGTGACATGCGATTTGAATGTTATGGGGTTAAATCAGGTTCAAATTAAATCAAATTATTTGGCAGAAATAAATATGAGGCTGATGAAATATTCATTTATTCGCACAGCGGAGCAAAATAATCTTAATTTAACCTGATTTTTTCAGATGAAACCAGTTTCCTCTTCTATTTAAGATTTGTTCCTACCGCACCATAATTATGCATAACTGAATTATGATATAACAGAGCTTGACAGCTCTCCGCCTTGATGTTTCACATTTGAACGCTATGTATCATTTTGGCAATCAGACCTTTGTGAGAAAATTCCTGGCACGGCTAAACCATACAAGTGATTTGCATTTATATTTATTCTCCCATTTGACGTTTTTTTACCAAACTGACATAGTGCATGAATTATGTTATCCTGTGATGATTACTTCAGCGGGTTGGGGGTCACGACTCCAGGTCTAAGACTAGAGTGACATGGGTGTCGTTGCCTTTACAGAACAACACTGTATAACTCGATATTTTATTCCTTTCTAACTTCATGTAATTACAAAAGGCATTGGCTTACAATGTGGAATGCTACCAATCTTCACAATGGGGTTGGGTTTCCATATCTGCTTTAAGATCTGAAACATTTATGCCATTGGCCAAGATCCTGATTTCTTTGTTTCTAGCATGCATAGATGTATTGGTCTTGATATGTTCCGTCTTGCGGTTTACCCAATGGGACGCTGTTATCATGTAGCTTTCTTGAACTTCTGAAATGTTAAATGCATCGGTTTGTCACATCAGATTTCCTTTACATGTTATGGGAATACCATAATGCATTACACCATTCCGTGTGTATTTTTACTTGCCATTGATAATGGAGGTTAATTGAAAGAAAATGCTGTAAAAAAAAATGACGTTAGACTTCAATCAGTCATCACCAGATTTCCTTCTCTGATATTTAGTACAAAACACAGAGTATGAGGTGAAATATGCGAATGACTTCAGAATGTTGAAAGATATGACATGGAAGCTATAGTTTGAATGCTAAATGCATTTTTAAAACATTCAGACTTATCATCCATCACCTTTCACGTTACTTGATCCTCTTTAGCGTTTTCTTTATAAATAAATGAGTTGTCTGCTAAAACATATGAAGCACGGCAAGAGTTGAATTTAATAAAGGGAATTGTGTGATGTGACATGTTCAAATTGTGGATCATGGTTTCTCAAATCTGCCAGAAACATTCTCCACAGGGAGGTCGTTGTGGAGAGAGATCGTTTGATTAATTAGGTGGTTTAAATTGAAGAGATTTGCTGTCAAAATTCCCTATCACTCTGTTTCAACCATTGTAAAAACAGATACTCAGAGTGAACACACACTATCAGCTTAGTTGCAGGTCGTCTGCAGGTTTTATTTTTGTTTGTTTGGTTTTTTTGTGGTGACATATTTATCTGTTGTGCAGGTGCAGCCAATATTTTGTTCAATAGATGTACAGTCATTAAAACAAAAAGATAGTTGTTGCCATGGGAGAATCTGATAACAAATAGCAAAACAGTGTCAGGAATTGCAACAATCTCCTTGCTTATTTAAACCATTCAATCAACCAGTTCAGCTTTTAAGTCTCAGGGTCATCATTTTTTTTTTCTTTCTTTTTTTTTAGAGTATCAAATTTCCAGAAGAGCGATTCATTGTATCTGTTTAGGTATCTGTCTATCCTGTCTGTCCATTTGTATGTCTATCTGTACGTTTATCTGTCTGTATGTCTATCTGTATGTTTATCTCTATGTCTGTGTGTCTGTCTGTGTGTGTGTCTGTCTGTCTGTGTGTCTGTCTGTGTGTGTGTCTGTCTGTCTGTGTGTCTGTCTGCGTCTGTTTGTCTGTCTGTGTGTATCTATCTATCTATCTGTCCGTCCGTCTGTCTATCTAAATATCCGTCTGTCTTTCTATCTATAATAGTTTGCACTCTTAGGTAAACTTTTTTCTTTGCGTTTTTTTTTTTTTTTTTTTTTTTACAAACGACAATATTGTTAAAACTATTTCCATTCACATGTAACTAACAACTAAATATGCTGTTTTACCATATCAGGCCAGTAGTTGGCGATGCTACTTTGTAGAGAAACACCACACACATATAGACTGAACACGCAATATGCTAATATAATACTAAGCTTGACGTTACTGTTTTCACAAATTTGTGTTTATTTAGTTTACATAGAGCCAAAAATGGTATTGATAATGATATTGAAATTATGATTTTTAAAATGCTTTTGAAATAAGTCTATTATGCATTTATTTGATAAGAAAATACATTAAAAACAGTAATATTGTGAAATTTTATCCCGGTTTAAAATAACTGTTTTCTATTTTGTTATACAGTTTGTTTTTTATTTAATTTAAATTGTGTTGTGATGCGAAGCTGAATTTTCAATATCATCATCAGTCAGTGTCACGAAATCCTCCAGAAATCATTCTAATATGCCGATTTGCTGTAACATTTTTTTAATGGTATCATCATTTTGTTTCTTGTTGGAGGTTTGCTTTTTTGTGGGACCAGTGCTGTGTTTATTTGAAATTTATTGAAATACATTTTTTTTCACAAATTTGTGTTTTTGTAGTTTGCACAGAGAAGATAACGTTATCATTTTCAAAAACTTGCACTTTTAAACCCATTTTCAAAAGTTTGCATCTCCAGGCTCCCCAAAACGCCGTTGTCGTGTAAATGCAACACAGTCTCATGAAAGTGCGTATCTATACCACGATTGTCATTTCTCGTGGCATTTATACGCCAAAAATGTTTTTTGCGTGCATATGCTACGCACTGAAAACCCTCTGGGTAGGTTTAGGGGGGAGGGGAGGGGTCGTTCGTACCTATTATACGCCAAAAAGTGCGTATCATATGCACGCGAAAAACTCGTACCATATACATGCAAAAACTAGTTTGGGCGTAGAAATGGCACGAGAAATGACATTCTTGCTATAGATACGAACTTTCATGAGATCAGGCTCGTAAATGACAGCCAAAACTCATTAAAAAAGTTTTCTGTTTCTAGTTGAACGCCATAAAATGTAATAAAAGTCCATAAAATCATTTAATTTCATTTTGAGAGTATCACCTATACACAAATACAGTAATGATATTTCTCAAGGCGAAATTGAACTTCCAACTTCAACAAATAACTTGTTTTAGTTTGAGTTTGTTTCTTTGTTTGTTCTCAGTGAAATGAGACTAGTTTGCACTCATAGTAATTTATATCATTATCTGTTTGTTTCTTATTATCTTTTTCTCAATGGCCAACTAAACTCCAAACAGTTCAAACATGAGGGAAAAATCACATTTTGTGCTATTTTTTTATTATTATTATTATTATTATTATTAATTTAATTTTTAAGTTTGCAATCATACAATCAGTGGAATCATGTCTTTTAGCTTTCACCTTGGACCAAACCTGGAGTGTGGACGTGTCGGACTCCTACGCGTAATATTAGGCCAGGCCACCAAGCAATAATGTTTCAGTTACCGCTCTCGATGTGAGAACATGCCTCTAGACTGCCTGCGCTGGCTCCAGGCCAGTTGAACTGATAGGTTAACAAGAAGAACTTGTTCTTATCAATGGGGCCCTTTATTCGTTCTGTACACAGACACACAAACTCTCACACTTACAGCCCTGCAGGCATAACAGCACTGCTGACACCAGCGCAGCTCTTCTCGACACTAATCAGGGCATTTTAAGTGACACGGCCAGAAAGTCATTGTTATTATTCCTCCGGCGTGAAACACGAGAACGTCCATCCGATCCGAGCTCTGCCCCGATCACCAGGTCGACGGGAGAAAGCCGTCACTCTCCTCGGCTTGGTTTATCTTGGCTGCCGTGGCTACGGGCGAGAGAAAACAATCTCTCTCTCTTCTTAACAGGCTAATCTCTTATGCTAAAACCCTGGCGAAAATAAAAGCCGCTTGACAGCATTTAATTACAAACAGGGCATATTCAGGTAACACTTCCCCCACCTCACACATATAGATACACACACTCTTCCACTTCCCAGCAATTATGTCCTTTTGGTCTTGTCAATGCAGCCATTTTTGTTGTTGTTGTTGTGGCACAGCATAGCTCAGCATTTCCACTCATGCAGCAGAAAGACCAATTGCACCATTACTCACTGGGCAGCACTCGCTGACCTTAGCAGAGGTGACCTGCCTTGACTGGGATGCAGACTTGATGGGCCAAGCAGAACTTGGTTCAGCAGTCGGGTGATAATTGCTTTAATAACACAACGTCAGTGAGAGCCGCGCATTACCGGCCTATCTGTTACTCATTATAAGGTGACCAGATTTCTGAAATGACAACAAGGGTTTGCACAGACTAGTCGACTTTAATGCCCTGCCATGACGCAAGTTCCCCTGTGGTGAGAATCAAGCTTTTAATGTTGTTTATGTGTCTATGTGGTGTTTTTAATGCGCTTTAAGACAAACCATGTGCAAATTTATAAGTCGACACCATTAAGTATGTTCTCTTTAAAAGTGCAGTGAACCAAAGTCAGTCTCAAAAATGCTGTTTGAAAGCGCTGGCTTTTCTGATGTTACAAACTACCTTGTAACCAAACTGTAAAAATGAATATGACTGAATATGTTAAATCTAATTGCAGCAACAGATTACAATCAATATTATTTATTAAATGTACTACATAATTTGCGTTCTACAATCGCCATTCATTATGTTTACTGTGGTGAGGCAGCGCAGTCTCATCCCAAGACGTCATATAACTGACGTCTTGGGACGTCTTTTGACCATACGTCAATATCCGCCATTTTAGGGCCCCCTTAAACGTCGGTAGATGACGTTATCGGATCGTAACTCTACCCCAGACCTAAACCTAACCCTAAACCTACCCCGTCACCTAACTGACGTTAAAGGTAAAGCGTCAGTAGTTGTATGACGGCCCGGGATCGACGTTTAAGGGTACTCTAAAAAGGGGGATGTTGACGTATGGTCAAAAGACATCCCAAGACGTCAGTTATATGACTTCTTGGGATGAGACCGTGTTAGGTGAGCAGGACGAGTGAGGGCCGCGGGAGAACGGCGCGAGGCCGGTGGCGTGATTACTGATGAGCGACACCTGTGAGACGCACCGGTTTCGTATCTCTCACGGAAGAGTGAGAATTTGCTCTGCAATGTTAAAACGCACATCAACCGATCACTTGTTTAGCGTTCATGTAAACACTACATTCAGATTCACCAATCGGAATGAATTCAGTTAGATTGAAACAAAATGTGTCCATGTAAACAACGAATGGCGACCATAGAAAGCAATAGCTGAATCACAGACATTTTGTACGATATCGACGGCCGGACATGTTCGGGAAAAAGAGGATAGTAACCCCTACTACTCCGCTTTCTCCACAGAACAATATCCTGCTTAGCTTCCGAGAAAACAAGATGGCTGACACTATGTGTACATTCTGTGAGTGAGATCCCACCCTCTAACATGCGGGATAGCCCCTACTACTGAGTGTAGTCTTTAGCCTCTGGCCAAAAAATCCTCAGAAGACGCATAATGACGATTGTTACATAAAAAAAAATACTTAAAATACATAAATCTTTCGTCTCAGGAGGATATGAGGGTGGAAAGCATGGTAATTCGAAAATACTACAGGTTTCTTACAAAAACAAAGCATATTGCTAAATCCCGAAGTATCCCTTTAATTGAATGCATCCTCGCTGAATGAACGTATAACTAATTAATCAATAGCCTACTTAATTATTAATGAATGGATCTATTGCAGTACAATGAAGATAAACCAAAACGTCTAAGCAAAAACTAAATTCACTATGTATAGCACTTTACATCTTTGCATGTTTTCAGTATGCGTAGCTGCTTGACAGATTACATTTGATTCAATGAACCAAATTGAATTAAGAATCTCTGAGGAAAAGTTGACATTTAATTGTCTTTTTTTTCTTCTTTGAAAACTCAAAGTAAATCCTAATTGAAATTGCATACTGTATGTGTGATTTGTACATGTCTTATTAGACGAAAATGCTATATTTAGCACATTAAAAAAACTAGGAGTGTCCACTGAGGACATCTGGTCACCCTTCCTGCTACAAACAAATACTCAGCTAGTAAAATGCTGTAGTACAGATTTAAAAAAAAAAAAAACAGAATCCTACTTATTGATAATGTTGCACCAAACAGCAGCCATTCGACCTTCGGATTACATTTCTTCAATTGTTCTGAAGAAAAAAAAGCGTCTGTGAGCTCGTTAACTGAATTACAAGATCAATTCTTGACTTCAGCCTCTGTAAACCTGAGATGCATTTGATTATTCCAATTGTCTGTCAGACACTCAAACACCCACTTGCCATCTCCCAAAGCCCTTAAAACCTGCTTAAACATTTGAAAATCATTCGAAGCATTTTGTTTTCGTTGTGTTGCTAAGGCCCCTCGCTCAATGCAAATGGCTGGATAAAGCTGAAATGAATTAGAGCACGCTTATACACGTGGGAGACTTGGCAGCAGTAACATCCACAATTGTCGGGGTTGTGTGGCATATTTCTTTTGAATAGGCAGAGATCCTTTCATTTGAAAAAAAAAAAAAAAAAAAAAAAACGCGTGACAGGGAATCGTAAATCACATGATATACTTCATGGTGCTGGAATGGCAGAGCGAGATTTTAATAATTCTATCCCAGAGGGCAAAATGTGGGATCTTCTGCGGCAGGTTTTTGGTGAAAGATGAACATATAAATTGTGCTCATAGAATACAAGATGCGGTTTTCATGGAACAGTTATTAACAGGAAACTGAAATATGTTTGTTATGAGTAATCACATTTACCAGAACTGTATACATAACATTTACAGAGAGAGAAGGCATAGAAAAGCAGTTCTTCGATTTAATCTAAGAGCACACCTTTTTATAGTGCTCTTTTGTTGTTGATTATCTATTCCATGTATTTTAAAGTAGGCAGCGCGGAGACGAGATATAAAAAGACTATGTGTGTAAAAACATTAGTGCTTCTACCGGTATTCCCTACAAACTTTAGCGCCGAGATATTCCCTCAGAGCGGCTCATATTTTGGCCCGTCCCTTGAAAAGTTTTCCTTTATTTCACGTCCTCCCCCACAAGCCAGTGAAGGCATCTTTTTATTTCCTTTAGCTTTCGGTTAGTTTTCGGCCAAGAAGCTCACTATACACAAGCCCTCTGTGTGTGTACGGCGTGTGTGTTTGTGAATGTAGGTGTTCCTCAGCCTCAGGTCATTTAGATGGAGGCTTTTTACAGTTTCCACTGTGCAGTAAGTGGTAGATGTTTTCACAGTTCCTATGTCTTGAGCCATCCACACCCTTTCTTATTTGCTGTGGACTTCTCGCGAGTGGATACACAACACACATACACAGAATATGCTTCAAGCTTGTGCATTGTACAATTTTGACAATTTTTATTTTTCTATTTTCAATTTCATTTTAATTTGTTTTAGCAATTGTGTTGTACTGTTTTCATTTCGTTTTTTTATTGTATTTATAGTTAGCTTTAATTTAAGTTTTAGTAAGTTTACTGCAACTTTTTAGTTAAGTTATTTTATTTCGGTATAATTCAGTATTTTTTTTTGTTGTTAATTTCAGCTTAAAACATTTTATTATAACATTTATTTTTAACTATAACTATACCAACTGCATATTTGAATATTTGTTGTTTAAATAAAATTGTAATATTTAAATATATATATATATATATATATGCATTTATATAGCATATAGCATTGTGTGTTTACACAACAATGATACATTGATAATAAATACATATATTATTTTTTTTTATTATATTTATATATAAATTAAAAAATATATATATTTATATATGTATTTATGTGTGTGCGTGTGTGTGTTTATCACAATGTATGTCACAACAATCAATTGTTCAAATTACATTGACATATATATATATATATATATATATATATATATATATGAAGAGTTCAGATGCAAAAGCTTCTAAATGCCATTTGAAATTTTCTTCTTTAATGATGATTTTTATGAAACTTATATATTTAAGTTCAGTAATGTTACTTAAATAACAATTAATAGGTAATTATCATTGCCATTTAAGTGAAATCACTGAACTTAAATATACAAGCTTGATAAAAATGATAATTTTAGAGGAAAATTTCAAATGGCACTTGGAGGCTTTTGCATCTGAACTCTTCATATATATATATATATATATATATATATATACACACACACACACAGTATATATACTATATATATATATATATATACACACACAGTATATATATATATATATATATATATATGGAGGATAAGAGTATGCTGTATTATATGTTTTGTATATATGTATATTTAAAATGGGATACAGAACATGCTCTGTCAATGTGTCAATGTTTGCTTCATTTCAAAGGAAATGTCAAGCATCTTGCTTTTCTGAGTCCAAAATGTAAACGTGTGGCTTAATTGGCAGTTAAACTCAGTCTTTGTCTGCCGTGGTTGCTATGTTACTAAAAATAATTTCCACAAAGACTGTAGACAACCCTATATCCACATCTTGTTTTTGATAAGATATGGAATGCCAGTGTGATTGTAGTGAAGTTTCAACAACACATGTCCAGTTACATTGATCTAGACGTCAAACCCGCATATGGCAGATCGCTCGTTTCTTTTACAGTCTTGTGTAGGCCGGGAGCTTTGCACGTTTGTCTTTTTCTTTTTCTCTTAGCCAATTTTCTCTCAAGTTTCAACAACATCAAATACTACTTGACATCACAGCATATGGAATATGAAAAGAGTTTCTGTGAGTACTTTTCACTCTCGCAGTAGTTAGAAGAGCTCAAAACTACAACATTTTATTCACTATTGTAAAGGACTCGTTCACTTGAGATGTGATTGTGGATTTTTGTTCAGCAGCAGGATTCCTTTAATTTTACTGACTTAGCATTGCATGTGTGTTACGGAGAATGCTTGACCCTCGCAGTCATAATTTGTCATAGCGTCTGTGTGTATCGACAAGAGGTCCGGATCAAAAACAGTCAGAATCCATCTTCCCTTGCTTTTCTAGCCAATCACAATAATTGAAGTCCACCGTTCACAGGGAGGAATGGAAACTCACACACATGCTAAATCTGTGACTTTTGCTTGTAGAAAAACAAGACGTACTATTTTAATTCTATTTTTTTATATGTAGAAAAACAAGACGTACTTTATATTTTATATATATATATATATATCAAAACCAAAAGCTTCTCAATGTTATTTGAATGCAAGTGTAATTATGTTTGGGGCAAATATGTCAATTTAAAAAAAAAAAAAAATTCTTTGAGCTGTTAAACAAATCTACTTATCATTTAGAATACACTCTAAATCCGATTTTGCTTAAACGAGGCACATTCTGAATGCTGACACAGCAGGAACACATTACAGAAAACTCCATGTAACTCATTTCCACATGCAAGGACAATCAGTTTGACAGAGCAATGTCATCCTAGGTCGTCTGCAACTGTGCTGCTCTTTGAAGCTTGTTGTAGTATAGTGTTGGTAAGTCTATATACCCGAGAGACAATGAACTGGCTCTGCCGTTGTCATCTTGATATGTTTGGGTTAAAAAAAAAGTGGTAACAGCTTTTTAGGATTGAATCCGACACAGAATACGGGATCGAACTGTTGCCACGGCGTCTGAAACCAACCGACACTGTGCAGGGCCAACACAAACGGACTCTCCTCTCATGGAATCTTACATTTTTCCACAATAGATTGTAATAGGAAACAATCGCAAGGCAATGTGCTGAGGGATTTGAAATTGAAGCCCGTACCCAGAAAGGAGCTCCTGCCATCCCAAAGAGGATCACAGCCAAAGCTATACGATCCTACCACGACCCAGCTGAACAAATGCTGCCACGACGCTTCTTCACAGCAAGCCTCGCTCTCAAGCAAACAGACCAAGGAGAAAAAGAGAGACCACACCATGGAGAATAGTGATCTTGGCACATCAACAACCAAATAAGCTTAATGCAGCTCAGACGTCTCAAACTGTGGGGCAATTCACCCTGCAGGTGGTACACGACATGATTCTGGAACTTTAGAAAACTAAAAATGAAAATCCGCGAGTGGCATTTTGCCGTTCAATATACTGTAGGCGAACAACCACACGCTTAAAAAAAGTGACCTGCTTTTCAGTACAATATTGATAATGTATCCGATCTGACAGACGTTGCAAGCGCTTCTAGACATTTTAGGTTTTTAAAGGTGCGATCGACATGTAATAACAGTTTAGTAACAGGATTGACTTGTAATTGTTATTTTTGTTGCTTTTGTGCTATTTCACAATGGTATGGATTTATTTTGAATCAGAAATCACTCCAAAAATGTATACACAAATATATATATATATATATATATATATATATATATATATATATATATATATATATATATATATATATGTATATACACACACACACACACATTTTTTTTAGTTCAAACTGTCACATTTAATTCAATGTATGTGTGTGTGTGTGTGTATGTATATATATATATATATATATATATATATATATAAAATGCTGGGTAAACTTACTTTTAAAAGAAATTTGTTGCAAATTGCTCTGAAAAAAAAAGTAACTAATTGTGTTAGTTACTTTTTTTAATGGAAAGTTATATTACATAACTTTTCCGTTATTATTTCTCACATATGACAGTATTGGTTGTTTGTTTTTTATTGAAAACAGTTTTTTTTTTCAATAAAAAGGTACTGCGTTACATTATTTATTACTTGAAAAAAAAAAGGAATCTGATAACTCACATTCCTTTTAATGTGTTACCCCCAAACTGGAGTTCTGTGTTAAGAAAATGGATATTAATAAAGTTCTAACAGATTGTCCTTGTATTCAGATATGTCAGGGTTATTTTTTATGCTGAAAAAGAAAAACATTGGTTTGGTCGTCATTCTGATTTTATCAGCCTCGGAACTTGGCCTGACAACTTTGAGGACCACGACTAAACCAATTTACCATTCCCTTTAACAACATATGCGAGTCTAAAAGCAAAACATGATCAAACCAGCCCTTTTGACTGTCAGCACAGTGTGAACATTTCAGCAAAGCCGCGTTAACTGCCTGAGCTTAAACCCAAATTTGTTTTCGATTAGTGTCCCAGTGCCGGGAAGTAGGTTCTGACAGCAGGCCAGTCACTTGGTTCTGTTCAAACTGCAGGTGGCATCAGTGATGTGCATTAGAGTCCCACAGCCCTGGTCATGCTGAGCTGAACCCAGACATAACTGGATAAAGCCAAAAAAAAAAAGGGATGTCTGCACCACAAGTGGAAATCTGGAGTAAATCTAATACAACTCAAACCCAAGACCAGGAGCACAATACACGGACACAACGGTCCGGAGTGTAATCCAATCACTTTGCGGTTTCTTCTCCTACACGTCCACCGGCACCAAAGAAGTGGGTTCTGGTTCTATCGGTCGACTTCATGAACACTAAACACAGTCTGTGAGATACGTACGGTAGAAACCAATTCTGGCCTACATGTGGTCATGCAGCACTGCGCTTGTGTTTTATTAGGTGGCAGACAAAAAAAGTGTATCAGAAACAATGTGTGGGAAGATAGACTCCCGCCTTAAGCTGCTGTCATCTTGACTCGTGTTTCACAAGGGTTTCAGTGTCAATCTACACCAAAAAAAAATCCTTAATATCCTCCATATGCCCATCTGAGAACAAACTCTAGGGTTGTCTTTTTCCCTTGATCACGCCAATATTTCCTTCAATACGCCAAGTCCTCTTTTGCCTTTGCTTATTGCACTTGGATTTGACTAACAACAAAAATATATGAATAGCCCTCCTTTGACACTGCGTATCCTTTGATGAGGTTGTTATTCCGACAGCTGCCTACTCTTTTCCAGGAGAAACGTGTGGTGTGTTGTTACACCTCAAAAAACCCTGCTGTGAAGCAGTTGTTGAAGGGGGGGAAATAACCGAGGAACAAAAGAAGTGCCTAATTAGAGAGTGAAAGGTGGGATGGATGCCCCGTCTTCAGCCTGAATCTCGTCACAGAGGTTCCTCAGAACTTGCGGACCCATAAGAGAGTCTGTGCATTGTGTCTGGGAAGAATTCAGCCTGCTTTCACCAGCACTCCCGCTGGTCAGCATGAGCAGAGGTTGCCAAGAACAGCAATGGCCCACATCCCCACCCTCCGTTCGGGGCAGTCTGCCAGTTCCCTTTACCCCACTGCTCCATAGGGCATAGGGGAGGGGATCAGCTTGCCTGTGGACCTGACCAACTCCAGGTATTGAGCTGAGTGTGGTATTGTAATTCGGCCGGTTAAAATGAAACCCAGAGTCCAGAGTGCACAGGTGAGGGCCGCAGATGTGGAACTTCAGATGGAACTTATCCAGAATGTCATAATATACACATCAGATCTAACAGACATATATATATATATATATATATATATATATATATATATTAGTGCTGTCAAACGATTAAAATATTTAATCGCGATTAATCGCATTAATGTCATAGTTAACTCACGATTAATCGCATATTTTTATCTATTCTAAATGTCTTTTGATTTCTTTTTGTTGCATTATTTTTTTCTCATTTTAATGCAACATGGAATCAACAAGGAAAAGTGGATCGGCTTGTTTAGTGCAAATGTTTTTTTTTTTTATTATTAGTATTGAAAATAACATTGGAATAGTGCTCAATTTCACACTAACATATATAAATAATCTCTCACATAATGTAACACTGTCTATCAATAAAAGGGTGAAAGAAATACTGACGAGGTCCTGATATTGACGAGGGGGTGGAAAATTCGCATCATCTGTGTGTTTGTTTGCTTTGTCATCATCAAGGGGTGTTTCAGACTGGACGTGCTGCGATCATGATCGCTCAGTTCACAATGACAAAACACACAGATCACTTGATCTTGTCAATGGGACAATTTTGCAACTTTTTAAAAGTAAACTTTCCATTCAGAATCTTCTAAGGGCATCCATTTCGGCGTCTCGCGCTCATCATCCACTCAAAACGTAACGTTACTATTTGGCCGGCTCGCAAGCCGAAACGAGTGTGTGCGGCACAAAACGTCCTCGCGCTGCGCTCTGAACCCATTCATTTCAATGGCTTGCGCCGCGCAAGGATGTTTTGTTGCTTCTTCGACCAAAGCGGAAGCGAATCTAGACCATAAACAAAACAACAGGCACACCGCAAACACACGTTTCGGCTTGTGAGCCGGCTTTGAGTGGATGCCAAGCACGAGACGCCGAAATGGCGTTTTGTTGCAAAAGCATGTGAAAAAACTACAAAGTTTGCAAGGACAAACAGACCGTTAATCGCGCGATAAAAAAATAACGCCGTTAAAATGGGTTTGCGTTAACGCCGTTAATAACGCGTTAAACTGACAGCCCTATATATATATATATATATATATATATATATATATATACTGTAAAAAAATTGATTCGTTATCATAATGTTTTTTCTTCTGTCAAATCAACTTAAATAATTCATGTGGTTCAGATAACATAATATTTTGAGTTTCTGATTATTAAATCAATCTCCTTTATTGTATTAACTCAATTTTTCAATTTCAATGAACTTAAAGTTAAGGCAGCCAGGTTACTTATTTTTTTAAGTTAAACCAACAATATTTTTTACAGTATAAGTATATATATATACATACACTGACTCATACAAAACAAATAGCTTGTCTAGTTCTCTAAAAAATGGATCTACGCCTGATTTCTCACAATTCATTATGCTGAATACATAGAACTCGTCACTGGGGGCAAAAAAAAAAAAAAAAGCTGCTACATACTTTTTGAGATTGTCTGAACCTGATGTTCTGTCTATTTTCTCTCGTTCTCATCCCTCTTGCTGACTTTTACCATGCAGGCATATATTTCTTCACTATTGTGTTTTTATCTTCTTGGAATCATCTAAAAAGAACAATGGCAGCGATGTAAATTAGGTTTTATGTCAAAGGAGTTGTGTGGCACTTTAAAATGAATAAATAATAATAGCCATTGGCATAGATCCTCAGCAGAGACCACAAGAACCAGACAGGTCCTCCGCTCAGTCCTAAATTAATGTCTTAAAATGACCCTATGACCAGCTCCGGCTCCATACCGGCGTGAAGAATCGATCTTCAAACAAAAGGAACTGGATGAATGTTTGAACGCTGCCGATCTCGACCTCAATTCTGAGATGCTGCCTGAATCATAATGACTCCGTGTCCGTTCGTTTGCCAGAGGAGAGCTGGCTCCCCGACTGAGCCTGGTTTCTCCAAAGGCTTTTCTCTCCATTCTGTCACATGATGTTTGGATTCCTCGCCACAGTCGCCTCTGGCTTTCTTAGTTGTGGATATACTTAATATTTAACACTATTATTGATCTGCCTGTACTGATGCTGTTATATGAGAACTGAACTGAGCTGGACAATAACATAATTTGTGCAGAACTGCTTTATAGGCGAAATGAACTGATTTAATAATTGATGACCTGATGAACGGACTTGTTACCACTGGAAAGCTTCTTTGAAACAATCTGGATTGCATAAAAATATGAATGATAATTCATATTTGTGTTATTATTAAAATTATGCCATGGCCATTGGAATTGTTAGGGCTGTCATTTTAACACATTACATTTAGTGCTATAAAATAATGGGAAGAAACACAATTGATTATATTAAGGAGTTATATGATATATCTGTGGTATACAAAATGCCTTTTTTTAATTTGATTGGTTTTCAATTTTTGAAAGTTTTTATCTGTTTTTATTTGGAATATGTAAATGTGCCTCTATTATTTATCACAATCTATCGTCTCTTTAAAAGCGAGGGGGGAAAAAAAAAACCAGTGCCTAATTCTCCGCCTTATGATTCAGCCAAAATGCTCTGCATTGTAAAACATGGCTTTTTTTTTTTGTTTGTTTTTTTTGTGATAGTTCAGCATTAAGAGGAATAACAAACCAAGCGCTGCATGACCTGTCAGTTGTAATGATTGATGGTGGTTGAGGAACAAGCATAGCTGACTTAATTAAATGAATGCCCTACCCCACGCTTTAGCTTAATTACATTAGCCCTCTCTTCACGGTGTTTGTTTTTTCTTTTCTTGCGGGAGGGCTCGCGGTCATCTTAAGATCATAAGAGTCTGTTTGAAGGGGGGACTCGAAAGAAGCAGGAGACTATTTTTGGGTCGGCTTCAGAACAGTTAAGCGCTTGTGCTGGCATTTTGCGACTAGACATCGCCCTCTGCACTCTTGCATATTTGAGCCGTGCCTTCAGGCCGGGTCCTGCTTCACAAAACATCTGATTCATGAACCGTGCTCTCAACTCGCGGCACTGGTCTGACCGTCACTGTACTTTACTGCTGGATGACTGCTGAAATGTCATATCATCAAAACATTTATACATTTAAAGAGAATTTATTTATTTAGTATACGCTTTTGGTTTTGCTCGAATTAAATAATTAATGTGCAGTGGCTCAAAATGTTATGGGCACTTAAGCTACAATTAAAAATATATGAATGTTTGTGCACGGGTAATAAAATATTGAGTCGAAATAAGGGTTTTTTTTTGCTTCACAAATACAGTATTCTTAAAAATAAAATAAAAAGTTAAATGATAAAATAATAGAGTAGCCTAAGTGTTCAAAATGAAGTATTGTGACACTCTCTGATTGTGAAACATGTAGTTAATGTGATGAACTACACCTGTGTGAACTGGAAGGGAACTGCTACGCCGGTTGGTTAAAAGTCATTGAGAAAAGTTTGTTCTGAGGAAAATTCAAGCAACTCAAGTGTTGGTTTAAGAGCCAAAGCAGTTTCCACGTATTCAATGTGTTGGTCTAACATAACCAAAGATAGTAAGGAAACACTTTAATTTGGGGACCAGTTTCCATATCGCTTATTATAGCATGCATTTTACTACTAGGGCTAGGTAATAAATATCGATTTCTCGATATTAATCGATTCTCATTTTTACGAATCGATATCGATTCTTAAATCTCAAGAATCGATTAGTCATCCTGTTTCATTTGAATGAATGGAACATTGTATCGTGGCTGCGCGCATCCAAAAAATCGCAATTGTCCTTTGTTACTTTTGATATGAAACAAAGTCTCAATTTTCAAATTATGTCCATTTTCTTTAGAAATTCAAAAACATAAATAAGGTTTTGGCGCTGTGGCGTGAGATCAGGCGCAGCTCAAGAGAAGCAGCAGCGCTGATCTCTCTTCCGGGTTAATAATACCAGTTACAGCGCAAAATAAGCATGATTGAGCATTAGAAAGTGTGTTAAAAGATAGAGTACAACCTTTCGAAATCTGCATCATGTCACATTGATTCGCTCCAGCGTTTCAACCGTAGAAAGACGTCAGTTAAACAGCTTGTAATCAATGTAATGTATCACCTCAGAAAACCCACATAAACTCGTTAGTCAGCTAGAAAAAATAAGGAGCATTTTGCTAAATATATACAGCATATTGCATATGCATTATAATCTTAATGTGTTTCAATATTTAATGCATATTTGAATAAATCTGGCAAGTTTTTGTGACAGCCACCATTTAAATGTTTATATTTCATATAATCTTCTTATTATAAAAATAAATAAAAGTGTAATTTAAGTGTTTGTATAGCTACAAAACAGTTAATTATTACCTTCATATTAGGCTAATGAAGCCTAGTAGGCTACAACTAGACTCCCATAGTTTATAGTATTAGTTAAGAGATTTGATTTCCTTGAGAAAATGTGCCATTTGTGAATCGAAATCGAATCGAATTGTGAAATTTGTGTCAATAATCAGCCCTAATTACTACCATATCGGCTGTTTATTAGTACTTATAAAAAACACATCAATCCCTTATTCTGAATGACTATATTCTACATCCATTAATCCTGTCCTATCCCATACCTAACTTTAACCACAACTCACTTACTAACTATTAATAAGCAGTAAATTAACTAAACTTTAAACTGAACTAAACTAAAAGTAAGTTTTCTGTTTTTTTTTGTTGTTTTTTTTTACCTAAAATCCATGAGATCCAAGTCAAAATCGGCAGAATGATGTGGTATGGAGTTAGATTGTGAGCTCAGAATGACATTCATATTAATAGCTGAAAGCATAATCCCCATAATGTTTAATAAACATGAGCGGATTATGTGTAGAACTTGGTGAATAACGGGTGCAAGACACATTTCCATTTATGCCCTTTGCAGATTCGCATTCAAGGTACACTTCAACAGTCAATCTGGTAGGAACACCGTCGTAATAGCAAAAACATCAGAATATAATGTTCGAGTGATGATCCCTGCAGACGATCACATCAAGCATTAAACCTGGTTTCTCACTATTCTATTTTCGTTGTAGTTTCAAATAACATATGACTCATCATATGAACTTTGCAGCACTGGAGAGAATGGCATCACAATAACTTATCTTGTGTGAGTTTCCCTCATTGAATAACTTAATCTTTTTTGCCAATGTAGTGTGCAGCGCTTTAAAACGTTAATACACGCGTGTAATCATTAGCGGAACAGAAACCGTTTTCCCCGCAAGTTATTTAAATCGGTATACTGTACTTACTCTGGTATTTAAGTTTAATCAACTGTATCACACATTCTTCCACACACAACACAGTTCACACATCACACACACGCTTGTGCTACATCCAAACAAGTGTTGAATGGTAGAAAGCAATACAGTATCCAACAGTTAATGTTCTGGGGGAAAAAAAAGACATGAAGATGGCTAAATAATTCATAAACGTATATCCTATTATACTGTAATGAATTAAAGTTTAAAAAGCCTGTCCACATGAACAGCCTCAGCCTGTCATAACCATTGTTTCCAAGCTACCTTTTCATCCGCATGACATATTTTGTAATTGCCACAATTAGTTTTGATAATTCCGTTACGAAAGTCTCCAGTGCATATTCTTTCAATCCACGCTCAGATGGTCTTTAAGCGAAAGCCACTTACTTATCCCGGAGCCTCTCGGTCACAGCAGGTCAGAAGGGCAACGGGAGCCTTCTGGAATTACGTCTGTTTTCGACACCGACTCCAGCAGGGGAGAACGAAACTCCTGAACTCAAAAGAAGAAGCTCCCGCTGAGACTCGCGCCGTCGGTCCCCGAGAATGAGTCTCGTGAGCACAACGCACCTTTGTGTTTCCTTATGTTTAGGCTGCGTGTAACTTAACCCCTCAGGAGCCGAGTCCGGCGCTGTCTAACCTGTCTTTTGTTTCTACATTCCATCTCTCGCACACTCTCTCTTTTCTTTTTTCACTGTTATTTTGTAAGTCCACGCCTGTCGATGAGCTCACTGGGTCCGGGCTCATGTTTCAGCCTCGTACTGGAATTCGGAGGGCAGGCATATTCTGAAAGTGAGCCTGAGATACGACTCGAGGAGAAGGAGCGGGTCATGGGGTCGCGTCCCGCTGAACAATGCGGGAGTTATGAGGGTGAGAGGGTCAGGCATGCCGCAGGATGTCAGAGCTCAGAGAGAATGAACCAGCGAGGGGACACACACAGAATTCCCTCGGGCGACAGTCGGGAAAAACTGGGATTGGATCATGTACAATGTTGTTGTAGTGCAACATATAAAACAACATCGTCATCTGATCCTTATATCCTTAGATCAAAATATCACTCATGGTTCCTAAGGCCTTTCAACCCTTATGAGCTTTGGTGATATTTGATTTATGTTTGCGAGCTGGAATCCAATAAGCTGCTAACTGAGCACAACATGCTTTCGTTCATGATGCTTTATGATCCAGTGGAATGAAGGGTCATAACCGAGTCTGCTCTTTAGAGAACAAAAGCTTTTCACACGTCTGGAGATCTTCCTGTATCTGCCTGACGCACGACCGTTAAGAGAATAGTCTATATGGATGATGTTGTTATTGTACTTGAGTTGATTGTGCTTTTGATGGGTTGAACAGAGAGAGATTAAATCATGTGATGTCACAGAATTAAGCTAACATTATAAGCTAGTTATTAGAAAGTAATGTCTACCGCTTGTACTGAAAAAAAAAATGGGTAGGTTATTTTTTGGATGATCAATCAAACCGGTTGAATTTGTCGGACATGGAAGTTGTTAATAAAATGCATGGCTTCACATGAGGCAACAATTCTAAAGCCTAAAATGTGTGGCAGAATTCAGCAATTTAGATTTAAACTGTAGAGCATGACGCTGGTGACACCAAGGTCATGGGTTTGACTCCCGAGAAATGATTAAATATACCTTGAATGCAATGTGAGTCGCTTTGGATAAAAGTGTCTGCGAAATATGTAAATATAAATCTATTGCTTACATTTGCAAAGAGCCCCTGATGGGAAATGTTGATGAAAACAAAAAAAACAAAAAATGAAATGAAAAAAATGTATTAGCCGGGAATCGTTTTGCATACTGCCGATGCGTTTTATCGAGAGCACTCTGAAGTTCCTTTGTATAAGCGTTGGTTATATATGTATATATGACCATATATTTGTCAATGTGGTTGTGCTTTTTGCAACTTCAGGGTGTATGGGCCACAGCTTATTGAATTATAAACTTATACCGACACAGTCTTCTGTCACTCGGATCTTATTAGAGCAGAAGCACTCATGATGCACAGATTTGTGACTTTAGGAAATTTGTGTCAAATCCTAATCCATCAATTGTGACGGAATCCGAAAGAAGACAATATTTCTGAAAATGTTTCCAAAATGAGTGTTTTGTGTAAACAATTTCATCAATAATAATAAAACATTAAATGGGACCTATAGAGTGCCGAAGTGATGACGTCACTTTGTAGGACAACTCTGAAGCTAGCGGCGCATGGGTTCCCTCGGTCGAAAAGCAATGCATTTTCCCCATAGACTTTTGGAAAATCGCAAAAAATAAGATCTGTGTTTAACAAAGGGTTGTGACCCTTACACGTTTTGTCTAGCAAGATAATCTTTACAAGTTAATCCAAAATGTATACATTTTGAAGCGTATATAAAGATTTTAAAAAACACAATAACGTTTAAAAAACCACAAGCAGGTTATAACTGTGTGTTCTATGTCATAGATTAAAACGTGAAAATATTTAGAGGCTTTGTTCACCACAGACCTTATTTCAGGCGATTTAGCAAAAACCCATTCAAAAATCCCATAGGCTTTAGAGCGAGGGAACCTTAGTGCTAAAATGCTAACTCACTTCCGCGTTTTGGAGCGCGTCACTACAGAGTGACGTCGTAACTTCGGCACTCTATTATGCCCTTTTTCATTTTTCATGATCTACTTAAAGCTACAATATGTAATTTTTTCACCACTAGGGGTCGCTAACCTCGTAACGGCGTAGGTTGATGACGCATAAGCGGAATTATGAAACTTACTGTCATGCTGACGGATCAAATAATGTTAATGGATTAGTGAATACATTAATGTTTTTAACATGACTGTGGTATGAAGCAGGGTGCAATAGCTAATGAGAGCGATATCTACACCACACGCGAGTCCTGCAAAAATAAAAGAATAAGGACATTTCTCGCAATGTGCTCTGATTGGTCAACTGGATCCTTGTGTTGTGATTGGTTGATACGCTTTGACCATGTTTCGGAAAAGTCACACCCCTTACTATTACCATGTGTTTCAACACACTATTAATGCAACTCAACCAGGCCTCGCCCCCATTTTTTTTTCTTGAGTGCCTTAAGCGGGAATTATTTAAATGAGGATGATTGTGATGTGTTTGTTCCATTTAAATTTATCCATTTGGCTCGCGCTTTTATCCAAAGCAACTTACAATTGCTACATATGTTAGAGATCGCACGCCTTTGGAGCAACTAGGTTAAAACCCGGGTCTCTCACACCAAAGGCATGTGTCTTATCCACTGCGCCATCACCACCCCATCATGTTCCCTGAAGAAAACTCAAGAATACAATCGAGGCGTTTCAGAGAGTTGGGAAACAGTGCTTTCTGATATTCCAAAGAAAGAAAAAAGTCATTTTCTTTGGAAATACTTTGTGCTTTGTTACTTTGCAGACCTTTTTCATGCTCAAACAGTAACATTTCACACCAAAAAAGCTGAAAAAAAAGAAGCATGATCTCTTTAGATCTGAACTGAACTGGTCCAAGCAAATCTTGTTGTGTACGAATAAGTGGGTTTGTTGAAGTTGTCCTATGGTTTGTTCTTGCCCATTTTTTTCTCATGCCTTCACCTGTCTAGCAGGAAGAGTGGCCTCTTTTAGTGACAGGATATATCTGAGTGAGCACTTGAGGCCAAGATATCAGGAATCTCGATATCCACCCCCCCACCCTCGCGGCAGTTTCACAAGTGCAATAGGCTAATCTCTCACACGGTTAACGCTCTCATCTAAGGGAGTTCTTTTTCCCCCAGCCAGGAATGTGGAATGAGTCACCGGCTGAGCTGAACGAGAGTTGTATGATGGCTCACATGCACTCACACACATGGGCCGGTTCCCATGGGAACCCATCATGGTGAACAACTTGCTTTGTTTTGTTACATTTCCTGTAGCATCCTCACAAGTCAATTATATTTTGAATTTGCACCGATGTAATCCATAGTATGTTTTGGGGCAAGCAAAGCTCTGGAAGTGTTTAACCCATTATTATTTCTGAGACAGCAATAACTTTCAGCGCCCACATCATCTGTTGAATAAATTCAATGCAGTCTTCTTGGCTGATTGTTTTTTCTTCTTCCAAGATATCTGACCACACTGATTGGACACTCGCAAAGTTGGAATAGACATCAATTGTTGCCATGGCAGGAGGCAGTAAACAGGCTGGGAGGTCCGTCGTGGAAGAAAATAAACTGTTTTTAATTATACAGCTGCGTTTATCCAGCATCAGCTTAATCATGCGGATAAATCCTGATTTATAGAGTTCAAGGGTTTATTTTCAAATCTACCTATGATCTCTAAATAAAGTGTATGGTTAGATGCATGAATAAAAAACATGGTTTTCTGATAATGTTGCAAATCAAGACTCATTTTTTTTTTTAAATGTTGAATTTTATCATTGGTTAGGTTTGCCTTTACAAAGCAACATTTAAAAATGCAACACAATTAAACAAAATTTTGAGCAAACTATCACTCTGAATGTTTGTGCTCGATGTTCCAAGTTTAGGTTTTTTGAGAAATTTCAGTGTTTCAAGACTGATGTAGTGTACTCGGTGTGGGTCACCATGGCTCTCTTTCTATTTATCACTATCATTTCTATTGATCACATTGAGAGTGAATGAAGGCTGGCCAATCCCATTTTGCAGAAGAGGATAAAGGAATTTTGAGGGTGAGACATGTTTTTGACACACGATTTTGTCTCCATATAGTTCTTTGGTCCGATTGGATCGCCTTCTCATTAAAAGTAAACTTTTCCAGAGTTCTGTCTGAACCGACGAGTCTTCAATGACAAATTTGCATTATGCCAGCCTATGGACTTCATTCGCTTCCCATGAACAAAGTCTACATTGACCCAATCTTAAACATTGTAGTTGTAGCTGAGGCCTGGAAGAGATTGGCTCTTGCTGTCAACATGTCAAGAAGACGCTGTTATCTGCACTGCGTAAGCAAATCCCCTTTGTACGCATTTCCAGAGGATGAAGAATTTAGCGGTAGACCAATCACAATAGGGCTATCTAACCAATCAGGGCAGAGTAGACAAATCGCAACAGACTGGGCCATCTGACCGGTCAAAGCAAAGTAGACTAATCACAACAGACTTGGTCATCTGACCAATCAGGGCAGAGTAGGCCGACCAATCACAACAGAATGAGCTATCTGGCCAATCAGAGCAAACTAGATCAATCACAACAAAACTGGGCCATCTGACCAATCAGAGCAGAGTAGACCAATCTCAATAGACTGGGGCATCTAACCAATCAGAGCAGAGTAGACCAATCACAACAGACTGGGCTATCTAACCAATCAGGGCAGAGTACACCAATCGCAACAGACTGGGCCATCTGACCGGTCAGAGCAAAGTAGACCAATCACAACAGAGTGGGCCATCTAACCAATCAGGGCAGAGTAGACCGACCAATCACAACAGGATTAGCTATCTGGCTGATCAGAGCAAAGTAGACCAATCACAACAGACTGGGCCATCTGACCAATCAGAGCAGAGTAGACCAATCGCAACAGCCTGGACCATCTGACCGGTCAGAGCAAAGTAGACCAATCACAACAGTCTGGGCCATCTGACCAATCAGAGCAGAGTAGACCAATCGCAACAGTCTGGGCCATCTGACCAATCAGAGCAGAGTAGACCAATCACAACAGACTGGGCCATCTGACCAATCAGAGCAGAGTAGACGAATCGCAAAAGACTGGGCCATCTGACCAATCAGGGCAGAATAGACCGACCAATCACAACAGAATGAGCTATCTGGCCGATCAGAGCAAAGTAGACCAATCACAACAAAACTGGGCCATCTGACCACTCAGAGCAGAGTAGACCAATCGCAACAGACTGGGTCATCTGACCAATCAGAGCAGAGAAGACCAATCGCAACAGACTGGGCCATCTGACCAATCAGAGCAGAGTAGACCAATCACAACTGACTGGACCATCTGACCAATCAAAGCAGAGTAGATCAATCACAATAGACTGGGCCATCTGACCAATCAGGGCAGAGTGGACCAATCACAACTGACTGGGCCATCTGACCAATCAGAGCAGAGCAGGCTCTCGGAAAGGAGAAGTTTAGAGACTAAATGTTTTATTGCACCGTTTCAGACACTGTATGATAAAAATAGGTGTAATTTGACCTTGGATGCAAGTAAATCTATTGTAAGAGACCTAAACTAAATTAGGAACCTTTAAATAACATAATAGGAACACTTAAAGTGATATTATTAATAAATGAGAGAAAAAAAATACTAATAATACAACAAATACAAAAAATAAGCCACATAAATGTGTATAAAGAGTGGTACGCTGCTGTTGGCAATCACCTCTGAATAATTGGGCTTACTTTACACATGAAAGAAAATATCCAAGCACCTTTTTCTTCATCACTCTACTCTGAAAACACAAGCTGTGTTGTGGTGGAAATAGTGAAATGGAAGCTGCCGTTCCTTGAGCAAACTACTACTTCTCTTTCTGCTGATTTAATTCCTAAATGAAAAACATATTTGGAGAAACCTCAGCGACTCTCTAGCAGTGAGCCCATGGCCCTGTCTTACATGTTCCAGTTAGCACAAGCCTGTGCGTTGAATGGCTGGGTAATTACATCATTTGGAAGTGGCGTGAAAGCACTTTACGAGACAATGTAGCTGAAATGCTTTATTGCTTTCAGAACGGCCAATTAAAAGACAACACCTGGACCACAGAGGGTCAATAAAATGGCCGCCTCCTCCAAAACGAGGGAAATCAGCATGCTTGCGTGTTGAAAGAAACTGTGGGAGCTTGTTTTTCCTTCCAGCTTCTTTTTTTTTATCCATTTTTCTTGGAAAATACGTGGCCGACAATACAGCCTCACATTTGTGCACGTGGACCATAAGTCACCCGTCTGACACGGACGTAACAGAATTAATAAAACCCATTTCCTACGGAGGACATATGGCCAGGGTACAACATAAACTTGTTCAGGGCACACTGCTGAAAAGGAAAACAACTCTTCTTATTCCTCTTCTGTTCACACCCGAACCTTTCACTCTTGTTCTGTCTTTGCCTTGCTGAAACGTTTCCTCGTCTTACAGGAATTACGTTCATCAGATTTAACAGGAGCCTGCATTCATTCACCCAACCATAAACTACCCAGACGGGGTTTGGAATAAGGCGTAGTAATACAATGACAACATGGACACACTGACTTGTGTTCGCACACACACACACGTCCTTCCCTCAGCAAGCCTTCTTTTGAGAGATCTACTCAGCGTGTGGAAGTCAGAGATCATCATGCTAATAAGACAGAGTCAGCACAGCTACTGTATTAATAAAATCCTGCTGCTACGGATTCAGACTTTAAAAAGCCTCTCGCCACCCACAGCGCTGAATTAAGAGAGGGAGAGAAATGACAAGCATAAATCCTGTCGATATTTAAAATAAATCTTTTGCAGTTCTTATTAGGATGTTAACATACTTGTCGTCTTTTAAAGCTACACTGTGTAACTCTTTTAGTTTATTCTTAGCTAAAAATACTTAGTTCTTTCAAAAATATATGTGCTCAATAATGTATATTTACTTTGTTCAAATAATAAAGTATTTTCGTGAGTGTATGAAATGCCATTGAAAATACATACGGGTAAGGGGTCGAACAAACCTGCCTCCACTCACTCAGACTAAATATATAATACTGTTGATGTTACAGGGCTTGGGGAATTTTACTCATTCACACAGATTTTGCGCTTACACCAAAAGTGTGGAATAAAATAGTAGGCATATGTGTGATATTATATGATGTTTCCAAAAATGTATTTTACTCTTACAGTTTACTCTTAAAAATAAATATATAAATAAATAAATTATATATATATATTAGGGCTGTGCAAAAGTTAATTGCGATTAATCGCATCCAAAATAAAAGTCTGTGTTTACATATATATTTGTGTGTGCTGTATATAATTATTTTGTATATATAAATACACACACATGCATGTATATGTTTAAGAAAATGTGTTATTCCTATATAAAATATTTATATTTATATAATATAGATTATGTATTTATATATATATACAGAATTTAAGAGCAAATAATTCTTAAATATATGCATGCATGCATAGGTATTTATATATACAAAATAATTATATACAGCACACACAAATATATTATGTAAAACAGACTTTTATTTTGGATGCGATTAATCGCAATTAACTTTTGCACAGCCCTAATATATATATATATATATATATATATATATATATATATATATATATATATATATATATATATTTGGTAACACTTTATGTTAAGGTCACATAGTTTCACGTTAATACATGTAGGCTACTTACTATTGTAAAATTGTCATGTGATTACATCACCTAAAAATGTGTAAGATTAAAATCTGTTAAAAATTGAGCAAAATAATTGTGATTCCTTTTAAGATTTCAACCAGTGTTTTCAAAGTTCTGATGAAAGAAAGAATAAATGTAGAATAGTAAAAGAATAATATATAAATATAAAAAATAATGCATAAAATTGTTTAAAAAAAGTCCATAAAATGTAAAAATTCCTTTTAAAAATATTTGAATTAAAAAAACCACACAGAATATGAAGAATGTTAAAAGCTTTTAAGAGTGATCTGTCGTACAACTGCAACATTCCTGTACAGTAACACACTAAATATTGTTATCGACAAAATCATACAGAGAAATCGTTTTTTTTTTCAATATCGCATACCTCCATCTAAAACAGTATATTAAATTTTATTTTTTTAATTATTAATGGTATTAATATATTATTCAAATTTTAGTGAAATAGTTTTGTCATTAGCATTTTTTTTTCCACATCTCACTAAGAAGAAACACTTGAACCAGATGTGAAAACACCCTAAACAAGGCATAAAGTTCTTTGTCAGCTTCAGTTTCATCGAGCATTGCTCTCAGAGTACAATTAAATCTAGTCACACTAAAACCTCTTCATACTAGAGTACACTACAAATCATCCTTATTTGATTTAAAACTCTCCCCGTTGGGGTATTGATTTGATCCTTCCGTCCCCATGAATAAGCCACATTGCCTGTATGGAGAGGCCAGCAGGTCTGCTCTCCACCTGTGGATGCCAAGGCTGCATCGGATCTAAATGGCATCCATTTGAGTCACTGAAATATTTATAGATGCTCCCAGCCCCGGGGAGAGTGGATTGTGTGTCTAAAACTGGTATAGTAACACTGCAGCTTTGTCTCTATGGGCACAGATGGGCGATCGAGTGAATTAACAACGCCATTGACCTTTCCATGGCTCCCATCTATTTAGAGGATCTGATATTTGTTAATGTAATAAAAACTGTGGAAATATAAAGAGGAAATAGAGGGACCATTCAAAAAAATATGGTGACAAGCATCTGCTAGTCATGGAAAACATTTCAAATATTCAAGAAACCACGCATTTCATTGAATATTTTAAATGTCCCCTTCTATACTGGTATGCCACTTCTTACCACTTAGTAGTAGTATAATCTAAGTAGCTCATTTTGTTTTCACAGGTTAAGAATTAATATAACATGTGTGTAAAAAAAGCTAATTGATGAATGTAAATAATAATAGTATATAAGTGTACATCCCTTCATTTTGATATCATATGCTTTTAGACTGTGATTAAAACAAACATCTGGAAAAGTATGTCCGAGGTTAAACTGCAGAGGACAAGGAAAATATAGCATGTTGATGTTGATTTTTCCCATGAAATTGAAAAAAAATGTATTTTAAATAAATGTATTTAATTTAATTTACATTTCGTTGAATCTGTGCTTTATGATTAGTCACAATTCCAATACATCAACACATACTTTATCAGCTTTTCTCCGAGAAACTTTATTTGAAGTTGCAAAATAGCATATCTGCTGGTCAAACTGCTTCAGTTATATTCATTGTTCTCCAGTATCTTTTTTCATCTTGCTTATATATTATGCAAAGAAGGAAACCGATTAGGAAAGTCCCTTTCTTTTCTGTTAGTGTCTTTGGCTGTTGAAATTTGTTTCTTCCAGGTAACCTGATCTGGTTCAGGTTTGTAAGCTGATCTCCTTTCCCACCCTTTATCTTCCTCTACAAGAGAGCCCTTCAAATACTCTGCATTTTGCCAGACTACTACATAATTACAGACCCGTGTACTCTTACAAAAAAAAAAAAAAAAAGTTGGGTATAGAAACATAATCTAAAGGCTTACATGTTGCAAGTACACAATCTTGAAGACAGAAAGCCCTATACACTAAAAAAATAAATAAATAAATAATATACTCTTTAAACTAACTACTCTTTTAATAAAATGGACAGTGGTTCCACACAAGCAAATTATTTAGAATAAGCTCCTTGTGCTGTGACAACACAACTGAATGAGAAAAAAAAAATCTATGTGAAATAGTGATGTCCAAACAAATCAATGAAATTGCTTCCCTTTAACTTAAATCAGTTAAGTTTAGTGAACATGCTTTAGTTTATCTCTCCTGTTACCCTCAAATCTGATAACACTTTTTACCCACTGGGGTCAATTTGACCCCAGTAATTTAAACCTCCACAATATGATTTTTTTTTTTTTTTTACAAAGGTTTGTCTCAGTTAATTTATGTATTTGTTGACTACTTAAGTAAACTTTGACATATTTTTGACATATTGACAAATGTGTGTGAAATTTTAATATTTCTTCTGTTTTATTATACATCTAAAAGAGCCTGACCCCAAGGAACACCGTTGCTACAAAATGTTTCCAAAACTTTGAAACAAAAATATTAGCAGGTTAATTTTATGTTTACGGAGTTGTCCCCATTAAATTAGGAAAAGTCATTAAATCTGAAGCAAAAAATATCAAAATTAAAGCTGCAAGCAGCATTTAGCGGGGTTCAAGCAGTTTAGGCCTTTAAGGCCTTTAAGCACAAAAGCATCAAAAGACATTAAGTTTTAAGTTTCAATAATGGCAATTTACTATAGGGTATACATTGTTTTTTAACATTTTTAACCGTTATAGCGCCACCTATAGTCCGATCTCCATGAAACTTTGCATGCTTTTTGAATCAGTTATGACACATGTGCTCATCAATTTTTGTGAAATTCTGAATTTTCCTTTAGGATTTATAGGCTTTTGGGTGCATTTTGTCACGCCCCTTTTCTAAATAACCATTTAACACCATGCGCAAATTTAAAAATTTCAACATTTTTTTGATAATTATTTATCTAGAGAGTTCAGAGAATTGTCCAAAACTGGTCTGATTCCGATCGGGCGAAAAAACAGGGACTAGTTCGCAAAAATAGGTTTTTAACATATTCGTGAATATTTAACGAACAATTTGATTGACAGCAATGGTTCTAGAGGCAAAGTTGTTCATCATGAGGAGATCTATCAAATGATGTACATTTTGTGGGGGTGTGGGCAAACCACGTGATATAAAAATAAAATAAACGTATGTTTTTTAGGACGTTAAACATTGAATGGGGTCAAATTGACCCCAAGGATAATAGGTTATTTAAAATTGCACTGAAAAATTAAAGTATGTTGAATTTACACAATATCTTGAATGAATTTCTAGCTAAAAGTAGCACTTATTAACATATTTAATGCTAAGATTTATATGCTCTTTAATCAGAATGGATGCTTTTTTGAATCAGTCCACATCCTAACCAAATGCTCCACTCTTACAATTGGTAACCCACTCTAATTTAAATGGTTCTAATAATTGCAATGTAATTGAACATTAAACACAATTAAAGTCTTCCCCTTACCTCATTTTCTCAAAAACATATAATATAATACTTAATTTCAACATTTATTCTCTCGTAATTCAGCTATATGCAAAGCATGCTGGGAACTAACAAGCACCGCCCAGTTTCAGTTAATCCAACACAAGTCATTCATGTAATCCAGCACAAATGGATTAAGTAAACTTTAATTTGACATTGTTAAGCAGATTGAACACAATCAAATTAAGTTTGGACAAAATGTATAACAATTATGTTGAAGCTCATTTGAAGCAATTTGAACAAGCAGCCAAAATGTTTTTTTTTTCATTGCAATATATTTACTTTTCCAAAATACTAACAGAAATTAAAGACTTTGCCTTTAGATTAACTTTATATTTTCTCAGAGGCTATGAACATTGCCCAACCCGATCTCACGAGAATTCGTACGAATTTTACGAGGTGGCTAATTCGTAACAATTCATGCGACCTCACTCGTACGAATTAGTACGTTTTTGCTAAATCGTACATATTTTACGAATTGGCCAATTCGTATGAATTCGTACGAATTACCTACCCCTGACCCCGCCCCTAAACCAACCCATCATGTGGGTTTGGACAAATCGTACGAATTCATACGAGTGAGGTCGTATTAATTAGTACGAATTAGGCACTTTTTAATAACTCGTACGAATTTGTACAAATTGGTCGTGAGATAGCGTAGACATTGCCACCTTCTTCACACGCCACATCTCCATCCAATATGTGGGAATAGTCACATCCGGAGTTTTTTGAATTGCGAAATTAAAACATTTACTTTAGTTAAACGATTGATAATTAAGTATAGTAGAAAATTATTCAGGTTAAGTTAATTAAACGCAATACAATCAGGCGCACTATACAACTGACCGTTTTAGGGCACCCTTAAACGTCAGTTAGATGACGTTATCTAATCCTAACCCTACCCCAGACCTAAATTTACCCCGTCACCAAACTGACGTTAAAGGTAAAGAGTCAGTTCGTTGACGCCCCAGGATCGTTATCTAAAACGGCAGATGTTGACGTATGGTCAAAAGTGTCAGTTGTATGACGTCTTGGGATGAGACTGTGTTAATACAATAGTGTTCTGGTGGTAAAAGAAATATGTGAGTTACTTTAACAAAAAAATATTTGGGTAAAAAAACAGTGCCACAAAACCATTGTTTTGAGTAATACCTAAGCAAGACTTGTGATGTCTCTGCCTGCGGAGTACGGATGACTCATGACGGTTTAATATGATCACTTAATCACAAACCACCCTCGTTCTGATACCTGCAGCTTTAACAACTATTGCTTAAGACAAGCTATATCATCTGCGCTTGCACGTCTCAGTGTAACAGCTCTCACGGCCTCCTGCTGATGCAAATGGATGCTGGCAAACTTTATTGCAGTGGAATGGGTCCGGAGTTCCTTTTTGTGATTCTTTGAACAAAAGAGCTGTTCACAAATGGCTCCCTGCGTGTTTATTAACTCTGAAGCATACTGAGTTTTCCACAACCTAAAACTTCCAGAGTTAATCCTGTGCAAACACACCAAGATTATAGAAACTCCTACATCATGCCCTAGTTTCTCTCAATTAGAAGTGAATGCTGAAAGAAGGATTCATGCAAGTTAATAGTTTTTTGTTTGTTTTTCGCATGTGTTGTTTTAGCAGCAGAATCATGCAGGAATTAGGCAAATTAGGTAATACTATAAACACAGCGAAAAAAAATGGCTGTGCTAAACTCAATTTACACATCCGAATTATTTGTCTCACAGGCTCTTTTAGGTCTATTTAATTTCCCTCCTATATTGAACATTTTCTAATTTATTATACAAATAGTCATCGCACTAGATCTGGCTCTCATATTGGGCTAAAAGTCCCAAGGGTATTGTCAGAATCCCCTTAAATCCCCTTAAATGTGCTTTTTCTTTTTATGCTCCTTGGGCTTGGAATGAATTACAAATTATACTTAATCTAGAGGCACTTTTAAATGTCTCTTGCACAATGTTTTAATGGACACTTGCAATTTTCTATCTTGATTTGATTTATTTAATTTTGAATGTGTAATTTTAATTGTGGTGTTTTCATTTTGTGATGAAACTTTATATTCTGCCGTCTTGACCAGGTCTCTGTGATCGGTTAGATAACGGATAATAATACACAATAATAACAGGCTGGTTCTTAAAAGGCATTTGCCTCTTTTATAATTTGCTTCTTATATCTACACTACTTGTCAAAAGTTGGGGGATGGTCATTTTTTTATGTTTTTGAAAGAAGTTCAAAACTGCAATTACATGATACAGTAAAAAACAGCAACATTCTGAAATAGTATTTCAATTTAAAATATCTATTATATTTTAATCTATTTTAACATGTTTTTATTGATGTAATTCAAAGCTGAATTTTCAAGCATCATTACTCCAGTCTTCAGTGTCACAAGAAATCATTAGAATATGATTATTTGATGCTCAAAACATTGACTATTATTATAAACAGTGTTGTAGTACTCGAGACTCGGACTCGTCTCGGACTCGGTCTCGAGACCATATTTTAATGGTCTTGGTCTTGTCATGGACTCGTGTGCATTTGGACTCGGAATTGACTCGTACTCGAACATTTTTTTTTTAGGACTCGGACTTATTCCCGAGTCCACTCGAGTTCAATTAAAAATATTTTTCATGATTATTAATGTATGTTAATAAAATATTTCTTTAAATTGATTGACACGCCCAGTGATTGGTGATTTTCTAGTGCGCAACTGCGCATGACAAATTGTAATAAAATTACTTTTAACACCACCTACTATGTGGCCTTTATTACCCTAAACTGATCATATTTTTTAAACTCTAAGTAAATTCAGTAAAAAAAAAAAAAAAAAAAAAAAAAAGGATTTCTCTAAGTAAATAAAAGTAAATTAGGTATTCAACCCTCACTGGTCTCGGTCTCGACTCGGACTCGACCGTCTCTGGTCTCGGACTCGACTCTCTAAGGACTCGGTCTTGACTCGGACTCGACTCTCTCTGGTCTCGGTGTCGACTCGGACTCGAGTGAGGTGGTCTCGACTACAACACTGATTATAAATGTTGAAAGCAATTGTGCAGCTTAATATTTTTGGGGACCCCTCATATATATATATATATATACATATACTTACGATTATTTGATGAATAGAAAGTTCAAAAGAACAGCAATTGTTTGAAAATTAAATATTTTAGAACATTATAAATGACTTTACTGTCACTTTTGATCAATATAATATATTGCCAATGTCTTGGTAGATAAAAGTATCTGTTTAAAAAACACCATACTCACTCTAAACATTTGAACGGTATATCAACCATATTTCAACAATAGTTACCTTGCTTAAATAGCAAGGTGTACATATCTTTCCCCGCCATTGACGGTAATGTCCATGTTTTCACTTTTGTACGGTAGGGGGCGCTATTGCACATCATCTGAAAGAGTACTGAATCTTTAGATCAAAACACAGGAAAAGAAGAAGCAAAAACAAACGATATTATATGTAAGCAGATGCATATGTAAAATAACACAATCATCAACATACTGCCTAATTTTTTTTGAATGAACAGCCCATTCTCACCCCCAAGGCGTCACCTAACTAACATTTGACCATGCTTCAATATCTGACGCTTTAGGCGCCCTTTAGCGTCAGTTAGATGACGCCCTAGGATTGCGTGTACCCTACCCCCAAATATTGAAGCATGGTCAAAGTTGACGCCTTGGGGTGAGAATGCGTTTGAATGAAATGTCGACCCAGGACTAGCAATAAAGCTTTGTGGGTGATGATGGACTCGATCTACTCCATCTATGCTTTGAATGTTTTTGATCAACGTTCTGGTGGGGGAAAGCTGGAACTGATCATATCACAAACACACCAGAATACACTTGAACTAAAAATGTAATACACATAACGTTAGATGTGCGTCCCATCCATTGTTTTCACATTTGGCAAGCGCCAGATATCCTCTAAATGCATTGTTTTCATTGAGACTCTTCTCCCCCCTCCCTGACACTTGGGGAGATGGCCAGCTGTTGAATTCATCAGAATAATGTTTTTTTTTTTTTTTTTTTTTTTTTTTTCTTGTTCATGGCATGTGAAGTGTGTGACTGGGCATTCGGCTGACTACATACTGCCTGTCGGTCAGTTGTTCAGTCTGTCGTCCGACTGTTCATTAATTATAGATGCCGAAAATTCCAGGCAGCTCATACAGATAATTAGATGTCAAAAAGTATCATGACATCTAAACAAAATATCTTTTTAAGAGCAGACTTTTCTTAAACACCAGTAATTGCTGTCTCTCTCTCTCTTGCACCCACATACAAGTTTGATTCTGCATCATATATTTGTCTAAAATACCACATTCAGTTCTAATGTTCTGGTAGTTCTCCATCGCATTGTCAGAACAAATCTCTGTCTGAGCGCTAAACGGGTCTGATTTCTCTTATTACCACAGTGGACAAAAATCCTTTTCTCATAGAATTAGGAATGTTATTTCATGGAGTCTGGCACTTTGTTTCATGATTGTCTCAGATCTCATTCAGTGAGAGTATGGACCAATCCCAGTTTTATACCAGTCATTACTGCAAGACTGTAATTTCAAGAATTACCAACCCGATCTCACAGGAATTCGTCCGAATTGTACGAGGTGGCTAATTCGTAACAATCATACGACCTCACTCGTACAAATTAGTACGATTTTGCTAAATTGTACATATTTTACGAATTGGCCAATTCGTATGAATTCGTACGAATAACCTACCCCTGACCCCGCCCCTAAACCTACCCATCACGTGGGTTTAGACAAATCGTATGAATTCGTACGAGTGAGGTCCTACGAATTAGCCACTTTTTAATCACTCGTACGAATTCGTACGAATTGGTCGTGAGATAGGGTAGGAATTACATATACATCACTGTAAAACATATTTTGTCGAAGTTGTAAATTCAACATGTTACTGTGCTTTTATTTGTGAATGTAAGTATTTACTAGAAATTTTTGAGTCAGAATTGTTTTAACACCATTATTTGTCAATGTACATTGGCCGACCAGAAGACTTAGCCAAATATATGAGAGTATAGTTCTGTATGTGCACGTTGTTAAAATAAGTTATGAGAACATAATGTTTTTGTGTCGCTTAAGCAATTTTCAACTTTTTTAGTGTTATACAAGATTTAACTCTTTTTTCTAAAGTCAGTTTAATGTAATTTAAGTTTAAATGATTGCACTTAAAAATACACAAAAAAGTTCACTGTAAAAAAAAATAATAAAAATGTTTTGTTCTAAGATAATATTGGAGGAATGAAGCTGTTTGTCCTTACAATAAAAGTAAGTGGTGTTCAATATAGTAACACTCCAAAAAGGACATGTACAACTTCAGTAAGTCAGTGATTCTTGATGAATAGAGCTAAATTTAAGTGGTTATCCTGTTTTGTACCTTTAATGTCTAAAGCTCACAGTGATGTTCATGGTGTGAAGGAAGAGTATCGTGTAGCTTGTTTAATTATCTCAATCAGGTCCATTAAACTTCATCAGAACAAGCACACATTATATTTAACGGCGCTCGCAGTCTGCAGTCATTATCAGCCTGTTGGACACGGACGGTTTGTTCCATCTTTCGTCTCTTATTTCTGTTTCTCCCAGGCAGATCCTCATTACCGGAATATGACATGGTGCGCTTTGACGTCTTCCGAGGATTTCAGAGAACCTGAATCTTGTAAGTCCATAAAGAGAATAAAGAACACTGATTATACACTCTACGGGGGATGATGTAATAATAGGGCATCAAACTGGGACAATGGGATCATGATTAGCCTTCCGATTAAGGCAATTTAAATTTTTAATAAAGTTACGTCTCTTTTGACAGGTGACTGTTTTGAAAGAGGCCACGCTGATGGGTTTAATGAACGTGGTCGTTACATTTGTTTAAGTTATTTTTTGTAAAACAAAACAGGAATGTAGGAAAGGGAAAAAAGGAAGAAAGAAAGGAAACTATTTCGGGTTTTACTTCAGTAACTGACCTTATCTCGGTTCCGTCCTCCATATTGAAGATAAGGTGTATCATATTCCCCCTCTGGATTTGTAAGTTCGTGTGTGTCTTTTTGCCCCTGCACACCTTTTATGAATAACTCGGTTTTCTTTGAAGGGAGTTAAACACTCAATCTCCCATTTTGGGGGGGCGGAATAGACATATAATATGTTTTAGTTTTAAAGGTCACAGGTTGAGGACTTATCTCAATGGAAGTCTGTGCCATGTTGAAAGCCCTGACAGCTGATTGGCCAACTGAAAGACTGTTTCAGTTGTTTTGAAGAGTGCCTTTTGTCTTCAGATGACAGGAAATATTTAAAACCAGCCGAGATATTTCGCTTCGGGCGCTTTTACCTCTCAAATGGTGTAGCATATTTCAGTAATTGGCCAATCTCTCTAAAACAAAAGGCTTTCTGTGAGTGCTTTGACTTTTGAGAGGATATTATTTATGTTAGATTATTGGTGTTTATTTAATAAAGTTTAGCTGTGATGGCTGTTTACAATTGAGACGTTTGTGGATTTTACATTGAGAAATGTGGTTCGCAGCATTGGATGATTTTAACCACAGCATTTCCTTAAAGCATCAGTCTTACAGTAACATGCTGTGTATAGCAACTGAACTGACTTAAAGGAGTAGTTCACTTAAAAAATAATAAAATAAAAAAAAACCTTTTAATGATAATTTACTCACCCCCATGTTATCGAAGATGTCCATATCTTTCTATCTTCAGTCAAAAAGAAAATAAGGTTTTGATTAAAACATACCAGGATTTTTCTCCATATAATGCACTTTACTGTTAACCAAACAGTTCAAGGTCCAAAAGACTGTTTCAGTGCAAACTGCAAACTGTTCAAAGGGCTTTAAATGATTCCAGACGACGAAACGATCGCTCATTTAAAAAACAAAAATAAATGTGTTTGTGACTCTCCTGTTCGAACACGTTCATCAAAATGAACGAATGTTTTCCTGAGTCAATTCGTTCATTTCGTTCACTGAATGAACCGAATGACACGAAAAAAAGATTCGTTCATTTTGATAAACGAGTTCAAACAGGAGAGTCACGAACGCGCATCACAGAACAGCAAGGCGACCATTTGAGCTTATAAAACGTAAACTTTATTTTATTTTTTTATTTTTTTTTTTTTTAAATGAGCGATCGTTTCGCTTGATAAGAGCCTTATTGATTGTCTGGAATCATTTAAAGCCCTTTGAACAATTTGCATTTTTTTTTTTTTTTAAGTGAACTACTCCTTTAATGCGGGAAACATAGTTTCGCTCTTGCTGAAATTAAAGTTGTCAATATGACTTTACTTTATACAAAGTTATATTATACTGCCATAAAATGGTTGAAAATACAACCCTGATGAAACAATACCGGCATTTTTGAAGATTAATTAGTTTATTATAATAATTCTTTCTGTATATAGAGCTTTTACAAAGGACAAGGACACCTAACAAAAAGATACACCAAAGCAAGACAAGAAAAAGAACAACAAAAACCACATGCCGAGTTCTGCAGGTAAATTACATTCCTACAACAGTTCAATAAACAGTAAGTTAAATGGGGGGTTGACTGCGATTTCACTTTTTTTATTTTAAATAGTGTGTAATGTTGCTGTTGGTGCATGAACAGTATCTGCAAAGTTGCAGCGCTGAAAGTTCAGTGTAAGCAGAGATATCGTCTTTTAAAAATCAGGAAGTTTATTGCCTACAAAAACGACTCGATTGGGACTACAGCTGGGTTTTAGACGTCACTAACCCACACATTCGCATCAAGCCTCCCTCCGGAATATGCAAAAAAGGGCATGCGCATATTTCAGAAGCTCCAGCTCGTCGAGTGTGTTGTTCACGCAGCTGTCAGGTCTTCTGTGTTCGGACTTCCCATGGACGCTGTACTTCGTCAACAATGGATACAATTTAAGTTTGCTTATGTTCCTGAAAATGATGATCGTAATTTAGCTCTCTGTGCTGCACATTTTTTGGAAGACAGCTTCCAGAATCTCCACGAGTTCAGTGCCCGATTCAACAAGAACATGAAGCAGTTCCAACTTTAAAACCTGAGGCAGCAGTTGTTGGGCCACAACCTGTAAGTAGGCTAAGACTTCATCATTTTAAATGTATTTGCATCTATAATTCCAGACGTAGCCTTGTGTTTTATTTTTTTTTCAAATGCCAGTGCTGGCTTTATTGCCACTAGGCTACTAGTTATGCTATTTTGTGTCTACGACAAACGCGTACAAACATGAATTTTGTATAAGTACTAATGTTGTAAATGTATTTTTCATATATATGTTTTATGACGTTATTTTCGATTTGATCAAGAACGTAAACTTGCCAACGCTGTTTGAGTATAACATTAGTTGCCAGTCAGTTGCTATTGTTGCCAGTCAGATGCTATTGTGTAAAAAAACAAACGTGTATAAAGTGAAAAAATGTAGCAAAGTATCATTCAGAAACATTTAGTAAGAGCCGTGTGTGGTGACGTTCTGTTTGACTCTCTTCATCGCCGCTTTCTTGGTCTGATTCTACCTCAAACTGATACTGTAGTTCGACACATATTTGAAGAGTTCAGATGCAAAAGCCTCTAAGTGCCATTTGAAATTTTGTTCTAGAATGACCATTTTTATCAAGCTTGTGTATTTAAGTTCAGTAATTTCACTTAAATGACAATTAATAGGTAATCTTCATTGCCATTTAAGTGAAATTACTGAACTTAAATATACATAAATTTAGAAGAAAATTTCAAATGGCACTTAGAGGCTTTTGCATCTGAACTCTTCATTTACATCTGGACCGGAGTTCATGACATGAACGTTTCGCTCGTAAAGGTAATGGGCGTTAACCTTCCGGACAACGTGAGAGACAGTTTAGCCGATCACAACATACCGGGCCAAACTAACCAATCTGAGCCCACTGCCCGTTTCTGAGGGAGTGGTTTCATAGAATCAGGAAGTCGACCTGTCGTTCAGAGGACAGAGGAGAGCGCGGCTGACAAATACAGGTGAAGTTTATGAAAATTAAGACTTTTTAAAAAAGAAAAAACACAAATACATGTTATATTGCAACCCATAAACACAATCATACAAAGAAAAAAAGCAGTCAACCCCCACATCCCCCCCCCCTTCCCCCCCTTTAATATTGAGAAACATACTGTACATTTCAGACACAATATGGCTAGTTATTTGCACTAGTTTTACTCTTGAACTGGCTTGATGGTCACATTAGAAGCTTATGAGACTTGTTTATTGTAAGTTTTCATTAAATCTCTTTATAAATATTACATTTTACAGCTTATGCTGTTTAAAAAAGGTTTGAGCCTAGCATTGTCAATATGAGCTGGCATTTGGGTAAAATCAATGTGCAACACAGCTGGGTTGAAATGCACAACTTTCCTGGGTTAGTTTATCAACCCAAAATGTTGCCTTTGGACAGTTTTTAGTCCGATTTTAGAGATAGGCAAAGTAGTTCAAAAATAGCAGATTGGCTTATTAAATAATGCAAAATAGATATCCACATGGGTGCAAACACAACGAAACTGCAAAAACAATACCGGACAATGAACTAAGGGAGTTTTTTTTTTTTTTTTTTTTAGATCCCCGTTCACACATAGCCACAAAACCACTAAAAACACTGTATTATTCATGTTAGGCCAGTAGTTGTTGATGTCACTTTGTAAAGAAACAAACACGGCTATAACTGAACACGTATTGCAGTACAGTATAAGCACGTTTACTTTGCTTTTTAAACAAGGCTAGTTTCTAATGGAAACCATTCTTTTGAAATGTTTTGTTGCCTGAGTCAGCCAACAATGCTTTGTTGCATTTAAAATCACATATCTGCACAGGTTCATGCCATCTCCCTTGGCAAAACATAACCATATCAGTCAGTGCAGAAATTGTTTCACGCATTTCATGTCATGGGAACTCCACGGGCTTTGTTCAGATATGGCTGACATAAATGACCTGACCTTGCAGTAAGAAAACTCTATGGTGAGAGGAGACATATCACCCTAGGAGAGATATGGATTTTAATTAATCTGCTATGGACCAGTCACTTCCCTTCTCTCAAAGAACAACAACATAAGCCTTAGCTTCTATCTATATTGATGTATTATTTAAGAGCACGGTGAGGTATAGCTCTGACGGAGCACAAAGCCGCTCTTTGTTGGCGGGAGAAGACATTCACAGACGGCTGGGGAGCTTTAGACAAAATGCACAGAGCCAGCTGGCCAACATGGGCAAAATTATTTTTGCAGTTTGGTATTTGAGAGCTTAACCTTGTCTACTTCAAAACCAGGCCCAAATGTTCAGTGCTGTGAAATAACTCGGCGAGACATCACTTCAGGGGTTTTGACTAAATTGATTTGAAATCAGAGTTTTGAGGGACTGGAAATGGGTAAATGCTCATTCAGTGCAGATCCATTCGTGGTCTCATATCACAGTTTTTGGACAGCCTGAAAGTTTTTGATGTAATGATAATTAAGTTTGGTAAAGTTTGGCACGTCAACAGACTAGCAAAAACATTCTTCGTATTTAGGTGGTACTTTAATTGCTTATTAAGTTTTACACCGTCACGTCAATTATATATATATATATATATATATATATATATATATAATAGACCATGGAATATCGGATAAAAAATATGTAAAATACAATTAATGATGATTGTTATATCCCTACCCCTGTTTTTCTTAATTTCTTATTTCTGGTGAGAATCATAGGACTAACTCCGCCCTGGGGGGCGTGCTTGCCCTAATGAAGATCAGCGGCACCTGTGGCACCCTATTTAAGGAGCTTCTGGATTTTTCCCAATCTCTTTCTCTCATTTTTGTTTTTTGACTTTGTTTGAAGAGTTGGTTCTTGAGTTTGTGTTCTCATATGATTTCCACAACTCCCCAAACCTCATTTCCAACCATTTATTGATTTGATGTTGTGTTGATATTTATTATTATTACCTTATGATTTGACCCAAGACATTATTTGTTAAACTTCAAATAAAATTATATTTTCTATTTTGAAACACAGTTTGTGTACTGTCCACTTTATGTTATGACTTTGAGCCGGGTGGTAACTTGATAAAGAATATTGTGCATGTGTCTTTATAAGCCTCTAGTTTTACTAAGTATCTTTTTTTATTCTTTTTAACAAAGTATACAGGCTCATTCACACTAAGGAGGATAACTATAACATTAACGGCACGAGTGAAAGATATCACTATTGGAATCACTTGCAGGATGATGTTTTCCAACTGATGAACCAAACAAAAACCAATTAGAATCCATCTGACTTTAACAGACTTAAGCATTTGAAGACGGAGGCATATGACAAAATTTTAGAGCACATTTATAATAAACAGAGTGATTGTCCATTGGTGTGGATGCAGAATCATTATAGTTCCCTATCAGTCAGTCATATTGACGTTAATCATCAGTGACTGGCCAATTGACATGCTGCCTGAAATCTCACCTTCGAGTGGTACAAAAGAAGTGGTCTTTTCCGGTCCTCATCTGACGGCCACGATCGCTGTCTCACATGCCTTGGCATAAGCATGCTGAGATGGCGTTCATGGGTGGTTCATGTTCTCATCATAAGAACATGACCCCTTGGCACATTGGTCACAACTCGCCTTTCTCGTAAAGGCTTGAGTCCCCTTTGCTTTTGTCCAGCTGCCACTTGTGTGTGAAAGCAGAGTTGAGCCGTCAAGCTGCCAGTTGATGCCCAGTTGTCACTGCAACCCAGCGCGTCAGTAGCCGCTCAGGATGAGGATCGGCGTTTTCTCATGCTAAATCGGATTCAGAGTTGACAACCGTGTTTGCCCAGGGCTCATATTCGCTCTAAGCGACTGTGGCTGATTATTGGTCTCTGGGGGTGGAGCGCAGGCTTATGTTGTTGTGAAGAAGTGAAGTGACCCTGAGTTCCCCGAGTTGGACTGGGTCCCCATGACTGCATGTCTCACAGACAAGTGCGCTCAGTCATTGCTGAACTGCTTGAATACGTTCAGGGGCAGGAAAGTGGTTCTACTAAAAATATTTCAGAGGCATCTGGCAGCCGCAAACACAATCACAACGCTCGGACTGCTTTAAATGAGACCGTCCTGAGATGGACACTCTAGATGGGCATGGCACTGCGGCACACACCCAGTGGAAATTATTCCGGTCTGTCCGAACAGTTCATCCCGTGGTCGGACCTTGTTTTTCTACGGCCAGGTGTTCCCATAGTACAAGTGACCAGGCATGTTGTTGTTCTGGGGTAGTGTAAGGTTACACTCGATCCTAGGGCGTCATCTAACTGATGCTAAAGGGTGCCTAAAGCATCAGATATTGATGCATGGTCAAAATGCTTCCCAAGGCGTCAGTTAGGTGACGCCTTGGGATGAGAATGGGCTGGTCCAACGGGCAAGCAGTTTCGGGCCAACCCTCAGACCCACCTCCGGGCCCCCCTGCATTGGCATGTCAATTGCCTAGAGTTGCTGGCTGTACAACTTGCTCTGTGCCCGTTTCTGCCACTGTGTAGGGCAAGCATGTACTAGTCCGGATGGACAACACTTCGACTGTTGCGTGCTCTATCCTCCCGTCAATTATCACAATTCGCTCTTCATCTCCTCTTGTGGAGTCAGAAGTGATTTAGGCCGCTTCGTGCAGTTCATATACCGGGCGAGCTCAATCAGGCAGCCGACAAGCCCTCACGACAGCATACGTCCAGGGATGATTGGTGACTCCAGCCCCGGGCAGTCCTAATATGGGACCACTTTGGACTCGCTCAGGTAGACCTGTTCACGACTTCAGAGTCGACCAGTTGTAGTGCCAGTTGTACTATTCTCTGACCGGGGGACCCTTAGTTTAAAGCTTTATTAAAGCCGGGGGGGGGGGGGTCCTAGTCCGGATTGACAACACTTTGACTGTTGTGTGGACTGGGGGACCCTTGGCACAGATGCACTGGCACACAGCTGGCCCCACAGGATTTTAACTCAGAGTGGAACCGGAGTCCTCCCATGTGCTGTCTACAAGTAGATAGCCACGGGTCCTGCTTACAGTGCCGTTCCCCAGATAGCGAGTTCCTCCACCATCCTCGACAGTTAGATGCTGTGGAGACATCAGACGCCAGGTCTAGAACTCGTGTGTGCCCCTAATATAGGCTGGATCTACTTCAGAGATCCATGTCTAGTACTGCCCTAATGGTCAGTCATCCTCCCTATGGGCAGGATGTGGTCTCCACAGTGTACATTTCCAAAATTGGAATAGGCAAGCTCTCCAAATGCTATCCAATAGTCTCACTGTAAGGGTGAAAGGAACTCTGGACGCTCCAGGTCTGTAGTTGTGGTGTCTTCCATAGGTATTCCAATTCGCCAGTCGCCAGATTAATGTAGATCATGACTGACTGATAGGGAACGTCTAGATTACTAATGTAACCCTCAGTTCCCCATTCTCTCCTTCAGGGTATGGGGATTAAATTAGTCACATAGATGTTATCTTTCTAGTTATCATCCTCTGTGTTAACAGACCTTAGGTGTATTTTTTTTTTTTGCTCTTGAATCACTTATTGTCCACAAGATTAGATCATTGAAATATTGTTTAATACAGTATTCAAGATAACTTTTAATCTGTTCATAATTTTATATAACAGATTTTGCTGTAAGGCAACTAATAACCTTTTATAAAAGGGAAATTAATATTCCAGTCAATATGACATTTGGGATTAAATCATGTGCTTCTCAGCAGGGTTAAAATGCACAACCTTACTCGTTTATAACACAAAATGTTGCAAGTTGCCATTTGGATGGTGATGGTGCAGTGGATAAGACACACGTCTTTGGTGTGAGAGACCCGGGTTCGAATCCACGAAACACCAATGTGTACCTGAGCAAGACACTTAACCCCTAGTTGCTCTAGAGGCGTGTGACCTTTCACATATATAGCAATTGTAATTTGCTTTGGATAAAATCGTCAGCTAAATGTAAATGTATGTTTTGACAATGCTGCATATACTGTGGTTTATATATGTATGTATATATATATACAGTATATATATATATATATATATATATACGTATATACATTGGCCAAATAGAGTATGTACATAGAAGTAAGAAAGAAATAATGAGGGAAATTACATCTCTGGTCAAATGACTGTCATCCCCCCTAAAACAGCAAACCTTAAGAATGGAAATATGGCCTCATTCCTGTGTCTTACATCACATATCTTCTCCACCTTCATGTGTGAACATGAATTCATTCCTTATGTTGTACTGTGGTGCACAATGTGACGGTGGAAAATGTCACTGTAAAGTTCAGATATTACTAGAAGGAGTTGTACGTCAGTATTCCATGGGTCATTGTGAGTCATAGATGACTGCTTAAAACACAAATGAAGAAAGTAACTTAATATTTTGTAAGTTTGAAAATGAGTGGTTCTGTCAACTGCAGTCTCAGGTCTGGTCCACTTATGCAGCTTAAGAAGCTCGCATAAGCCTCCTTTCCACCAGCATGAACCGTGTGCTTGTTCACTTTAAAGTAGAATTACAACTTCAGTTCCAACCCGATCTCACGGCAAATTGAGACGGCTAATTCGTAAGAATTCGTACGACCTCACTTATACATTCTCCTACCAAGACGTCATCTAACTGACACTTTTGACCATACGTCAACATCCGACGTTTTTGGGCACCCTTTAATGTCAGTTAGATGATGCAATCTAACCCTAATCCCAGACCTAAACCTACCCGTGTAATCTAACTGACGCTAAAGGTAAAGCGTCAGTTAGATGACGCCCTAGGATAGCGTCATCAAGGGGCGTAATTTGCGGGTGGGACGGGTGGGACATGTCCCCACCACTTTTTGCCAGGGTCGATATTGTCCCCACCACTTTTTAAAAGCTCTCGCGGCACGGATAGCTAACAGTAGAAATAAATAAAACATCTCCAACTGGCAGACCATTCATTTCATTCGTTTGTAAAATAAAAGAAGCGATCTAGCCCTGAAATACGTTGTTTTTTTTAAATCAAGTGATCAAAGTGCTCCTTGATATATAATTAGGCCCATTGATTCGTTTAATTTTACAGCATTTTTTTGGTACAATTGAGCATAATTTTATTTTATTTGTGCGCGCTGTGCAAAAGTTTAGTTAACAAAATGTTGGCCTAATAGTTAATATACTTTTTAAATTTACTTTTAAAATGTTTACGTAGGCCTTTATTTTTTGTTTTTTAACATTTTTGTTTATACACTTTTTTTTTTATCTTTATTTATATTATTAGGCCCATTTAATTGTACAGCAGTTTGTGTGTACAATGGAGAGTCTATAAGCTAATTTAAATTTTAATCGTGCGCGTTCTGCAAAAAATCAGTTAGGCTATAAAAATTCTGGTCCAATAGTTAATTTACTTTTAAAACTTTTATGTATATTTTTGTTTATATATTTTTTATACATATTATTAGGTCAATTTATTTGTTTAATTGTACAGGACTTTCTGTACAGGCTATTTCCACTGCCACTGGACATGTTGTAAAGTCGGATCTATGTTTTTATTCACTTGTCACGTGATTCATTCATTTACACACATGTCCCACCCACTTTTTAACACAAAGTTACGCCACTGGCGTCATCTAACTGATGTTAAAGGGTGCCCTAAAGCGTCAGATGTTGACGTATGGTCAAAATCGTCTGTTAGATGACGTCTTGGGATGAGAATGTGTTGGTGCAAGTGAGGTCGTACGAATTCGTACGAATTGCCGTGAGATCGGGTTGGAACTGAAGTTGTAATTCTACTTTAAAGTGACTCTGATGTTAGATAGTTATTTTTTGTTGGGTGTTCATTTTGTAATTGAGAAATGAATTTGTTATTATAATTACATATTCATCTAAATTCACTGTTCACTGTCCGTATATCGCTGTTTGCGTACTTTGAACTTCTCTTTACCTATAAATGAACAATGAAAAGAAATTTACAGTGAGTAAAATAACGTATAGAAAAAAAAAACTTTTTTCAGAAGCAAATAATATGCCTAAGACTTTATTACATGTATATTTTTGTACATTTACCATATTTTTCAGTTACAGTCCAGATCAATAATCGACTACACCATTCCAATGACTGTGTCAGTGCTATTCTGTTCACCCACATGGGCCACATGAATTATGCTGTGTTAGTGTGTTCACAGGACGAATTGTTCTCACTTCAATCCCTGGTTTTTGCCGTGAGAGGCCTGTGGATGAAGGTTGGACATGAAGGACAGAGGAAGACAGAGGATCGTTACGCCGGGCCCCTGTGGCTTTCTGAAACAACCAAGTTCATGGCCATCAGGAATCCCGTCTGTAAGTCGCCCCTATAAATAGATTCTCAACAAATCCAAAAGAGCAAATAAGGGTTCGCTCTGTGGGAGAGCAGAGATGTGTGGCTTTCACGCTCAGAGGAACTCAACATGCACACCGTATATCCTCAAACTAGCTAACATTTATTGATTTTTTTTTTCTTTTTTTTTTTCTTCAACATTTTCCAAGTTTCACTAAATTTTCCCGTGTCCCCAGCCTAGTGGGAAAAAAAAAAGTTTTAGCATATTTTCTTAAAGTATTAAGATTTGAAATGAATGTAAACTTTTCATACACATGTTATTTACAAATACATGAAAATATATTGTAGTTTAAATTTATATTTAAATTAAATAAGTTGAATTTAGCAGTGTATGTTTACACACTAACATAGGACTTTCATAATTTCATACATCTTTATTATGCAATTTCATATGTCTTTGAAACATGGTTGATGTACTGTTGAATGAACTGACAATCATCTATGGTAAACTAAAATATACTTTCATTTCATTTATCTTAATAGATTCGTAAATACACATTTGTAATTATTGAAAATATATTAACTTTGAATGTAATATCGAATAGCATGTGTAGGATGTGCTTAAGTGTACTTTTTTCAAGCCAGTGTTATTTTAGTTTTTATTAGTTTTATTTATATTTTAAATTAGCTTTTTTTTTTGTTAATTTTGTTGTCATTCCGTTAAGTGCTTTTTTCATTTTATAAGTTGTATTTTTTAGTTATATAGTTGTTGTTTTTTATTATTTATGTACAATCAATAGTTTTGGTGCTTCAAGCTTGTTTTTTTTTTTTAATATATTATTTATTATTATTTTTTTGTGTTTTGCCCTGTTTCAAGCTTGACAAAAGATTATTAAAACAATTATTCAAATGGTTCTTTTTTTCAATTTAATCTTCAATTTTTCTTAATTATTCAAATGGAAGAGTAAACAAATAAATTTGACATTTTTACTATAAGTGCATGAATGTAGTTATGGAAGTTTACACTTTAGGTAGGCCTACAAGTAGGTCGCCTTTTATTTCATTCATATTTTATTATCTATAAGTATAGTTTTTAAGATTTGTGGTACAGTACAAGTGCACATCCAATGCAGTTAAGCTCACTTCCTTTTCACAAGTGTAAGTATACTTCAACAACACACATACTGTATGGAGTGTGTGCAAGAGAGCGAGCGAGATTGTTATCAACCCGGTTCACAATGGAACTATTTAGCAAAGGAGGCCTAAACGGGGAAATTGTCCCTTCATACGATGTCCCCTGCCAAATGAAAGAATATTTGAACATCCCACGAATAGACTACATTCTTTAATTTACGTTTGTCCGTTTCAATCGTAATACAATCTGAGGTTAAGAACAAATGGCCTCCCGCACACAGTCTATGTAGGTATCAGTGAGCACGTACACCATGCAAGTCAAAACTCTTTATGACTACCTTTATCTCAGGCCTGGAAAAGCTGAATAAGCTTAACTCCATCAATTATTCAGCGGGCTGCCAGACAAGCTTTTAAAATTAATAAGTTTAGAGATTGAACTACTTCAGAGCAGCAGGTTTGACAAATGCTTGAGAAGTCCTGATGAGTTACGGTGACACTCTCGGATTATGGAGGACAAAATAGACAGGTACACACTAAGGGTCAAGCGAGGACAAACAACAGCACAATGCTGATGGAAGGCAGATCTTGCTTTTATGTTTTGTATGTCTATATTTCTATAGCTGGATTGCATTTACATCTGTGTGATTGGAAAGAAGTTCGATTGGCCCACAATTTCAACTGTATCTGACCTTGTCCCATACTACTGTAACCACATCCCGCTACTAATAGTCACTCTCCCATTATAACAAAACAGCCAATTAGAGAATCCCTGGGAATCCCTGATGTCACCACTAGTACAATTTTTCTTATACTTCATTTGCCTTTTTTGCTTCACTTAGCCTACTTAGTGATAAGACATACAATTGAATTACTTAGCTTACGGAAATAATTCTGTTTGATTTCCCAACTTTTAAGTACGAAACTATGTAGACACTTTTAGTTTTTATTGAATGGGTACATTATAGGTTTAATGGGTAGGTCTTCTATAATTATCACACCATAGGCCTCTATTAATTTTACAATTTAATGTGTTTTAGTAACCTCTGTTATCTCATGGGTGATAACATTCGAAAGTAATATAATTGTGCCTAACACTCTTAAAAATAAAGGTTGTTTATTGATTTTGATGGTGCTATAAAGGACCTTTAAATGCACAAAAGGATTTTTTACAATGTTCTTCACCCTGAGAAAACAAAAAATGATTCTTCTATGGCATCGCTGCAAAAAAAAACACCCAAAACTTTTGGAACCTTTATTTTTAAGAGTGTACCAACATTTCAAACATATAAAATACATATATATATATATATATATATATATATATATAATGTTAAAAATTGGGGTTTAAACTAAAGAAATTAATTGAAAGTAGAGTTTGAAACAACACATTCTCATCCCAAGACATCATCTAACTGACGCTTTTGACCATTCTTCAACATCCAACGTTTTAGGGTGCCCTTAAACGTCGGTAGATGAGGTTATGGGATCCTAACTCTACCCCATTCCTAAACTTAACCCTAAACCTAACCCGTCACCTAACTGACGTTAAAGGTAAAGCGTCAGTTGTATGACGGCCCGGGATCGCCATCTACCGACGTTTAAGGGGGCCCTAAAAAGGCGGATATTGACGTATGGTCAAAATACGCCCCAAGACGTCAGTTATATGACGTCTTGGGATGAGACTGTGTTAACTTAACAGACGCTTTACCTTTAGCGTCAATTAGATGAAGCGGTAGGTTTAGGTTTGGGGTAGGGTTAGGATTAGATAGCATCATCTAACTGACGTTAAAGGGTGCCCTAAAACGTTGGATGTTGACGTATGGTCAAAAGCGTCAGTTAGATGACGTCTTGGGATGAGAACGGGCTGTTTGAAAGCATCCCACAAGAAAAGACCTCAAGAGAGATAAAGACGTGAGTGAGGATTTGGGAGAGAATCAAGAGATTTTAAGTGTAGTCCAGTGGAAAAATTCACGGGATATTGATTAAACATAAAACAGCAGTATTACATTAAAATGATGATATTAATAGAGCATATTCACAATTCAGTTCTTTATAAAGACCAATGATGATGATTTGTAGAAAATAATGAAAACAAATTAGCATTTACAACTTTGTGTAATGCTACTAGAATCCATTTCTGGCTTAACAATGATATTTCACTGATCAATATGCCTGGGGTATAATGTCATCTGAATGTGATCCAATCACCAAAAACATTTAATACCAGGTTTAAAAACATCTCAACCAGTTTTAAGATTACAAAACATATGTCTGAATAATGCATTAATCACTCATTGACTCACTGTTGAGGTGTCTCTTTTGCTTCCCTCAAGCTTTTTGCAAAAATAAGCTCACTATAAATAACAGGCAAGCAATAGTAGTAAAAATCTAGAGGAAATATGATTTTTACTATATTATTTTTTGAATCAATGATAATAAAAGTATTTTAAAATATGTTAAATCTGTTAAAACGTAAGATTTTGATATTTGTTTGTTGTAAAATTGGTACATTTTGGTAAAACTATTGGGTGCTTGGTTATAGACGTAAGCAATAAGGTACGTGAGGCTGTGCTGTACCGTGAATAAGTAACGGCTGAAGGGTGTTGTTAGGCACGACGCGAAGTGGGGTAACCCATTCAGCTGTTACTTATTCACGATACAGCACTTGCCTCAACTATCTTATTTCTTTTATAAAACGGTTGCCACACAATATTAAAGTAAAAAACAATGTATTAGTGCAACTTTCCGCTAGAAAAAATAGTCCCTGAGCGTGAACAGCAACAACGTTCTAATGTGTAAAATAAAGAATAAAGCACAGCTCTTGACCAATCAGAATCAAGGATTCGAACGAACTGTTTTATAATTGCTGATAGTTGCTTATTGATGTATTTAGACCACACCACTGCTCTCTACACAAATGAGTAGCACACATTCTCATTTGTTCAATGATTTATCGATGCATGATCTTTCTGTTACCAAGATAAATAAACTCTGCTTGTTTCCTTCTAAGGCGTACTGCAACTTTCTGTAGTCTTCTTGCAATATGATATTAAAATTCTGCCTTTGGCATTGATAAGACTGGCAACTCAGACCAGCATGTTTAATTTGGGATAAAGTCAAAAATAACAAGCACAAATGTATTACAAAGCAAGATAGAATCAGATACAACATGTTTCTCCTTTCTATGTCTAGTTGTGGGAAAGACATGTTCAACCTTGCCCCATTAATGACACTGCGAATTCCCATGGGTTATTTGATATGATACAACTTGGAGCAACCATCAACAAGTTGCTACATATTTAGCTGTCAGAAAATACCAAGTCTCCCAGTTTGTGCCACATTAGATAATGGGACATTGTCCAATGTCATGGTTTAGTGCACAGTTGTATGTCCACTACTTTAAATGTAAATGTATATTTAAAAAAAAAAAAAGTTAATTAGTGTGTTTGTGTGTGTGTGTGAAGGTAAAAGAGTAGTAAAACTCAAGAGCATGTAAAAAAGAAGAAAAAAATATGATTAAAAAAAAGTTGGGCTTCACTTTTTCATCATTTATTAGTCTTCTTTAAAAAAATCCCAAATATCATTGAGTAAATCTAAATGACAACGAGTTGCTACATATTTAGCTGTCAGAAAATACCAAGTCTCCCAGTTTGTGCCTCATTAGATATTGGGAAATTGCCCAATGTCATGGTTTAGTTCAAAGCTACTTTTAGTTTTACGCTATTTTGTCTAAACCCTGAAAAAGAAGTGCACTTAGTTTTAATATGTCCACTACTATGTAAAGGTATATTTTTTAAATAAAAAAGTTAATTAGTGTGTTTGTGTGTGTGTGAAGGTAAAAGAGTAGCAAAACTCGAGAGCATGTAAAAAAAAAAATATATATATGATAAAAAACAAAAGTTGGGCTTCACTTTTTCATCATTTATTAGTCTTCTTTAAAAAAAAAATCCCAAATATCATTGAGTAAATCCAAATGAAAACAAGTTGCTACATATTTAGCTGTCAGAAAATACCAAGTCTCCCAGTTTGTGCCTCATTAGATATTGGGATATTACCCAATGTCATAGATTAGTTAAAGCTACTTTTAGTTCTACGCTATTTTGTCTAAACCCTAAAAAAAGAAGTTCACTTAATTTTAATATGTACACCACTTTAAATGTAAAGGTATATTTAAAAAAAGTTAATTAGTGTGTTTGTGTGTGTGAAGGTAAAAGAAAGCATGTAAAAAAGAAAAAAAAAATATGATAAACAAAAGTTGGGCTTCACTTTTTCATCATTTACTAGTCTTCTTTAAAAAAAAATCCCAAATATCGTTGAGTAAATCCAAATGACGAAGGACCCAAACCTTTTTTTTTACTTTAACAAAAAAAACAACTCCTAACACGTTCCTCTAATTTCACTGACTGCTGAACCGCATTGGGGTGATGCAAGACAAATTGACAGTCTCCAATTTAGTACAGTGTTCCGAATAAAAGGCCCAGAGGAATCTCGTTCTGACAGTGTGTCAGAAGCAGCTTGTGAAACTTCAGAAGAGTTACTTTTCATCTATTAATTCTGACTGCTGCATGAGTGTATTTCTATGCAGTATAATTACAAATTAGGAAGCCTGCCCGACCCAAGCAACACCTGCGAATCTGTAGCCGTTGCTGGCAAGAATGTTAATCCTTCCGTCCCCTGTTTTGTCTTTTCCCAAACAGACAAACAAAGTACAAAGCTGTGAGACATTCCTACTAATGGATTCTGTGCCACAGTCAGTCAGTGGACAATAATGATAAAGTGGGTAAAGTGCTGGATCAGTCCTCATGCAGATTATATTCCATTTTTTAATGTTGGGGGGCTGGAAGGGCAAATCGGACCGCACGCATATCGAATTCCTCTGTTTACATTAGCTGCTCTCCAAAGCCATTACACTGGCCCTTCACACCTGCCCTGACACGTCTACCGCTGGTGCAGTCGTGATATATGTGCGCGGAACAGAAACTTCATTGTGCGCAGTCTGTCTCCCCGGCGGCCATGTTGTCAGGCCCTGAGAGAAAAGGATGAATTATGGGTCCGAGGGATTTGTCTCAGCTTGGAGAAAGATGGATAGAGGGAGATAGAGCAATAGAGAGAAATATCCCACTTCACTAAAGAGCGATGAAGGGGAAAGAGCGAGCCAAGTTTCCTGCGTCTCGCCCCTCCGGCTGTGGCTGAGGTTCTTCATCGTTCAAGGCGTTCTCAGGCCCTGATCACTTGGCGTTTGGAGCGCTCGATCATTTCTTCATAATTATCCTCTTCTCTGATCTCTGAGTCACACGATGCCCTCCGTCTTTATAATGATACCAGGTATGAAGAGAGTTTATGGTGCGCTGTGTGCTTTGTGTTAAGTCTATGCAGATGCAGATTGGCTTCCAAATGCATTTTGCACTTGAAATTGTTAATACTAGAATGCATGACCCAAAAAACGACATGAATGCATAAAGGAGCATTGTTTTTTTTTTCAAGTCATTGTATTTAAAGCATTTGATTATACAAAAGTTAAATACATATTTCAATAACATTCATTTGTTGAGTTCCGTTGTGCATATACTGTATAGTGCAATATTATTTTACACCACTTTTGGGGAAATGAGACCAATTGCAGTTACACATTTTGACACATACTACCATTATTTTTTTTAGAAATTAATATAAATCCTATTATGAATTTTCTATTAATCTAAGAATCCTGAAAGATATTAAGCCACACAATCGTTTTCAATTTTGTTAATAATAATATTAATAAATGTATTTGGAGCACCAAATGATTTCTTGAGGATCATGTGACACTGAAGACGAGTAATGGCAGTTTTAAAAAAAAATGGTTCACAATTTACGGAAGCCCTGAACCGCGACATAAAAAAGAAAAAAAAAATCTAGCATTTCGAGATTAAAGTTGAAATATTTCAAGATTAAAAGTCGAAAAATTTCGAGATTAAATTTGAAACATTTCGACATTAAAGTCCAAACATCTCGAGCTTCTGTAACAATTAATGTTTTTTTTGTGTGTGTGTGTGTATTTTTGATCAAATACATCCAGCATTGGTGTTCAAGACAAAAAGAAACTTTCAATAACTTAAAAATAATCATAATCATACCAACCAATGTGGCATTTAAATGATGCCCATTTGGCACTAAGGGGCCTAAAGTGTACCAAGGAAACATCCCCCACACCATTACACCACCACCAGCAGCCTGTACAGTGATAACAAGGAGATCCATGTTCTCATTCTGTTTACGCCAAATTCTGACTCTACCATTTGAATATCTCAACAGAAATCGAGACTCATCAGACCAGGCAACATTTTTCCAGTCTTCAACTGTCCAATTGAACAGGTGTTCCTAATAATCCTTTAGGTGAGTGTATATGCGTACTTCCCTTCAAGCTTTTAAAAAATGTAAACGCAGTGTAAAAAGAAGTTAAAAAAAAGGACCGTTTGAAGAAGTCTATAAAAGATCTGTGGGTTGTGCTACTTGAATGCAGAAACAATGTCTTGTCACATGCTTTTATCCTTATAGTTGAGAAACTTTGAATGGATTTCTATGGAAACACCACAATATGTCCACAAGGATGGTTGAAATGGAGTTAGCGTCTGTCAAACTTAAACAATGAGCCGAGACAAAAATCAGAACTGAACGCCTACAGCAAAACCTTGATATTAAAGTGATGTATCTATAAAAATCAATTGGAAATAAAGAGCAATATGTCTGTTTTATTAGCATGATGCTGTAGAGACTTGGTTTCAACACTGGTTGTAAACAAATGCACACAATTTTGGTCTGATTATGATCGAATAACATTTAGTTCCAGTCACTGACAGCTCTGACCATCAGCTATAATCATCACAATTGGCTTAGACTTACTTTATATCCCACGTTTATTGTAATATAAACATTTACATTCTAAATCATGTGAAAATGTATAGATTATCTGGTTATAATGAGGGAAATGTCCACTGTGGGACTAATTAGCTTAACGCTTGTGATGAAATGAGCTGATTAGCGTTTCGCTGAAGGCAAGTTTAATGACAAGTTTAAGCAAATCCCTCCACATCTCATTGGATTCCCTCATTTACATAAACTTTGACAGTGAATAAAAGAAGTATACAATGTGGAGTTTTACGACTAGCATACACTTTCGGGGGTTTTATAGCTCATCACTTGGGACGTCAAACTACAGTCACTCACAGTTACAGTTTCCGAAACTAAAATAAATGTAAATAAATCCATGTCCAATTCCTGCAGACGGCATTTATTAGTCTTATGAATATTTAAAGGCAAAGCAATTGTCTTTTCCTCTCTTCAGGGGAAAAAAAAAAGTGGTGATTTTTTTTTTAGGAAACAGTATTCCTCCACTGACAGATTTGGACAGTTTGTGCTTGCGATGTGTTCTTGCCTGTGCAGCACGGGCACGCTGAACTTTAGCACATACTCCCCTGATGATGTCTTATAATTATGGGTCTACACTGAATGTACACACCGCTGAACCTGCCAAGCAGATTTATGGAGGATAAACGGCCTTCATATAGTTGAGAGTCTCTGCGCTCGGGGCCCCACACAGGAGTCAATTAGAAAGCTATGAAACACGAGTTCAGGGTTTAGAAGCAAAGAGTTCAAATGTAACACTTATGATTGGGTTAAAGGATTGTGATTGAAATTACTGGTTACAATATTTGTTGGCACTGTCCTTTTTTTTTTTTTTTCTATGCTATTGAAGGTGAAATGAAATAGACATACAATGACAGTATTTTAAAACAATGTTAACAAAAATATTCTGAGTAAAAATAGGCAGTTGTGACCATTTCTTGTAATTGTAATTGTTTCTCGGATTTGCGACTTTATATCTCACAATTTGCGACTTTATTTCTTGCAATTGGGAAAACAAAAGTTAAATACAACTTAAAAAATTGTGACTTTATATCTCACACTAGCTATGTTTCCATCCACTGTTTTTTTTAATGCGCATTTGGGGATATGGTGTGAAAACAATTGCTGGATGGAAATGCTAAGATGTGCATAAATTCTAATAAACATGTATAAATGCATGTAAACATTGTATGTGCACAACTGGGGCAGATAATTGTTTAATATACGATAAGAAGACACGCGCATGAACTTTACCAAATAAATTGCTTAATGTGCAACAAACAGTCATGTGACTTCGCTTCAACAGGATGTGATTGGATAACTTGACTAACCAGAGGACCAATTTAATCGCACAGCATGTCAAATTTAGTTTTGATCATTCTGAAATACCTGAGTCTGTCATCAGGTCTGGGTTTCCCAAAAACATCGTAAGCTTAAGTTGATCGTTGAACAATTGCCACCAATGGTCTCTACAATCAATTTAGGCTTACAACGCTTTTGGGAGGGAAAAAAATAGTAATAATAATAATAAAAAAAAATGTTCTCTTGAACACAAGGGATGGAATTGCTGATTTATTCGCATTTAGTTTTGCCACTATTCCAATTTTACATATAAGTTCAATTTTTAACTTTGGATGGAAACATATGTTACTTACAATCTGGCAATTGTGAGTATTTCTTGGAGTTGCGATTTTATATCTCACAATTCCCTCTCTTATTTTTTAATATAGTTGTGATATTTCACAATGTGACTTTATCTCACAGTTTTATTTGATATCTCACATAATATCTTCAGAATTGTGACTTTATATTTCAGAATTTGACTTAAAATCCAATTGCGACGACTTGTAATTTTGACTTTATTTCTCAAAATTGCAACTTTATATCAAAATTTTGACGTTATATAATTTTTCTCGCAGTTTTTGACTTCATATTTTGCAATGCGTCTTCTTATATTAAACTTAATCTCATAATTACTTTTTTTTTTGCAAAACAGATAAAGACAATGTACAGAATATTTTTTTTTTTTTTTTGAGGAAAGCAATCTGTTCATTTTCCACAGTGAAACAGGAAACAGTTTAGTCATGCTGTAATGTTGTCCGTGGGTTTTAAATAGTGCTGTTTAAATTCTGCTCTATCATGGTGTTTGCCCTTTATTAGAAATGCATGGGGGTTTGTTCCTCCATTCCCTCTGTGCATTTTATATGCATGGCATACTTGTAAATCTTCCAGTCTTGCACATTTGGACAAACCAATTTAAAGCAGCATTATGAAGATACTAAGTCAGAATTCCCTCAGGGTGTTGGGAGTGTGTTGTATAATTCTTAGAAGATTTACGAACCTGGCTCCTGATGGAAATTAGGAATTGAAATTACTTTTAAGAGCCATTTTAGATGCAAATCGCATGATCTCAGGTGGCTGAGACTTTTTATGTTCGCGTTCTTTTATCTTTTTTGATGATGATGTTAAAAAAAGATGTTGGGCAGACTGGCACAAATTGTCACAGTAAGTATAAGGTTTGCAGTTAAAATTCAAGTTAAACTCCATTTACACCTGGTATTAAAATGAGATCTGTATCCAGATAAGTTATCCGGATAATATGTGTTCTGATCTTACCGATTCCATTTACTGTACACCTGGCCACATAAATGTGTTTTTGTAAAACGGATATAAATCCGATCTTCAACTCCCACGTTATACAGATTTAATGTATCGCACGCCACCAAAAACAACAGATATGAGCTGCATTTTATTGATCATCAGCTAATTTCAAAATCAAAGACATCAATAAGAGAGAGTGGCAACAGCCCTGGTAAGATAATTTCGTTTCTTTACTTGTTGAAGATGATAGTGTGTTAAGCGTCTGTGACTTACTTTCATTTTTATTTGCGAAGTTTGCACGTTGGCTTGATGAATAGACGCTCAGCTGCTCATCTGCGGTGATGTGTGCCACAGTAACGCCGTCATATCTGACTAACATGACATATAGCCTATAAAACACGCTCTCACTCATTTATTTTTTAGCATTTTTGGGAGGAGTAAAATATACATATGTGGTTTCAACAACCAGATTGCGTTTACACCTAGTAAATATCCGAACACAATGCGAGCCAGACTACCTCCAGATGTGGTCAGGCAGATCCGATCACAACGCATTTACACCTTGCATTAACATGCGTTTTTTATTATCCGGATAACTTATCTGTATACAGATCGCATTTTAATATCAGGTGTAAATGGGGTCTCAGAGACGTTTAAGATGAAACTTCACGAGACCGGCGAGATGCCGCTCCACAGGGCGGGGAGATACGCTGCGTGATTGACAGCTTTGACAGCAAATGGATATACGTGGAAATCAGATGACATGATTCCACTTTTCATTGGTCATTTAGATAATGTGAAGCATTCTGTATACGGAAATGAACCTGGACATTCTATCCGTCGAAAAATCTCAAAATCGGCAAAATGGACATACGCGGTTTTCATCACAGCGACGATATTATATATATATATATATATATATATATATATATATATATATATATATATATATATATACAGTGTATATATATATATATTTTTTTTTTTTTTTTTTTCCTAAATTGAAAAGTCGATGTGAAACCAACATGGACAAAGAAAACAACAAAGAGAACAACTTCACAAATGAGATCACACCTGATAAAATATAGTGAAATATGCCTAGATAGAAATTGACTTTCAAAAATAACAGTTTTAACTATGAGGCAACTAACTCCAGACTTCTCTGCTAATAATTGTATTGAAATGCTTAATAATAACCATAAAACAGACAAGTAAACAGATAAAAAAAAAAAGAAATAAGCACTTTTTCTTCAACTGTGAAATCATATATATATATATATATATATATATATATATATATATATATATATATATATGAAGGAGTTCAGATGCAAAAGCCTCTAAGTGCCATTTGAAATTTTCTTCTAAAATGATAATTTTTATCAAGCTTGTATATTTAAGTTCAGTGATTTCACTTAAATGGGGATGAAGATTACCTATATTAATTGCCAATTAAGTGAAATTACTGAACTTAAATATACAAGCTTGATAAAAATGACCATTCTAGAAGAAAATTTCAAATGGCATTTAGAGGCTTTTGCATCTGAACTCTTCATATATATATATATATATATATATATATATATATAGGCTATATATATAGGCTATATATATATATATATATATATATACATATATAAACTTATAACATACATACCACTACAAAAGGATTCCTGCAGTGAAGGCCGGACTAGAGGAATGGCACTAGTGAAAAGTAAATGAAATGCAGGGCACATGCAATAAAATTTGCACATTCCTGTCAGAACAGGTTGATGGATGTAGCGGAACTGCGTTTATTGACACAACACCTTCATGTTTCATAAGGCCATCAGTCATACAGTCACACCGGTGCTCCAAGACCTGAGTCGGGGCAGAGAGCGTTGGTAAAACACGGCTTTTCCCTGACTACCCGCTATCTGTTAATGTATTTTTACTTCCCTTTATTTCATCATGTAAAGATTTTTTTATTTATTTATTTATTTTATTTTATTTATTTTTTTTGTGGTCATTTGATTATATAATCTGAAGAGAATAAAGAAGTGAACACTTGAATGAAAACTAATGAAAGTCATTTATAACATTGAGATAGGAGTCACAGTCATGGTGATTAGACATTGATTAATCCGTGATGAGACTTCGTTGTTAGTGCACACACACGTATACAGTATCTTTCTGTGCTTTTGTTATGTGTGGGGTTCATGTGACTGCAAGTACAGTGTTTAAGAATAATAATACCTTATTAAGCTAAGCATTAAAGGGATACTCCACCCCAAAACGAAAATTCTGTCATCATTTACTCACCCTCAAGTTGTTGCAAACCTGAGTGAGTTTCTTTCTTCTGCTGAATGGAAGATATTTCCAATCGTTCTTCAGAATATCTTCTCTTGTGTTCTGCAGAAGAAAGAAACTCGAGCACTTGAGGGTGAATAAATGATGGCAGAATTTTCATTTTTGGGTGGAGTATCCCTTTAAGCCAAAGAAACAGTCAAGCTATAATTCCATCAGTATTTTTCTACTGTCACAACACTGAACATGAAGTAGCATCACTTCAATTGTGAACAATTGTGAAGCATTGCTTCTTACATGAGTTTGATTACACCGTTCGGGGCCCTATTCCCTTAAACTCCCTTGCTACCCAATCCACTAAATGAGTTGCATGAGAAGTCAAGGAAATAGCGTCACTGATGAATTGAGGCGGTTTGAGAGAGAGCATTAACACTCTCCAATGTAAATTAAACAGTCGCAATAGGCACTCTAGAGGGGTAGTTATAGTTCTTGTCAGAATGCCAAATAACTTTATGTAAAGTCTTAAATTAGTCTTAAAGTCTACTGCGCACCGAATGGCTGTGATCATTCCCGCACTTGCCAGGTTGTCTTCCGAAGAGTATGCCTCCATGTGAAGCTGTAGTGTCCTTGACAAGTGATTGTGCTATTCCTAGGAGAAATATAGGCCTTTGAGGGAGCGAATGCTCCTCTCGGTGTCCCCGTGAGACAGAAGACATGTCCAAACCCCGTTCATTATTCATTATGTAGGGGTGTGGAGACACAGGGGATAATGTTTGAGGGAAGATACTGGTGTCTCTCAATGATGAGGGTTTAACCAACACTTATTGAGGTTCAAGAGGTCACACAGACATAAGAGCAGATACTTTGTCTACAAAGCCCATGGGAGCGAAGATTGAGTAGAGTAAACGCTCCAATGATAGATGCTAGGTTGTAAAGAGCGTCTGCACAGGTAAGATTTTCTCTCTCAGCCTTCTGTAGGCAGGCTCAGAAACACTTCAGATGTGTCCAGATTTCTAAAGGAAGCTGAGACAGGGTCTCTCATGACTCCATAAAAGTCTCCAAGGCCACGCGCCTGTGAAGAGGAAAGATCTGAGATTAATGCTCGTGGATAGGCCGGAAGGGCCTCGCGCATTAATATTTAATTTCTGCACTGTTATTGTCTCAGCAGAGGTGGAAGTGCTAACCTGCAGAATTATTGCGAAAGTACTGGAATGAAACAGACTTTGAAAGAGTAATAAACAGGGCCTGAGAGTCCGGAGAGGATGAAACTGCAAAGGTCCAGTTAATCTTTAGAGGAATGCCTGTTTATATAGAACTGTCAGGATTTCTATCTCTCGGGATCTTGTGTGAAACGTACGGAAGGTGACGGGAGATTACAGCTCTCACGGTCAGTGCTAACCTTTATCTAAAATGACTTTTCTGCAAGACAAACAAAAACAGTGGTGAACACATTAGCGGTTATCGTGAGTAATTGTGTTGATGAAACGATCTCATTATTATGTATTATCATTCATTTGGTTTATACTGATTCACCTTTCCAAATGATTACATGTTATGGTCATCCGTTAAACAAGTGGAAGTACTACTACATTGTAAAGATAAAGGTTAAACAAATCAAAGCTATAGTTTAGCTTTAAGTAGTACTAGTATTCATGCTTGAGTGCTTTTAATGTGTTATTCGAACACATTGGGCCTCCCCGTGTGAAAAAGAAGCGCACACTTACAGAAATAATGTACTTCAAATGAATATATTTAAGTGCAAACTAAATGTAATGTTTTAGAAACATAATTGCATGATAATTGCAATTAAATGAAAACGTATTATATATTAGATCAATATTAAATGCATTATTTTGAACTTTAAAGTGCTTTTTTGACCCACTTAAGATTTAAGTAAATGTCTGTGAAATATGAAATGTGAAAAACTAATGTCATTTCTAATTAAACTTGTTTTTCATCTGTTTATAAGTGTCACCGGCACACCGGTGGGCCCAAATCACATTTTTAAAACAGTAATATCCTGTACTAAACCTAAACTAATCTTGACAAACTGTATATCATTTGAAAGCTTGAAAGCGTGTTTAGACCTTTATTTTGCAATAGTGATGAACCTGAACCTTTATTTTGAAATAGTGATGAACCTGAAAAATCATGAAAGAAGGGTAACAAAACTCAGTTTGTTTCCATGCCAAGTAATATCAACCTTTATTATATTATAATATATTTTAATTGCTATTTTGATACTTGTTTTAGTATGTATGTCAACATGAAATATTAGTTATGTGAGTTATACATATTTATACACATGCACGTACTCCACAACACTTGCGGTAGCACTTTATATATTTTTCTTAACCTCATTCTATTGTTAATTAATGTAGCGTATCCTAATCAGTAATCGCATGCCCGAGGTTATAATTTTGCATAAAATAAGCCCAAACCATCTTCATATAAGGAGCCTTTCATTACTCTCAGCAAAAATATGAATGTCCCTGCCTGAGAGCGTGTACCAACCTCAAAAAAAAAAAAAAGATTGATTAATCATATGTTCTTTAACACGTTTGTACGCAGATTTCACACACAAAGTTGCACATTTGCACGGGGCATTAGGAGGCGGAATTTGGCTGAGGGTAGACGCTGTATGTGACTTTCAGGACAAACAAACAAACAATCTGTCTAATAAAGATACATTTAAAAAAGTAAAAGGATAATTATAATAGTCTGGTTTCCCAGCCTTGGGTCAGCCTGAAAAGTGGAGGTAGTTCATTTCTTTGCACAATTGTCTGGTGTTAATTATTACCAACAAAATGCCCGTTGTTCTTATTTGTGCTTTCTGTGCGTCTCAGCAATAGTATACTGTCATTGTAGCGGAAAGGTGATGACAGTGGGGCTCGAGAAAGCCCAAAGCTATTTATATACGTGATTGGTCCACTGCTGGGTTATTTAAAATGACAGCATACATGCATGATAGTGTAGCACACAGCTAACTGGATTTACAAGACTAAGCTGGGGTGTGTTTCCCGTACAACGACGTAGTTCACTGTTTCACTACCATAGTACGATGCATCGTTGTAAAAATCAACTAGCTAGTCACGACTTTTTCCCGAAACCCATTGTCGCAAAGTATCGTTCAACCATGTTGGATTCACACGTGGTGGAGCAACCCGATCTCACGACCAAGTCGTACAAATTCGACGAATGATTAAAAAGTGGCTAATTCGTAACAATTCATACGACCTCACTCGTACGAATTAATACGATTTTGCCAAATCATACATATTTTATGAATTGGCCAATTCGTATGAATTCGTACGAATGACCTACCCCTGACCCCGCCCCTAAACCCAACCATCACGTGGGTTTAGACAAATGGTACGAATTAGTACGAGTGAGGTCGTACGAATTAGCCACTTTTTAATCATGCGTCGAATTCGTACGAATTGGTCGTGAGATAGTGTTGGGTGGAGTAATAACTACTTTTAATGAAACTGTTTGAGATCCAATTAACGCTAGATTTGTTTTATATAAATTACAAACATGTTATCTGAGGACTATTTCTAATTGTTCTCAGTTGTTCTGCTTTATTACCAGACTTAATATTTGGCTCGTTCTTACATAGTAGAGCACGTTCGCACATGCGCACTCTTCAAACACGGTACTTTAAATCTTTTGAAAAACTAAAAGACGTAAATTACATTTGAATGTATTCTAAATAAAAGGCACCGGTTGTACTGAATGTCAGCTTGCTTATTTTGCTCAAGATAAGGATTTATTACCTCCAAATGTCATGCAATATAGAAACAATGCCTCTAACCACAGGTCGAGAGCTGTCGTTCAAGCCACACAACTTTGCGATGCTGTTTGCGAATGTTCGTTGGAACGATGGTTTCGGGAATCACTGACTCGAAACACTAAACTATGCTGATAACGACGGAACTTGTGACCATAGTTGGCTAATGATGCTTTCGGGAAACGCACCCCTGGCTGGTTATCTAGATTTGAAATGGAACTGGGTGTGTTGGCACTACATAAATCTGGTTCAGCCATGAAACTCTAGATACTTGTCTAAATGTTCTAGATGCACAACTTTTTCAGTCCTTTACATGCAATCTGCTGACAATAACGTCATTTACTTCATGGCACAACCTGATTGGCCTATGCTGATTCTGCAGCCAATGAGATTGCTTGCTCAACATTTAAATAGTCTGGTTCAGTGTTCGCTGTAAGCTAGTCCTGTAGCTCACTATAGCCCCTTTCACACAGAGATTCCGGAAAATACACGGATAATGTGACTCGGCATTTGTCCCAGGATTGTTTGATTTCGGTTCATTCACACTGCCAGTGATTTGCCGGGATCTGTGAGTGCGTTCGATCTCTAGTTTCCATATTTGGAGGAGCTGTAATTTATCAATTTGCAACAAGAATATTTTCATACTCCTAAGGCATGTTTAGACTTTTATTTTGAAATAGTGATGGACATGAAAAAATATAAAATAAGGGTAAAAAGAGTTCAAAAGATAGCATCCATTCAATAATTTTAGAAAAAAAAGTCTGAAATTACAGATTTGTAATGATGATGTGGCAGGGTTGTACAATTCAAATATATCAACCTTAATAATAATTTATTTGTTATTTGATAATAGGTAGTACTTGTTTTAGCATGTATGTGAAAAATGAAATTCAATAATAATTGTGTGAGTTGAGTGCATTCACAAACAACCCGTAAAGATCCCGGAAAGACGCATGACGTCAGGTCGAAAACACGAAAACATGTACAGTACACGCGCATACCGTTCCACAAAGCTGGTGAACGATCTCAGCTTCAGCGCGGATAGTGAGGAGCTCCTGGTCTCTTGTTCGTTCCAGTTTGCAGACATTTGTTCGTCCTTTCTTTGTTGATGACGAACACAAACTTTCTTCTAAGAGGAACAGGGTTGGGCGATGGCACAAGCGTCATCACTATGCTTTTGTTCACACAGCGTGCGTTCCGAGACTGATTCCCGCAATGTTACTAGGTCCCCAACCCGGCATCAATGCCGGTATCAGTCAGGGGGTCATGTTTGCGTTCACACAGAAGGCGTTCTGGCAATTTCCCGGGATCAACATGCTGTGTGAAAGGGGCTTGTCAGAGATACCCTGACACTCTCCACCTCCCCCAGCTCCACCTGCTTAGATTTGTTGTGGGATTGTATAATGATTTATGCGGCGTCCGTCCAGCAAATTCATACTTTCTCTGCAGCAGCAATAATAAACAGCAGCAGTGTTGCAGATCTAGTCTGCCAAGATGTCTAATACAATTGTAATCAAAATTATTCAACCCCCATTGCAAATCAGGTTTATTGGCAAAATGTACCGAATTTCAGCTGTTTGCAATTAACTAATCAAATCAAAAGTATTGAATTGAAATAGCTCAACAAATTGGAGCTGATCTTTCTTGTGCTGGTCTAGTGCTGTAGTGCACTGCTCTTGTAGTGGTGTAGTCTTGGAGTTCTGGGATGAAAACTATCAATACCTTTTGCCCACTAAGTCTTTCTTAGGGTTTTTTCTAAACCTGCCTTCTCAGAAATCTGGTTGCAGCCATTGAAAGCTTCCTTTTTTTCTGTCCCGTCCAGATAGCGTAACCACTGTTCCTTTCACTATGAACTTACGAACTATACTTCCAATGGTGGCTCTAGGAATATATAGTGCCTAGTGTAACTTTTTGAACCATTCCTTTGACTCAACCATATTTCTAACATGCAGTCAAACGTGACACTTAACAAACCTAAGCTAGTTCAGGTATTTCATGTGTCCTAGCTCAAGCAAACCTTTGTTAGTTGCATTAGGTGTGCTTTAGACAACACCCGTTTTGCAGATTTGTGCTGTTGTGAGGGATTCGGGGTTGTAGAAGTCATTAAAAGTTGAATTTGGGGAAACCACTTGAAACATTTGGTGTGTTGAGGTATTTCAATTACTTTTGGCTGATTTGATGAAGTCTGTACATTTTACCAATAAAACTGATTTGCAATTTGAGTTGAATAATTTTGATTACAACTGTACAGTAAAATTTTTTATATCCATTAACATGGTAAAACTATTTAGGGTTGTCAATATATATACTATATATATATATATATATATATATATATATATATTAAAAGATTAAAACATGTACAAAACGACAATATAAAGAAAATTAATAATTTGCCTCTAATTCTAAACTAAATGAGATTTTAAATAAATAAATGAATTTATTGAAGACACATTTTACAAGTAAAGTAAACCTCTCCAGACAGGGTTATGTGGTGTCCTTCAAAAGTTGACCTTTCTGTTCTCCGTGCTTTAGTATGATTTCAAGCGAGCAGAACAAACACACCAAGAAGCCCTGCTGTCATCACTCAGTCATTCAGTTTAAGCATTTTAACATCATAGCACTGAAATAGGAAAATAATGAGCGGTACATCCATCAGCCTAATGCTTTGTTGATTCTGGATCCATTGGGACAGACAGACACTTTCATCACTGAGAGAGAAAACATATATTCAGGAATAGATCATAGAATCTTTCTTTCATTTATTTCATGAAAGAAGGTGAAAAAGGGACAGACGAATAATGGAAGAAAGTAGATCTTTGGGAGAGTCCAAAAAAGGGGTTATTGAGAGAAAAATGGGGAAGATAACTTTGCCAGGTTTCTCCGTCAGGGTTCATAAAACAGCGGGAAATGTCCCTCTCAGGAGAAATGCAGACCTGAAAAGTCTCCATCTCAACTTTTTTTTTTTTTTTTAACCACATATATTTTGCTGCCCATTTCTCATGGAATGATCGACACCATTCCTGCAGTATTGCTCAAAGAAATAGTTCATCCAAAGATTTTACTGTCACTTACTCAACCTTATATCATTCCAAACTCACGTTCTTTCTTCTGTAGTGGACAAAAGGAGAATTGTACTGGTCAAGTGTCAAAAAGTGCAAATGAAAAGATCAAACTCAAAAGAACCACTAATGCATCAATCTGGACATCTCTCATGAACTTAACAAGTAGAGACAACACGTTTTAACATAACTATCAAAATTAGAAGCTATTGAATGACTTTCGAAGACTTGGAATATTGCACAAGTTGCATGACCCACTTTGATGATGCATTTCTTATATCTTAATCTTGAATACCTCAGTCCACATTTAATCGCAATTACATTGAAAAGAGAGGGACTTTTTTTTTTTTTTTGTATTCCACAGAAGAATGATAATAATGATAACAATGATATATGATAAGCGGTAATCTGGATTTAGGCTGTTACCAGTAATGAGTAATGTGAAATCCTTCTTTTATGAGAACTTACATAATACATAATCCTAATTACGGCAAAACCATTGTAATTGTTTGTTTGTTGCAAATACTGTTATTACACATTTATTACATTTATTGTATTATACTTCTATTGTTCATTTAGTAGAGTAAAATATTGTTACATTTTATCTTAAAGCATTTTTTCCGACAATGACAAAAATATGCAAAGACAAAACGTCTTTCCATTATGTATTTTGAGATTGTGCAAGTTGTGTTATGTATTATCAAATTAGAGGACATGAACAAACTACGCTATCTCACGACCAATTCGTCCGAATTCGTACGAGTGATTCAAAAGTGGCTAATTCGTACTAATTCATACGACCTCACTCGTACGAATTTGTACGATTTGTCTAAACCCACGTGACGGTTATGTTTAGGGGCGGGGTCAGGGGTAGGTCATTCGTACGAATTCATACGAATTGGCTAATTCGTAAAATGTGTACGATTTAGCAAAATTAGCCACCTCGTAAAATTCGTACGAATTCCCGTGAGATCGTGTTGGAACAAATGGTTATACAAATTAGTTTTACCATTTCAGTGTTAATGGAATGTTTTATTGGTGAAATTTTGAAAGTCACATAACTGGACCCCATATAGCGATTATTTTTTGCAGGGTAACCTTGGCTTTCTGAACGTCCAGAGATTGTCGACATTTAGATGATTTACACACTTTTTGTTAGTGGCAACAGTTTAGGTCTCTTCCTGTCTTAAAATTTAGACCTTTGCTCTGCTTTAAAGTGCAGTGATGACAGCATTATGTGGAGAATTCTGGGAATAGAGGAAGTCAGCAGGAGCTGCCATGTGCCTGACATATATATATACAGTATATATATATATATTACATCCAGATCATATGGTCACAGATGAGAATGGCAACGCCTACGGACCACTGCCTGAACGTCTGACGCATAAGGCACATAAAATGCGAAACACAAAGTCGTTGGTTTGGTTTGGAAGCATTGAAGAATTGAAGAAGCATTGAAGAAGAAAGCCGTCATGTTTACAATATATCATGAATCAACTAAACGCTGATTATCAATCGGAAGAATGTGAAATGAAGACTTTTTAACAGGCGTTGAAGAGTTTCACAAGCTGTTCTGTTATTAGGGACATGGACTTTACATTTGAACTCCCCTAAACATGACGCTGAAGAAAACAAACTGTGATTGCTTTACCTGTCAGTTAGACGACCTCTTGGGCGGTCCTTGGCCATTGAGAGCTGCTATGGAGTCTGTCAGTCTGACAATGTCTGGCTACACAGGACTACAGATGAGATAACGTGGACAAGTTCATGTTATCCTGTCCATATCCGGTGAAGCTTTTCTGATTAAATAAACAGGAAGGCTGAGCTTTGCCAAATCAACAGGAAAACAGCTCAGTTTCTGACATAGATGACTGCAGGCGATAATATCATCAGGGAAGTGTTCTTCTCTAGAGAGACCGAGAAGTCTTTTTCTTTCTTTCTCTCGTTCTAGTGTGGACTACAAAACAGACACACTTGAAAAGTTCAACATGATGTACAGGTGCAGATGGGAGACATCTCTCTCTCTCTCTCTCTCTCTCTCTCTCTCTCTGTTCTGTCTTCTGTTCTTCTCCTCTGCTATGAATCTGTCATTGCTCTTTTAAGAAGCAGCTTTGCTCGCAATCTTGCCTATGTAGCAGAACAACTTGAAGGAGCTGTTTAACAGTTTCTGCATGGACAGGTGCATCACTGCTGCTCGTTGCTCAAGAACATTTGGAGCCATAATTTGTTTTTAAGTATAGAAAGTGTATCAAAAGGTTAAAGCTTCATTGCGCAACATTTCATGTTTAAAATACCTGTTTTTCTAACCCATACATGGTTAAACAATTGCCTGATGGGCTGAATGAGCCCTTCTCTGATCACTGTGATTGCCTCTATAATCCTGTACTGTAAAATAAATTAGAGGGATTCGGGACGGAATTTGAGACTTTGATGTCATGCGCGTTCACACTCATGTCTGGCAGGTTTGTGTATTCGCCACCATTCTGCGTATCAGATAAGACAACTCGAGCGACAAAACATTAGTCAACTTTCGACAAAAGTAGAAGATGGATTCAAAAAAGACCAGCTTGTAGTTCATTCCAAACCCCAACGCAAACTCCACGTAAGACAATGAAAATACAACTTTTGTCTAGTGCCAGGCGACGGAGTAACATCGGGAAGGCTTTCAACAAATGGAGAGATCTCCGGTCTGCTCTAGGGCTCAAACGGGATCCTATTTAAAGGGTTAGTTCACCCAAAAATGAAAATTCTGTCAGTATTTACTCACCCTCATGTTGTTTCAAACCTCTATGTGTTTAGGGAAGATATTTGGAAGAATGTTTTAATCAAATCTCATTCCCCATTGACTACCATAGTAAAAACTACATAATGGTAGTCAATGGGGAATGAGATCTGTTCGATTAAAACATTCTTCAAAATATCTTCCTTTGTGTTCAGCAGAACAAATAAACACATAGAGGTTTTGGAACAACATGAGAGTGAGTAAATACTGACAGAATTTTCATTTTTGGGTGAACTAACCCTTTAAAGTAATAACTTATATTGTTCATGAATGTGTTTCCATAATAATACAATCATAAGTGGACAGGACACAGTGAGCACATAAAACAGTTCAATATGGAGATAGATGGAAAAGAAACCCCCTAAGTTTTCTACTACTCCCGTTTTCCCCTTACATATAAGTGTGTAATTTAAATGCCTTTCCTTTCATATTTTTTTAATGACTTGCAGATTTATAACTTTATTACCTCTGAAGATATAATGAACGTAAACAAAAGATTTGTGCGGCTGATGCTCCTATGAATAGCTCGTGCAAGCGTACGTGTGCGTGTGGTCCATGAGCGTGCACACCTCTGGTTGCAGTTTCGCTTGTCGCCTGAGGAGGCATAGTTCAGCAAAAACTCAGAGACTTGCACAATACACCTTTAAATTCACCCATTGTGCATCTTTGTGTATTTTCTATAGTCTAGAACTGATATTGCTTATATTATTATTATAAAATATATATTATATATATATATATATATATATATATATATTAAAAACAAAAGTTCCTTAGTCCAAAAAGACCAAATAAAATGTTCCAATGACCATCTTTGTAGCATTTTATTACTTCAGTTATTTGTTTAACAGATGCATTTGTTCTTAGATCATAAGTGTGTTTAGAGGCAATCACAATGTCCATATGTTTCGTGGTGATGCTGACAATAGTACAAAGAGCTGTGCCTTGACGTCTGCTCTCGGTGAGCACTGATGCAGGAACAGACCCAGAACCAGACGACACATGGAACACCAATTAAAAACACAGGTCTGACCCAAAGAACAGACTCTGTGTGCTGGACAGGAAGACTAATTTGCCTCCTGGACCCTGTTGTCATGATTTAGTGTTTTATAAAATAAATCTCAGAATCCAGTCTTACACTTGGAGGAATCGGAGCCCTGTGATATTTCTTTGAATGCAAATGACTGACATTAATCAAGAGCAAGCAATAAGGATCATGAAAAGTTTTTCATCAGTTACTTGTGCTGGGATTTGTCAAGCTAAAATAAATAAGTGCCATGAACATCAGTGCTATGAGCATAACAGCTGTAAAAACCAGCTGTTGGAAAGCAATTATTTATAAAACACAATCAATCTGCAGGTTATTATATAAGATTGACTCACTTTGCAGGGAGGAGTGTGTGTTTTGTGTGGTCTTGAAACTCACAGGCATTGTTACAACTAAGGAAAACAATTAGACAAATATATGTACTTAAACCTTTTACTTGACTTAGAGTATTTTTCAATAGTCGTAATTTAGAATAATATACACATTCAAAATTTTGCGGTTAGTAAATTAAAAAAATATATATATTTATTTTTGAAAGAGGTCCCTTATGCTCACCCATTCATCCATCTATTGTATTGTGGAATATTGTCACATTTTTACTAAAAAAAATAAATAAATAAAAATAAATAAAAAATAGTTATTTTATCAGTATTGAAATATACATTTTATCAAGATTCTTTGATGAATTCTCAATTTTTTTTACGAACATCTAAGCAGATCATCTTCGTACCATGACGACAAAAAGTTACAATGGAAGTAAAGTTGATTAGTCAAATTTTTGTAAAATAGCTTCCAAACAAATTTTACGAAGAACATGCCAAAACGGATGTGAGGTTAGATCTCTGCAATGCTCTAACATTTTGAGATTAAAGTAGGTGTCCTCACAACTATGACCTTACAATAGCTATTTGCGTAATTTCGTCACAGTGCCACCTACTGGCCAGGAGATATGTCGGCCATTTTGGATATCAGCCATTGGGAATTTTATCATTAAATGTTATATTTTACGAACACATTAGTGTATCGTAACAAAACTTGATATGTGTCTTATGTGACGTCACCACATTGCGTTAAAAAATATAATGAACATTCATTTTTGCCTATTGTATTAAAACTGGCCTTGATAGATTGCTTGAGTCTTATCAAAAACAATGAAACCAATTATGACATAGTCGGTCAAATTTGCTGTCAGCCATTTTTTTAAGTTCTTTGAAAACCTACTTTTTCGAATTCCTCCTGGACCCTTTTTCCGATTTCCACCAAATTAAATTCAGATCGTCTTCAGACCATGCAACCAAAAATGATGGATTTCGAGTTTATAGACAAAACCGGTAATGAATCAAAGAATTGAACGGCATGGTGCTAAATTGATTCGGATGCTGACACCAAACTTTATGTATGTCATCTTCACCGAACACTTATTAAACTACATCAGTTTGGTCATAGCGCCACCTATTGATTAAAAGTGGTATGCCATGTAATCTATTACAAGTGATTGTTTTAATGATCTTTCAATTAATTAGACTAAAATCATCTACACATATCTTAAATTAGTAATTTTTGTAGTTAGTGTGCTTGGTCCCTTTATCTCTGCTTGCAGCCATTTAGAAATGTCTTAAATTAATCATATGCGACAGTAAATTTGCCATTGCTGAATAAAAGTATTAATATCTTTGGGGAAAAAAAAATACTGATCCCAACCCCTTGAATGACTAATGCAAACAAAGAATCTCATCTGATGTATTTCTGAATCATTCTCTTGGCCTTTTCCTCCGTTTTCTCTTTCCCGTTCCATTTTTGCCATTTCAGTGAGAAATTGTATCTTTCATATATGAGGATTTTGGTTGATTGTGTTTGTTTTCTTTCAGTGACTAATTAAAATTGTTGTCTGGATTCAAGTTTTAAAATGTGTGAATGGTGAATGTTCTTGAGAACTTTTGCAGAAACATTGCACTGTAATTGCAAATTAAGTTTTTTTAAAAATTATGTTTTGCAGATCTGTGATATGTTTCGGACACATTAGGATGTGCAATTGATGCTGTGGTGTTTGAGTGAATTTCAGTCAGTGTGGATTAAAAAAATTTAAAAAATACTTTATTTCAGTAAATATCCTGAGCTTACCTAACAGTTTTTGATTTTTGAATAGGATTTCAAGACTCTCTGCAAAAACAAGTGGAGCTGGTCAGAAGCAAAATAGTCTGCATTTGCCTGATGTTACATTTGTAGCAATGTGCTGATGGTGAACTGAAAGAGCCTTGTAAATAATCATGGATTGTGCACAAATGAGGGTAGTGGTTAAAGACAGTAGCTGGAAATCAGCTTCATTCTCTTTCAGGAAAGTGATGTGATTCAATGTAAAGTGGTGCAGCCTATCTATAGCTTCATGTGGCAATAACTACTTGTAAATAGCATCTAAATGAATGCCTTCAGTGCTGACTTGCTCCAGGAGGTCTGCGTACTGCTATCAGGCATTGTTATTGGTACCAGTGTGTGTGTGTGTGCAATGTGTTAGAACTACAGTATAGTATTATTAAGTATTTTTTATAAAAAAAAATTTGAATAACACTATTTAGTATTTTTTTACTTAAAAAGTAAAGGTCGAAATATGTTCAATGAGTGTAATTTTTGTCAGTCTCTAAAACAATTATAAATATCTCAGCATTAAAAAGAGAGGGGGGAAATCAATTTAACCTCTGAGTTTCAAAACGAAGGACAACGCAGCATGATATTTGAAACTCCAAACTCAATGTTAAGAACTTATTTCAAAGGAGTGTATCATTTCTATCTTTACCAGCTTCATTTTTCTCATTTCTCTTCAATTCTCATTTACTTTTTGTACTCTACATCATGTCTTGTGACTGATTGCGCTACTTAATGTATGTAACATTTTGAATGACATTTGAGAGCTCTGACAAATAACAAATACACTACCAAAAGGCTTCTGAACAATAAGAACGGAGTTCTTGAGTCAATTGAAACCCTTTATAGTGATTTTATATAGAAACTATATTGTTGTGACTATTACTGTCCCTTTACTTATCTCAGAAATGAGTCACTTATCCTTAAAGGGCAACTATTATGTCGGTTTTCACAAGATATAAAATAAGTCTCTGATGTCCCCAGAGTGTGGATGTTTTAGCTCAAAATACACAACAGATAATTTTTCACAGCATGTTTAAATTTTGGGGGCTCAGAAAAACGCACCATTTTAGTGTGTATCCCTTTAAATGCAAATGAACTGCTGCCAACACAGATGGCGGAGCCTTACGAACTCAAACAAACATATACGTAATCCCATATACGGATGCCATTAAAAATAAACCATCCACTTGTTTCCGAGGCTGGTATATGCAAATGACTCTGCCCATGTGACGTCACTGATCCTTCACTATCAAAACAAGCTGTTTTTTTCGCTTGATTAAATAAATGCTTTGTTTATGAGGACGATTTAAGCTATGAACTTGTTTATGAAGATGTTTTAATGGTAAAAAAGATTTATGTCAAAGAGTTTGTTTCTAATGTCATGACAACTTAAACAGTTTTGAAAAAAAAAATATTATTTGAACAAATTTACAATTTGTGGTTTGAAACTAAACTTTCAAATTTTTCTTTTATTTATTTCCCCTTGTATATATAAACCACTTCCAGGTGGCTTCCAGTTTTGCGTCTTTCATACGTTAGAATGTAAGGGAATGACATTGTCTGGGATTCAGAATCATCCAGTTCTATGACTCAATGAAAATGAGACAGTCCTATTAGATGTCAGAAGGTTGACATAACACAGAGCAGAGGCCCTCTAAAGTTCTTAATCAGCTCAAAACGTCAAGAGTCCAGCGTTTTCACCTGAAGTCTGTGAAATTGAGCGAGGTATTAGCACAAGGCCATGCAGTTTAAATTAAATGCCTCAACCTTCTTGCAGCTGCGTGTGTGTGTCTATCTTACATGAGCCTGTTTAATGGATTTCCCAAAAACTATCTCTTGCCTTTAATCTAAAAGAATATTAAAAGCTTTACTGTTTTTGTTTTTCCAGTTTAAAATTCCACTTGTATTATTATTCTGATATTTACTTTGACTTATTTGCAACATAGATATCCTCAGTACAGCTTCACTAATTGATTTATACTAACTTTCAGCACACAGCCCAAAAAGATGTTATTCCCAATGGGGTGGAATTCATCTGCCGATAATAACAGAGTGTCAAAGCCTCTCCCTTCTTCGAGAGTTAAATATTACGCATCAGTGAGATCGTGTTTTAGACACCAAAGCCTTGGTGTGTTTGTAAAAGGAAAATGATGTTTGGCTCTATTCAGCACAAGCAAATATCCCAATGGAAACTGTTTCAAGATTAAAGAACTCTCTCACTGTTACGAGAAATATAAGCTAAACCAAACATTGTCCCTGGGTTTGTAAATGGTATTACTGTAGTTATATCACCTCCATTCTTTATTATTGTATTTTGTTCCTGGCTAATTACAGTAATATAATGTAACCTACACTGCCAGTCAAACTTATTTGTTCTTTTTTATTGCTATTTTCCACATTTTAAAGGAATAATTAAACAAAACTATAAAATTACAGAAATGGGACATATATAGCTTATTATACACAGAAAAAAAAACTTATGTATAGTCTATATTATATAGCTCTGCACACAGAAGTTTTAGTTCATGCTGGAAACGTGATCTCTGCTTTTCCTTCAGTATATGGTCAAACTTATCAAAAACAATTGGTCAAAAAATCTATCTATCTATCTATCTATCTATCTATCTATCTATCTATCTATCTATCTATCTATCTATCTATCTATCTATCTATCTATCTATCTATCTATCTATCTATCTATCTATCTATCTATCTATCTATCTATCTATCTATCTATCTATCTATCTATCTATCTATCTATCTATCTATCTATCTATCTATCTATCTATCTATCTATCTATCTATCTATCTATCTATCTATCTATCTATCTATCTCCTCATATTGCGCTGAATAATCCTAGTATTACTTTGTCCCTTTTGGTTCCTAAGAACCTTAAATTCAAAGCCAGTTTAATTACTTAGTGGCAGAGGACATAAAATAACCTGTATAAAGATGTAAATTAGAGACGTTTAGCACAATTAATAAAAAGGGGCAAGAAGAACAAGGTCATTTATAAAGATTTGTTCACTATATTCTAATTTAGAGAGTATGCTCGCCTATAGATCCTTTTTCAACTGAAATGGCCTGCCAAAACTTAAGCTAAAGAACCATTTTAATGAAATATACTTGGGTTTCAGCAGCACAAATGAATATAAATCGCAAACAATTATGCATAAATAACATTGTTCGTGCGTGCGCCAAAAATCTTGGACGTTTTGAGAAGTTTCCATTAGACAAACGCATGAATGTATGCGAATGCCGTGATGTTCAGTTATCATAAACAGATGATCAAAAAGAGCTTAGCGAAACCTAAACAAAATTCCTCTACTTCCACATTCCACCCTGAAACATATCTCTTAAAACAAGCAGTCAATCCTTAACCATCTGTCTGGCTTCACATGTTAGATTCATCATCGCAAGTTATACATTCAAGGGTCGACTCAACGCGTTTTGCTCATTGACATGTGCTTCTGATTAGGGCCTGGTGTTCCTGTCTTTTGATTGGTCTCTGTTTTGTCACATGTCTGAATGAAACCCAGGCACATCTTTGGGCTTTTGGTTGTTCAGATAAACCCTCTCTGTCAGTGAAGAGTCATTGTTAACAGATGGTAATGTAATAAGCTGACCCTGCGACCTCTCTAAAGCGACTATGCAACCTCGACCCGCCAAATGAAATGTTAAGTGTGTATCTGAGAACTTGTCAGCAAACACATGGAAGGCTAGTAAATGCTAGGTGTTTGTGGTTGTTTAACCCTGCAGGGCAAAGGGACATTAATCACAGTCAAGTCCAAAATGATGAAGTGTTCGGTGGTCAGACATGATAGGCCGTTCTAAATGCAGCTATGGTTCCAGCAGGCATTTCCAAGGATCCAACATGCCCCATCAGGAAATGAAACCAAAGCAACCCCCCCTCCCCCCCGCCCCCCCTAAAACAGCTGCTCTTCCTTTAGGGAATCTCTAAACAAAATCCTAAGTGTTTGAATAATAATAATAATAATAATAAAAAGTTTGCACTGTAAATCATCACCTTGAAACGTTTTGATTTTCACATTTTTTTTTTTTTAGATGTGAGCGATACTCTTTCAAGGAAAGAACTTTTAGGTCATTTTTTTTTTTGTTTGTTTGTTTGTTTTTTCCAAGCAAGGTCAAAATCAATCATTTATTCTCCCCGTAGGTCATATAAATGTGTGGCATAAAAGCTTGAGATAAATAAGAGTGGGAATCATGGGTAAATATTAGGAGTGCAGATGGCTTGTGGGAAGAAAACAGAAGCGGGTCGAGTGAATGATTAGATAATCATTTTCTGGAGTTTGTCATCTGGGAAGGACACACAGAGAGAGAGAGAGAGTGACAGAGAGAGAGAGATCTCAAATCTGTTGCATATAAAACAACATCCACTATCTGAAAGACTGCAGTATTGGTTTGTGTGTGTTAAAGCTGTAGTCCGGCGGGTTTTTTTTTTCCTCTTTGTCGCCATCTCTGTTCGAAATCTGTAATTACAGTCATTGGCGGCATTATCAACTTTACGCGAGTTGTACTTCAACACCCTTGACGTGGCACAACTTGGATGAACACAATGTTTGAGGAGATTGTGAGGCTGTCAGTCACTGCGCCGGTGTGGAGACTGGCATTCAGAATCACAGATTATTATTTTTGGAAGTATGACCAACATAATAAATTTCACCGTAAAATGTCATCTGAACTATTAAGAAACATCCACCTTTGTTCTGGTTCTGACATTGCAGTAAATCACGCTGATTAAATCTAACAATCGCTTATAAGTCATCATATCACACAAATTATACTTCGTTCTCAAATTGTTGATGTTAACAACGTCAGCATTGCATGACTACATGTAATGTCCTTCCGATATTTATCCTTGTTTTTCGCGTGGGCGGCATCCGAACAAAGTCTTTTGCATTTTACAGCGGGTGAGTCTCCAGTTGTCACTGGTGATTGTCATTCGAATCACATACTGGATCATTTGAATGAACACTTCAGTTTGGCGGCTTAAAATGTGCTTCAGTAATTCATTTGCGTAAACTTTTTTTAACACTATGCATCAAAGCGTTAACTTTGACAGTTCTATAATATAATTTGCAGAAATAATGACTAGGGCTGGGTAATAAATATCGATTTCTCGATATTAATCGATTCTCGTTTTTACGGACCGATGTCGATTCTTAAATCTCAAGAATCGATTAGTCATCCTGTTTCATTTGAATGAATGGGACATTGTATCGCGGCTGCGCGCATCCAAAAAATCGCAATTGTCCTTTGTTACTATTGATATGAAACAAAGTCTCAATTTTCAAATTACGTCCATTTTCTTTAGAAATTCAAAAACATAAATAGCGTTTTGGCGCTGTGGCGTGAGATCGTTCTTAGCAGCGCTGATCTCTCTTCCGGCTTTATAATACCAGTTACAGCGCGAAATAAACATGAATGAGCATCTGAAAGTGTGTTATCGAAATCCATATCATGTCACATTGATTCGCTCAATCAGCGTTTCAACCGTGGAAAGACGTAAACAGCTTGTAATCAATGTCATGTATCGTCATATTTACCTCAGAAAACCCACATAAACTCGTTAGTCAGCTAAAAATAACTCTAGAGAGGAGCATTTTGCTAAATATATACACCATATTACATATGCATTATAATCTTAATGTTCTTTAATATTTAATGCATATTTGAATAAATCTGTCAAGTTTTTATGACATCCACCGTTTGAATGTTTATATTTCATATAATCTTCTTATTATAAAAATAAATAAAAGTGTAATTTAAGTGTTTGTATAGCTACAAAACAGTTAATTATTACCTTCATATTAGGCCAATGAAGCCTATAGGCTACAACTAGACTCCCATAGTTTACAGCATTTAAGAGATTTGATTCCCTTGAGAAAAATGGCCATTTATTGTAACTGATATCCAAAATAATCGATATTGAATCAAATCGAATCGTAATCGAAATCGAATCGAATTGCAAGCTTGTGAATCGAAATCGAATCGAATTGTGAAATTTGTCTCAATACCCAGCCCTGATAATGACTGTTTTCCCAAACACCCAGATTATTGATTGATGCTCAAACAAACAGATCAATATTATAATGATGTATCATGTGTAGGCTTAGAAAGAAAAAAAAAAATTCTCTGATTACACATTTTTTTTTTCAACAAACAAATCTGACATAAATGTCATTTATGATTTATGATTTCTGATGAGAGAATAACTTATGCAGCCACAAATTTCATGGGACGTGCATTGCACTAGAGTCATGTTCAGCTGTCTGGTGGGAGTGTGTTTAGAGATGGATTTGTTATTAGTGAGCAGGTGTTTTTTTGATTACACACAGCTCTCTGGAAAAGTTTGGCTACGTTACCAGTCAACATCTCCATTAAAGAGGGTCACCAGCAGGTCTTCTGCAATAACACAGGAATTATCCATCCTGGAATTCTTCTCAGCAGGCGCGTTCCCGATCTAAGATGGATCTCTGATATTCGAATCCTTGTCGGAGTCGGAACTATGCTCTAAAAAAAATTGCTATGGTGTTTCTGCCAATGTTTGGGTCAAATATGGACAAACACAACAGTTGGGTTTAAATTTGAATATAAAAAAGTTATCCAATGTTCGGGTTCATTCATATTTGAACCGAATATGGGTTGGAACCCAGTGTTTCTTTTTACAGATGATGTTTAATGACGTTGTTGTAACAGTGCTTAATTTTTCCTCCTAAACATAACTGTTTTAATGTATTATTATTATTAGTAGTAGTAGTGGTGGTGGTGGTGAAAAGAATAATTAATTACAATTAAACGTTAAATTAAAGGTTTATTTAAAGTGTTACCTTTTGGTTTAAAGAATCCACCAGCAACATTTCAAAGGCTTTTTGGTTTATCTAGATGATATAGTTCATGCTATAGTTAATATAAGTTAATATAAATACAGTGCATTTATTTTCCTGCATACTACCTTGTGGTTAGTGGAGTATCTAACCTTGCGGAGTAAGTAATATTCGGTCTCAAAACTGTAATGATTTGCTGTATTGCTACTGTAGGTTTATACAACTCTTACAGTGCTTTGGCTCAGAAGTGCAAATCATGATCATGCCACAATGAGTCTGATGGATGGAGCTGCAGTGTAAAGTGCAACTGTGGAATTTGAGGCTACTCGTTGGACCACACACATTCACACTGAAGAGATTGATGAGATGCAGTTGAACGAGAGTAAGTGCATATTTGATGAAGTTATATTTTAACATCAGTTTCAGTAGCAAACATCCTTTATTGCATCTCCCAGAGCCCTGTGTTTTTGCCTAGTTTCTTCTGAGAGGAAAGAAAAAAAGCCCTCTGGATTGATCATCATTGCAAGCTCATTTTATTTGCTGCGTTTAGGGCTGCTGTGGTGGTACAAAAGAAAACGGGTCATTAAACATTCTGCCTTGCTGAGAATTTAGGCTCCTTGGAAGACGAATAAGGTAACGTCCTCCAGAAACGTCTCGACCATAAGCAATACCTTAATTGCCCTTGGCATTTTACAACCAATATTTACAGTACACGGAAACCAGGGGGACTCTGGCCTAGATGTTGTTATGGTTTTATGAAATGGGAAGTTGCAATGGATTTATTAGTTCTGGCTCAGTTTGCACCTCAGTTAAGGTTTTTTTTTTTTTTTTTTTTTTTTTTTCACATAACTTTCTATATTTAAGAAAATACCTCAAGGTGATTTGAGGCCATAGAGATAAGGCTGTGTTGTAAATCAATCCATCCATCCAAGTTTAGACTACAGTCTAGAGGAAATTAATTAACTACACAAAATTGACAAATGAACAGTTAGACAAATATTTTTTTCTTCATAAATAAACTTTTTTATTATTATTATTTAGTCATTGTGTGTGTTTTTTTTTTTTTTTTTTTGGGAGTTTTTACTTTAGTTTTAGTTTTTTAGAGCTATCAAACAAAATATGCTATCTGGTATCATTTGACATATTTAACAGTATTACATTTATTTGCACAGTCTAATGCAAGTTTTATGCATCAACAAAAAGATAGCAAAACTAAAATTTATTTGTTGCTTTTTTTGCAGTCATGAAAATGTGTTTTAATAGTATTTTTTTTTTAAATCAGATTTTAATTTTATTTTTTTAATTATTAATAAAAAGTGTTTATTAAAACCCCTTAACTGTCTCCCTTTTTGAGAATAAACATTAAAATGCACTATTCAAACTTAAATGATTGTAATTCAAGAAAATAATAAAGACCTAAGTTTGGTCTCGTTTAAAAAAACAAACAAACAAACAAACAAAAAAAGACACTCAACAGATTATTGCTTAAGTGAAAGCACTTAAAAAAATAAAAGAATTATGTCAGTTTAAATTTACAGTAAATCAAGCATACTGTACTATTTTTTTTGTTTTATATATATATATATATATATTGTGTAATAAAAATATGTTGTAAAATATAAGATATATTTTACAAAATATTTTTACTACACAATTACTATAAAATTAAAGCCAGATGTCTAACCAATTTGTGTTACAAATTTGAAGTTGATATCACAAACATTGAACTTCCAATTGAACATTGAACCATTGAAGTTCCCAAAACATTGAAGAGAGTTTGTTTAGGCGTAATACCAAAAATAACCACCGGATGATATACATTCCATTGAATTTAATTGTATGCATTACAATTTAATAGGTTTCTGTTCAAATATCACATCTGTTACATAATATGGAACCTTGAGACTCAGACCTTTCTGACAATCTGTTTTGTCAAGATTAGAAAAAAGTTTTGATCATAAATTATGAAACATGATGACGCCCAAAAGGCGAGGAGCCCAATAAAATAATTTAGAGTACCATTTATATGATAATGCAACGTCCAATTTCAAAACGATTTTCACGGGATGAATTCTGAGTTTGTAAGCCTTCAAATGATACCTAATATATGATCACAACTAAAATATGTGATGTAAATAAAAAAGGCGATAAAAACAACTATTTTAGAGGATATTATTATTATTATTATTATTATTATTATTATAATTATTTTAATGACTTTATTATGCTTTATTATGAACTTTTATCATGAAGACACAAAGTTTCAATTATTAAAAATGTGTGCATCGACTTTTTATGACAAAGGTCAGAACTCCTGTTAAGATGTAGATTTTTTTGAGGTGAACTCTTGTCATAAATTCATCTATTACTGCTCCTACATGATTTGTAACAAAAAAACAGGGCTAAAATATCTGTTTTCCGAACTTTAGACATTTCCAACGGTATGTAGTTGTAGGTGTTTTTTTTTTTTTTTTTTTTTTAACAGTAACATCGCCGCTAGACAAGAACACAGTCTGTGGTTGTTCTTAGAAATTGTTCTATAATAAGTTTTCTTTCAAGGTTTATACTGCTAAGTTTTGTTAAATTGTTTTATTAAGCATTCTCCTTGAGAAATCCATGTAGGTTTTTGCTGAGGAGTATGTTCATGAAGATGTGCATTATATTTTATCCCCCCCCCCCCCCCTTGTTTCCTTGTGAGGAAAGGTTACAAATCATACTTTATTCACGAGTGCTAAAAGATTTCTAAGCTATACCAGATGTATGGAGGTTCTTGATCAAAATATCATTTTACATTAATAAATAAAACACATTATGCGGTTTATTCTGCATGCGTATTTTGATTTTCCATCCAAAATCACAAGAATTTGATTCTAACTCTTGGGAAAGCATCTATATGAGCTGCTGAATATTTATGGAGAGACTAAAGCATCTTGTCGTACAATTATGCTTTTCATTTTATCCTTTTACTTCTATGTTTTCTGTGGTTGTCTGGCTATTGCTACCCAAAGTACTGCCAAAGCTTTTTTTCCCTCTCTTTTTTTTCCCAAAGGCCTGCTCTGATCAAATGTCTGAGAACTGCACGCAAATTTCCATTGTTCTTAGATATAATATTTCATGTCTCAAATACTTCAGAGACAAGGAATATTTTAGCAGATTTTATGCTTGTTATAGACTGCATGCTTGTAACCGGGTCATTTTGCAATAATAAATCATAACCTCTAATAATTACTCATGATATTGCTTGCACTCAACACACACACCTGCAGTCAATACTTGATTTTTTGGAGATTTGCCTGAGCAAAGGTCTAATATACTGTACCTTATTGCAATGCAATTCAAATAATGAGGTCATGTACTGGTGATCACATCACATTTAAGGAAAATGATCGCTAAAGTCATTATATTGTCATTATGGGGTCATTTAATGCAACATTTAAAAATGAATGATCTAGTTTACCACCACAAAAGCCATATAATCGCAATTTCCTGCTTGTTAACATGTTGTCCTCATGGTCAAATGGCGAACAAGCTAGTCAAAGTGCTACAACAACCTCATAAAAATCGTTTCACATGACTAGCATTTTTTTCCAGTAGATCACCGATGATTTCTGTGAGATGTTCATCAGGCTGCTCTCAAGGTTACCCAGACCATCCTTGGTCCCTTCATCATACTGACTATTTGCCAAGACATAAAGGGCCAGATTTACTAAAAGCTTGCGCCAGCAAAAACCCTCTTTTGGCTTTAAAAAAAAAACGATTGTCAGGATTTTCTAAAGACATGCAGTGAAAAATTAGCCATGGACACAGTTATTTTTACGGCTGACCTTATTCCATATTATGCATTTGTCGGAGTTTCCCTTACAGATCTTACAGTATTTAAATGTAGGTTTGCACTCGTTAATGTACTAGTGTTTGCATCATTATTTAGCGTCCAAAAAAAGCATGTCTTAAACCAGACTGTACCTGGTAGATTACGTTGGTCATTATGGAAATGATCCTGCTGTCTGTGTTCTTTAAAGGGTCATGAACCTTTTTTTAAAAAAAAAATATTATATTGTTGTCTGAGGTCAACTTATGACGTTTGCCTTGGTTTTTGCATTCAAAAACATCAAAATGAATTAGTAATAGGCTATTTTGTACCCTAGTTTTGAGCCTACCTGAAAAACGCTCAGTTTTTATGGGCGTCTCACACTGAAGACTTGAGTAAACGCCCACTGCTGTGAGTGGATAACAGTTTGGCATATTATAATGAGTTTCAACTCACCTGTCGATACACTTGGGGGAAATTGTTTTGAAAACTTCCAATGTTGTAAAATGGCAACCGGAATGATTCGCCCATACATGTTCGACCCAGAGTCCGTGTGTTGCACCATTCCTGTCAGATCCAATATAGACGGCACAGCACTGTTCTTTACTCTTAATCGGTCTGCAAATCCAGTCTTGTTTACAAAACAATGCTCAGTGAAATGAAGCAAACAGACCGACTCTGTTTTACCCTCATCAGCTGGAGTGGAACGTCATTAAAAGTTAAGTTTATCCATGCAGTCCTATTGGAATCCGGAGGAAGCATATGCAACGACTGTCTTCTTCCAAAACCAGACACTACACAATTTTTTTTGTATTGCTCAGTAGCTCGATCCGGTTTGTCATCACGAGGTAGGCCTATGTTATTTAGCTATGCGTGTAATGCGCGAATCGGGGCTAAACCGGCCGTGTTGAAGTAGGCGTTGATCTTTTTCTGCAGGGGTGGTGTTTTAACCTCTTTGACGTAGTTCCCCACTTTGGTGTCAGTAAAAGCTTTTATTGGACTAACAAGTATGTTTTCAGTTCTGAAACTTACAGGATATTCTTATAATATGATGACCTCTTAGATGTCAAAAGCTCAAGAAAAATTTGATTTCTCAGTTCACTGACAAATAGCATAAAGTTTGGATGTAAACGAACTGCTAAAGCATAAAAAGTTGCATTCTTTGTTGAAAATGTGTTATGTAAATAGCCAACGCATTCTCATCCTTTAGCGTCATATAACGCTATATGCAAAAACGGCGCTATACTACGCACATGGCACCCGTTATCGTTAATATAACACGCGCTGTGAGGGCTAAGTTTAGGTGTGGGGTAGGGTGTGCGTGTCATATTCACGCTAAAGGATTTAAGACGTCTTCACTGTAAAAATTGATTTTTTGGTTAAGTAAATACTATTGAAAAACCCCAATGTAATTTACTTGAAAAAGTTAGTTCAGGCAAGAATTTAAAAAACTAAGTAAATTCCATATCAGTACTTATTTCAAGCGAGTATAAATGAAAGTGTAATATCAACTCAATAAAATTAAGTAAAAATTACTCAACTTTTCTGATACTGGGGTTCCCATCATGCACTGGACCTTGAATAATTAATGAGGTTCATTTTTCACTGGTTTCCAGCTGTATTTACACTGTTTTATCATTGATTTTTGTTTTCAGTATTAGTAAATTGCCATTTTGTGACATTTCGAGTACATTTTTTGCTTAAAACGACACATTCAAACACAAAAACGATCCATCAAATGTTACCACCATTGTGTATTGTCTACCAAGTATTGAGGTGTTTGCATTCACATAAGGCTTAAAGTCTGACATGATGTATATATCAATTACTTAGATGATCTAAGTAAAGAATAGGGCTGGGTATCGATTCACATTTCAATTTCGATTCGATTTCGATTCACAAGCTCTCAATTCGATTCGATTTCGATTCTCGATTCAATTTCGATTCCTGATTTGATTCTCGATTCGACTATAATGAAGATGTAATACAAATCCTATATTTATAAAAAAGAACAGTGGACATAAGTTTACTAGTGGTTAATTAATACAAGGAAATTAAGAGCCATAAACCTGTATATAAAACTCTTTTTATTTTAGGTACACTAAATGCATACAGAGAATAAACAGGATTTTGATGCAATATGCAAAAAAAGTCAGAACAGTCGCACAGCTTGATCAAACAGTATCATGTTATTTTATGTTTAAGATAGATAAAGATAAATAAATATATAAATATTTAGACTTTTTTTTTACATTGATCTTACCTAAATGGTAATGTAATTTTTTGTTTATTTTTGTTTTAAGAGTTTATGTATGGAAGCTTGATTTCAATCTTTGAATTAAATTGAAAAAAGTAGCACAAATAAATACAATAGAATAAAGACACAAATTAAGAGACATTTTGGGGTAGTTTTTTTGGGTATGTCAGAAATACTACAGAAACTGAATAAAGTAATCCAATGTAAAATAAACTGGATAGTCTTTTTAGTCCATACAAAGGCTATTAATTCTGATTGCTTACAATTAATACTATATTCTGTTGTTATGACAACAGAATTAATGACTGACACAAATGGCTGCGTTCACTTTAAGAACTAGTGCGCGAATCCATTACTGTTTCATTAACTTTCTGTCACACACGTTTAATGCTAATTTAAGACATTACCGACTGTCTTTAGGAGGTTACTCACCAAGACCAGAGTTTTGACAATGTAGCGTGTTTTTAACTGTTAAAGTGATATAATCCAGGGATAAAACTTTTGTTTCTGGCGAGCTGTTTGTGAGGCAGATTTAGGCTGTAACGTTACCGTGCACGCAGTGAAAGACATCTCTGAGAGTGCGCGAGCACGGGATGGTTTAACATTGCTTGTAAAACTCAAAAAGACGTGAAAATGATAAACGTTACGATCATAGGTTACGATGCAATGTTGGCCCGATTGTTAAGTGAATATTCCGTCATGTCCCGACTCCTAAACGCGTGTGTGTGTATCGACAGCTGCAACGTTTGGCGCTTGCCTAGTGCAGAGAGACGAGAAGATGCAGCACCGCATCCGCGAGCCCTTTATATGAAAAAAATCGATTCCGGCCGTTGAGAATCGATTTTGAATCGAACACATTTTAAAAAAAAACGATTAATCGAAAAATCGATTTTTTTGCCCAGCCCTAGTAAAGAACATACTATACATGACTAATAAAATTCAAGATAATTGTTTTAGTGAAGTGTAATAGGCAAAGGAAATCGGTATTAATCAACCTTTTACAAGCCGAGTTAAAATTACTTATTTTTTGTAAAGTTTACTTAATTCCACATTCCAAGTAAATTTAACTTAAATATTTCTAATTAAAGCTACTGATAAATATGTTTAGTTTTTTACTCGGCAAATCTTTGTAAATTTACTAGCATTTTCTGAGTGAGATCGTTTAGCAAGGTTTTTTCAAGTAAATCCTACTCCAAATTTTTTACAATGTTGTGTTCGCGTGTTATATTAACGATAAAGGGTGCCATGTGCGTAGTATAGCGCCGTTTTTGCATACAGCGTTTTATATGACGTTAAAGGATGAGAATGGGCTGAAATAGCCCCTGACTTCATTTGCTTCAAGAGCACACGTTAGCAAGGTAAAAATTATTCATGTAATCATCGTCAATTAAATTGGATTGCATACAAGAAGTTAAGTTGACATTCAAGGCTTCTCCTGCATTTTGTCATGTTAATTAAGGAAATTGTGAAAGTAGCATTTCTTTTTTGGGGACCTCGTTTGCAGTGGCTCACTGTCTCACATTTGTCTTTTGGAAATGATTTCTGATGTTCAACCAGGCCTGAATTCTAAATGAATTCTATCTAAATCTCAAGTCTAGTGCACATCTGGATGATGTCTTCAAACAAACAAGGAATTTCCTTGTTGTGTAATGTGGAATAGAATCAATAACTGCATTTGTAAAAAGGAGAAATCAACCTTTTCAGTCTTGATTCTCTACATTTCTAATGTGCCACATGTGATTTCATTAGGCTAAGGGAAAAAGAGCATCAGGCAAACGTGAAAAATCAATGTGTACAGAGTCAGAGAATGAGCTTGAATCATGCGAGTCCAATAGAGGTTGTTTAACAAGCCTGCTGTGAATAGTCTGAGGAAAATTATCCATAAAATATGAATAGTTCAGAGATCTGAAGCACACGGATTTGTGTACGCTCAGTCAGTCTTTTCAAATGAGCGTTAAAGGCTCTATTTTGAAAAGCTGGCATTGATTAACAGATTAGATTTCTAACTTTGATCTTCTGAGAGGGGGAAATATCACTTAGTAACAAATCAGCACAAGGTTGAAAAATGTGTTCGTTTTATGTGGAACTGCAAAAACCAGATGCACAAATGTTATTTTGGGGCTCACTGAACACTGCAAAGACAAACTGACAATATTTTTACACAGTGTCACATTCAGTTGATCTAACATTGAGTCACAAACTTTTAGAAAGTATTTGATGAGAACACTAGTTTCTATGCTACTTATTCTATAATGATATGCATGTTGTTCTGAAAATGAAATAACTTTGCAGCTAACAAACAATCAAAATGATGACCCTGGAACTGTCTTACTTGAAAGCAGCTGCACTGGTACAGAAGAGACTACCAGATGGTAAATTGGATAATTAAATGTTATAATTATGAATAAAGAAGGTGTTTATTATTTGAAGGCTGACAATCTGATATTTTATTTTATTTCAACACAAATCAATTGTGTTTTTATATTGTGTGTCGAGGTGTTCTATTTAATTAAAAGTGATTTATTTTATTATTGAATTATTATTAAAAGCTTTGTATTTATTTTCCTGGAATAATCCAACTCGATATCACGATAATTGAACGCTTTGTCATCCCAGGGTATCATATTGGTGACAATTGTGTCTAAATCCGACGCACATGGACCCTTTCGTGTCAATATAACACACTTCGGTTATGGGTACGTTTAGGTCAGGGGTAATGCTATTTTGATAAAGCGTGTTATATTGATGCTAAAGGGTGCCATGTGCGTTGGATGTATAGGCATTGTATACGCACAGGATGAGAATTAATTGGTATTTTGTGGGGTGACAACATTTTTGAAGATTTATGCGAAATTGTACGAGTTGGCCAATTCGTATTCGTCGTGAGATAGCGTTGAATAATCTTTCTTGCTTCCTGCTGTCAAGACCACAAGTGTGGGTATTGGGACTGGCACAGTCTTTTATGAGTGAGTCACTGAATAATTCACTTAATTGTTTAGTCAAATACGCCACTTCATTAAGGAATTAAACTAGACTGTCTGCATTTTTTTGAAAAAAAAATTCAGATTAATTCAGTCGTTTCACTTTATTTGGATGGTCCCTTTTTACACATTCAATGGAATATAAGTCACGTTACATCTCTACCAACTCTCACTAGAGTGTTAGTTGAGTATTAGTAGGCAGGGTTAGGGATAGAACGAACTTGAAAGAATGAACTCGGAAGGAGTTCATTCTTTCAAGGTCCACGGTCTCCATTCTTTGCGTTCACCCCTTTTTGGGAGAGCCCTTTTGCGCTGACATCACAGTTACGTCACAGCGCTAGCTGGAGGCAAAATAATGTGAAAACTGAAGGCAGCCAATACAAACCAGCACAGATTCGGCTACATAATGGAGCTTAAATTATTGTTACTATTATTAAATATCATCTTGTTGTGTTGTTTGGTGCAAGAATAGATGAAGAATTTTTATTTCTAGAAAAATATTCACATATTCAAATGTCACTCTTTACTTTGTCGTTGTCTTGGCGTTGGCTCTGCAGAACTGCGGATTTTACACATAACTCTTGCACAGGACCATATATGTATTGGCATCTAAAGATTTATATGCCCTCAGATTCTCTTTACGATCAGTTTCTCTATAAGGTAGGTGTAGAAGTCATGCCACTCAACCGAGGTAACGTAACGTTAATCCTGTCAGATCGTCCATGCATTGAGTGAGCGTGTTGGCAGCTACGGGTCGGCCAATCTGGTTCCGTCCGTTAAAAATAACTTTTGGAAATAACAATCGCGGTCCTGGACACTGAGTGACCTTACACATCAAGATAAAATCGGATTTTCTTCAGTCATTGTTAAAAGACAAGCTAACAATCCTTGCTAACTAGTGGTAGTGAAGCGGCCAGAGAGATTGTTCTGCCTGCACCTAAGCTCCGCCCCCAACAAAAAACGTCGCCATGTTAACCCACTGAAAAGGGGTCTATAGCACAATCATTACAATATTCTCAATGATGTACAATAATGTCATATTTAATGTCATTGTATTAGATACTGGATTGGAAACCAGTAGTAGGGTCGGTTTGGTAATGGCTTAAAATCTCTCGATCTCTGCAGTACATGATCAGGTTGTTTCTAGAAACAAAACCAATTGTGTTTCAAGCTGGGTGAGTCAGCGACGGGTAACATCCGTTTACTTTTTGGAGCAGTCTCCATGGATTCCCTTAGTAATGTCTCTATTTGACAGATTAAATATGTGCACATCTATCTTTTTTTGTGCTGCAGGGGACACACATGCTATTGTTCAACCCTCCCATGAATGTGATAGTGCCATGGAGAGTTATCAGTACACCAGTAATCGTTCAAAAGAGGGTATTAACTAAAAGATGCTTGAATTTGTTCTGCCTAAAGCTAGAAAAAATTGTACCTTCCTACTTCAGTTTGTCTATTTTATTGTATGAAATTGCACTGAATCAAGACAAGTTGAAAGCTTTCACGATTATATTAGAGCTTATTGCCTATTCACCCAAATAACTTGTTCAAGAAAAAAAAAAAAGCTGATTCATTCAGGGGCAGAACAGGGACTGTCTTTATGAGTGAGTCATTGAATCGTTCACTCAACCGATTCAGCCAAAAATCCTATTTCAATAATGAAATTAAACAAGACTGTCTGTATCATTCAACATCATGAAATGATTCATTCAAAAATGCAGATTAATTCATGAGCAAAGTGCCTGGTTAAATGTGGAACTCAAAGATACGGCAGTGAGTCATTGAAGCATTCAAACATCTCTTTCAAAAATGCCCTAGAAAGAAAATGATGTAAAAATGTAAGACATAAAAATATATGAGCTCTTAGCATCAAAACACAACAAATAATTAAAATTGATGTGAAATAAAAAGAGAAAAAATAAAAAAGGTCAGTAAACATTGAAAAAAAAAAAACACCACATAATTTATTAATGCTGCAATGCATGCTGAACACTCACAAACCATTAACATGACAGCAATATTGTCCAATTGTTGAAATCCTGCAACTTTAGCATATCCCATCATTCAAAAACTACATATACTCTTAGATATTAGCTGAAGATATTAAATGGTTATGTTTAGGGTGCTGTTGGAGTTAGGGGCTCAGAAATACACTATGTGGAGAAACGTATTGGAACACCTCTTAAATCATGAATTCACGTGTTTCATGGTTTGCTTTTTTTAATGGCAATGAAAGAAAGACTGTGATGGACAGACACATCTATTCAGTGGGTTGTACTGTAATTCAATGTGTCTTTGTATTGTTCTGCGAAAACTGCAAAAATATCTTTCAGAGAAATGTCAGTAGACAAATACTCCAATACAAGCTGTGTAAAATAATAAGTGATCTAGAAGATTTCAGCAGATGCCACTGAAAACATGGTAAATCTATTCATCACAGCCAACTATTAAAAAAAAATGGTGGGGGAGGAATAATGTTAGGCTCTTTCCAGTGAATGGAAATCGTGTTGCTTCACCAATGCCATGCTAATAAAGTTGTGGGAACAGTTTGGGAAAGGCCATTTTGTATTCCATAAAGACATGGTTGGATGAGTTTGGTGTGGAAGAACTTGACAGGCCCTAACAGAGCCCTGACCTCAACCTGATAGAACACCATTGGGTCATTGGGTCTGGAATGGGGATTGGGAGCCAGGCCTTCTTGTCCAACATCAGTGCCTGACCTCACAAATGCTCCACTGATAATGGGGCAAAAATCCCAAGGAAACACTTCCCAGAGGAACATAAGCTGTTATAACTGCAAAGGAGGGACTAACTTAATTTTATTGTCTATATTTAAAATGCAATGTTACAGTCCCTGTTGGCTTAAAGGAACACTCCGACTTTTTGGGACTTTAGCCTATTCACCTTACCCCCCAGAGTTAGATAAGTCCATACATACCTTTTTTCATCTCCGTGCGTGTTATAAGTCTGTTTGACGCACCCACCGCTAGCCTAGCTTAGCACAAAGACTCGATGTGACTGGTTGCAGCTTTCATACTGATCCAAATGAGTGGCAAAATAACGCAAACGTTTTCCTATTTACATGTTGTGATTTGTATAGTCACATAATGTACAAATAACAAAGTCAAATAAGACACAGACATCTTTTAACCGTATAAAACCTGGGAACTATTCTCTGAAGGCGAAGCACTGCTACTTTGACGGCGTAATAACCGCATCACCGGAGACACGCCGTGGTGAGGACTGAGGAGCGGAGAGTTCGCTCGGTGTTTGGGTAATAGAGTCAGCAATTTATAAATAGTAAAAGCGTAGTTTAGAGTCATGGGTTTTCGCTCTATTGTAAATAGCTGCGACTGTAAACAGGGGAGGTAATACCATGTTTCACAGAATTCCAACTAAAAACGCTGACTGGATGAAGAAATGGCTAACTTACTCTGGATATTTATCCAAACACACCTAAGATTATCAAGGGACATTATGTTTTTGCACGGTACATTTCAATGAGGACGACTATTTTGAAAAAATGGAATTTGCCACACGGACCATAATGTGCTGAAGGATACGGCCATCCCATCGATAGCACAGGACAAGTGGATCACCTGCGGCTGAGGTAAGTGTTCCGTTATGTTTTTAGATGACCTACTGTAACAGTGCCTTTAGCCAGATCTAATGTAACGTTAGTGAGACTATTATATGATTAGGGTATGAATATGTTTTTATCTTGATGCGGTGCGGACGCGCTTGGGAAAAAAAAAAACGAGCGCGTTCACCGCGTTGAACTTGCACCCTGCGCGCGGCGCGCCTAGTAGCCTAAATTTGAAATAACCGTGGAAATAACGAACTTGAGCGTGCAAAAGGGTACGATAGGCTGTGAGTTCATTGTGCAAAAAACAATTTGTGCTATTACTTTCCCCTTATTCTATCCTATAGTAATGCAATACTGTATATTATATAGGCTACTGTTGAATACATTTGGTTCAGCTAATAAATTGCATTTAAAATATATTGATTCCTGTAATAATAATTATTTATTCATGTGATATTTATAAATCTGGGTGCGTTTTTGGTTGGAAATCAATGAAACATGGTACTGTATTACCTGGTCTCCCCTGTTTATTGTCACAGCTCATACAATAAAGCAAACACCCATGATAAACTATGCTTTTCTATCTAACGTTAGTAATTGCTGACTCTTTATTCCAACGCTGAGCGAAGCGAACTCTCTGCTCCTCGTCATGGTGCGTCTCAGGTGATTGTTATCACTCTGCCCAAGTAGCAGTGCTTCCCCTTCAGAAAATATAGTATTTATATGGTCAAAAGATGTCTGTGTCTCATATGGCCTTGATATTTGCACACTCTGTGACTATACAAACCACAACATGTAAATAGGAAAACGTTTGCGTTATTTTGTCACTCATTTGGATTAGTATGAAAGCTGCAACCATTCACATCCAGTCTTTGTGCTAAGCTAGGCTAGCGGTGGGTGCGTCAAACAGACTTATAGCACGCACGGAGATTAAAAAGGTATGTATGGACTTATCTAACTCTGAGGGGGTAAGGTGAATAGGCTAAAGTCCCAAAAAGCCAGAGTGTTCCTTTAAAGGATTAGTTCACTTTTGAAAAAACTTTTGCTGATAATTTACTCAGCCCCATGTCATCCAAGATGTCCATGTCTTTCTGTCCTCAGTCGAAAAGAAATTAAGGTTTTTGATGAAAACATTCCAGGATTTTTCTCCATACAATGGACTTCAATGGGAACCAGATGGTCCGAGGTCCAAACGACAGTTAATAACAGTTTCAGATGCAGCTTCAAATTTCTTTAAACGACACCAGACGATGAATAAGGGTCTTATCATGCGAAACGATCGGTTATTTCAAAGCTTATTCCAAAAATGTAACTTTTCTAAGGACAAATGCTAGCCTTGCTCTATTCTGTGAGGCGCGTTTGTAACGTCACGTAATACGTAATTACGTTCAAAAGGTCACAGGCGACGTAGCCAGAAGTACAGAGTCAGAGTGTTTACAAGTTGAACGCATAGGTTGAACGTGCAAACTAACTCAAACGCCGTTTACAAAAAAGGAATTAAAAGGTAAAACAACGATGTCGGGCGATTTTGATTCTGTACTTCTGGTTACGTCGCCCGTGACCTCTTGAACGTAATTACGTATTACGTGACGTTGCAAACGCGCCTCACAGAATGGAGCAAGGCTAGCATTTGTTCTTAGAAAAGTTACATTTTTGGAATAAGCTTTGAAATAACCGATCGTTTATTCATCGTCTGGTGTCCTTTAAAGACATTTGAAGCTGCATCTGAAACTGTTATTAACTGTCGTTTGGACCTCGGACCGTCTGGTTCCCATGTAAGTCCATTATATGGAGAAAAATCCTGGAATGTTTTCAACAAAAACCTAATTTCTTTTCGACTGAGGAAAGAAAGACATGGACATCTTGGATGACATGGGGGTGAGTAAATTATCAGCAAAAGTTTTTTTCAAAAGTGAACTAATCCTTTAATGGTCTGGTGTCCGAAAACGTGTGTCTATGTAATATTGAAATGTATTTATAATATACATATAATATAATGGGTTCCGATTGCTACCACAGATTTACCATTAAGAAAATAATATGTAAACATTACATTAAACCTCTACAAAAAAAGTTCATACTGGTTAATTAAATTGGATTGTCCAGTTGCTTTTTGGTTGGCCATCCTTGGATGTGTTCACAGCGCTCAAAGAATCTTTCTCAAGCAACTGTGACCAATGAATTGTGATTATTGATTGATGTGCGTTTTGTTCATATTCACTCAGGTTCAGCCTATAGAGACCGACCAAGATTGCCATTTCTTTACACGATGAAGGTCACTGTTGCACGTGTGTGGAGGGCTCAGTAATTGAACATGCATTTTAATTTATATATTTGGGTACAATTCAGTATTCTCTCTTGAACACAATGGGTGTGTTGAGAAAGTCTGTTCTGAATTTGTATGGTGTGAAGCGAGTGTGGCCTTTGAATAAATAAATCGATATTTGTGTATGTGCTCAAATGATGTCCTAAGAGACCGAGGTCACGGAGGGCTGTGAAAACATGCTGAGGATGGTGTGTTTACTGCACAATCAGTGGTGCCAGAGAGATGTTGAACATGTATTACTCCATTCCACATCCCAACTACTATCCTGGGATCCCCAACAATAGCAGCACACAGCCTTTACTGCAGATAGGCTCACTGGGAGACGACATTGGCCCATATTTCTACGCTTTCATTGACAGGACAGGAGTGGTGATTCATTATTCTGACAATAAGAGAAATACAGAAAGCATTGTCTTTGCCTTTGCTGTAAATGCCTGTCCGTCACAACAGTTTGGAGAGCCTCTCTCCCTCGTGACCGATAAGAGGGCTGATTAATGTCCGACGAAATGCTGACATAATGCTCTTATCTTTGCAAATGCCACACACTGTTGGGTCTGATGAACCCGCTGCTTTTCCCACAGAGGCAATCACTGAAGAGACGCCTGAGGCTGTATTCCACTGAAAAATCCACAGATTCTCCCTTTCCACTATAATGGTTCTGGTGCGCATGCTGGAACCGATGCCCCGCCAGCGGGAATGAAAAATGACATAATTGACTTTTTTTTTTATTATTATCATTAAATCATTCATAACTATGCACTGCAAAGCACTGTTACATTTCAACCATAAGAGTTAGATTTACATTTAGTCATTTAGAATAGGGCTCTGAACCTGTTCAAAGAATGGAAACAATGGAAACAAATGAATTTTAACAGGACAATGATAGCGAGTTTAATCGTTCTGAACAGAAACGCTTCTTTGAAATTACCTTTAACCAGTTAATAATGTTATTTTATCATTCTCTTTAACATTTTAATTTGGCAGTCAATCAATCATGAATACAAATAGGACAGCCTATGCAAATTTTTGGCGAGGACGCTCTCAGGCTCGCCCAGGGGTGCGTTTCCCATACAACGACATAGTTCACTGTTTCACTACCATAGTACGATGCATCGTTGGAAAAATCAACTAGCTATTCACGACTGTTTCCCGAAACCCACTGTCGCAAAGTATCGTTCAACCACGTTGGTTTCGCACGTGGTGGAGTAATAAGTACTTTTAATGAAATTGTTTGAGATCCAATTAACGCTAGATTTGTTTTATATGCTCTAAGGACTATTTCTAATTGTTCTCAGTTGTTCTGCTTTATTACCAGACTCAATATTTGACTCGTTCTTACATAGTAGAGCACGTTCGCACATCCGCACTCTTCAAACGTGGTACTTTAAATCTTTTGAAAAACTAAAAGACGTAAATTACATTTGTATGTATTCTGAATAAAAGGCACCGGTTGTACTGAATGTCAGCTTCCTTATTTTGCTCAAGATAAGGATTTATTGCGTCCAAATGTCATGTAATATAGAAATGATGCCTCTAACCACAGGTCGAGAGCTGTCGTTCAAACCACCCAACTTTGCGATGCTGTTTGCGAATGTCCGTTGGAACGATGGTTTCGGGAAACACCGACTCGTTAAACTATGCAGATAACGACGGAATTTGCGACCATGGTTGGTGAACGATGCTTTCGGGAAACGCACCCCAGGGCTCAGGTCCCGCTATTTCCGAGGCACAGCAGCGACTTCAGACTTGGGGGTTTGCAAATGGATCTACCAAATTAAGGTGAGACACGCCAGGTAAAACTTTTTATTTAATTTTTTTCGTTGGTCAATTTTGAGAATTTGTGTAATTTGTCTTCAATAACATGTCTTCTTTCAGACTTGTGTAGAAAAAAAAAACACATTTAGGTCTTTATTTTACTACACTTTGTCTGTTTGCGTGTGTGGATTTCGCCTAAATTCATTCAAAGTTGGCGTTCTAAATCATCACGATGTTCGGTGATCGCTGTCTGCACCATTTCATCACATATATTGTTAAAAGCTCTCTCTCTCCTTTGCAATGATGTCGGATCCTAACATGGTCATTTCCTGTTTATCAGCAACCAATCCTGAAAGTAAAATGGGCGATTTAACTCGAAATAAGCAATCTCAGTGGCTGATGCCAATTTCTGACAACGTGATTCATTCAGAATCGTCTCGTGACGCGCTCTTACATTAAATTTATACATCCCATATTTACTATACTTTACACACTATATATACAAAACAATTACATTACATAACACATTCAAGTTTTTGTATAATATAATTATTATATAATACTAAACAAATCTGTAATTGTGGGATTCTAAAGTGGTTCTGAGTTCCTCGGGTGTGATGGACTGTTGTTTTGGATGTTATGATCAGTGATTGATGAAGCAATAATGACTTTTGGATGTTAAACGGTGTGATACATCGATTTTATTTGGATCTAAAGCATATTTTGTATGTAATTCATGGCTTTCAATATAAATGAGTGGAATTTTGCCATACAAATATTTAAAGGCCGTTTTCTCAAAATTTGTTGTTTCACACTCTGAGTGATGATTTTACACTGCTGTAGTACCTACATACATCACACTTTACAGTCGTATTCCTAACAATATCGTGAAGGTTTGTCCTGAGGGATTTGCTGATATATCATTCTTGGCCTGATTTATATCACATTTTAAGCCTAAAAATAAGGCGGAAATCATTTTTTTTAAGGGTATTGGCAGTATTTTCTGATTTACAGGGTAACAAAAGGAAATATTCATAATCCCATTTGGTAATGGAATATATCAACAAAATGCAAAACGCAAAGCAATCATTTGAACCTTATCAGATTCGTCACTTCAAAATATATGCATATTAGCACATGTTTAATTAGATATAGATTGATTAGCATGTTTAGGCATTCAATTAGGCAGATTTTTTTTCTCCTATTCATGTGAGTAATCAACTGGTAAAGTTTCTTGGTGAAATCTGTAAGTTAAAATTTTATCCCTATTGACCTGTTGTGTCTCACCTTAACTTGCATCACCTCACCTCATTGGACATTTCCTATTCAAACAACATAGAGCTTAGTCGGGGTAGGTGTCATATTGAATTTTATGTACATGAAGACGAGGCTGTGAGATATAGACTTACAGCCTTTACAATGGCTTGCACTTTATAAAGGTCAAAGATCACATGTAAATATTCAAAACTCTAAACTTTCACAATTGTTTAATGGAGTTTTTGTCCACTGGAAGTATTTTGGAAAGGTGTAAAATCAATTGGAAACAGTACAATCCATTAAACACACTGTATTTCTATCCCTCAGCCTTGTTTATATTCCTGTCAAAAATGTAATATGTTCATACCCCGACTAAGGCCTATTGGGCACTTTCTCCGACACCCTGTCAGTGGAAAATGGGCATGGGAGACATTTATAGCACACTGTCTGAATGGTTAAATGTTTCGCAAATCTGCATTAAACCCATTATAAAAGCCTTCCAAGACACAGTCAATAGTAATGGAGTGAATTAGACATTCATTCAGTAGAGCAGGGTTCTCTCATCCTCGTTGAAATTTCTCATTTCCGTCACTGCAAATCTACGGCGGTCATTCTCAAAGTTTCCTTCCTCCGAGATGTGGCATCAAGTTTCATATTAATCACAGCAAGACAGATTCAAACCCACTGAGATGGAAATTGAATCTAGAAAATTGACTTGTTTTCTTCAAATCGACCCACATTATTTAAATAGAAACCATATTTGAATGGTGAGCAGAATCACTTGCTGTTCGGTAACTGAACTGAGTTCCTCTCATGGAATCTTTATCCAGTTTTGTAAGAGGAAGCTCCCTGTAAATCTCCACCAACTGACTTCATTTATCATCTCATTAAAGTCAAGCCACTTTTTGAATGATAAAATCAGCTCATTGCTTGAGAATTCATAATAAAATTCAATATAACAGGTGTTTATTTGCCCGGAATTCTGGTAATCAGTATAACTTTACAGGGTCATTAATCTCAGATAAATTTAAATGACGATTCTGTTGTCTGATCTGTGCTATCCCTATTCAGATTTTTGATAGACCTGTGGGTTTTATTTTCTGCACATTTAATCATTGTCCATTGGTTATGAGGAAAACTGTAGTAATGCTAAGCAGGGCAAGCAGAAGGGTCGTTTTAGAGATCATTTGTATCCATTTGCCATTACTGGATATGGAATATTTTAGGAAAGTTGAGATGAGGGTATAACTGGATAGTAAATCTGGCTGCTTCTCGTCAGCTTGACATAAATACAGCTTAAAGATGAATACGCAGAGTCCTTTTTAAATTGTAACTAAAGAAGAATGTTTCTGTAGAGATAAGCAGTTTGAAACATGCATGTGTCTATATGTGGTTTCTTTGCCATTAGTTTATTTGAGTTGATCCAAAGATCACCGTCTTGAAGTGTTCAAAAGTCACTGAGCTCTTACGTGCAATGGAAATAAAACCATGGCCAGGGTGTATCATAAACCCACTGAAGACCAGAAAAGTTCAGCCCAAAACAATACAGTGTCCACAAGTGTGTGCATAATTAATGTGCTCCAAAATAGCATCTAAATGATGGACAGTCATTCCAAGATAAGAAATAAGAAACGGCCCTTCTGTGCAGACTTGTGAGATGATTCCAAAATTAACAGTTCATTAAGAAAGAATTCCAGTGTCCAGTTGTATCAAACAAATATTTTCATTCATCAAATATTTGCTTTAGTGGAAGGTCTGAGGCCAACAAAGGTTCATTGGGTGTATAGGAGTCCACGTAGGGATAATATTTGTTCAAGTTTTGTAGTAGCCTGTTATTAGCCTGCTCGTCTCATTTGACGCTAAAGGGTGCCATGTGCGTTGGATGTTTACGCTTTTGCAAAAGTGTCGTATATGTAGGGTTGGGTATCGAGTATCGATTGGAACCGGGACTAACTTTTCGTTTTCCCCGGAATCCTTCAAATGTTAAAATTTCGATTCCTAGTTTCGATATTCACAGTCCGCCGAGCGGAAGAAGAAACCGCTGAACAACACCAACGAAGAAGCGTCTACCGGAAGTGTTGGCATAACCGCGCGAGTCGAACATGAGTAGCTTACGTCGGCGGTCCAAAGTGTGGCTTCACTTTTCTAAAAATAACGAAATCTCGGCAAAATGCAAAATTTGTGACAAAAGGAGTATTTGTGACAGAAGGAGTATTTCCTTCAGAAAGGATTATTTCCTTCCGAAAGACCGTTGGTTAGCAAGGTTAGCTAAACTTTTTTGACCCTGCCTCTTAAAAGAATCGGAATCGAGAATCGTTAGGAACCGGAATCGAAACAAGGAATCGGAATCAGAATCGTTCAAATTCAAACGATACCCAACCCTACGTATATGACGCCTTGGGATGAGAATGTGTTGGCAAGACACATAACCCCAGCTTTTCCCGACGAGCTGAATGGGACCTTGCATGGCTGACGCTGCCGTCTGTGTATAAATGAGTGAGTGAATGGGTGAATGTGAGGCAAAATGCAAAGCCTTTCGGTGGCTATTGGGTCTGTGAAAGCGCTATATAAATGCAGTCCATTTACCATATGTTCTCTAATGGCTTTGTCAAAAACGATAAAGCTAGATAAATTAGAGTCAATAATAGTGTTAAGGCTATTTTGAGGCTGTTTTGTTAAACTTCCCTGGCTCACCTCACTCCCTCCATCTGAGAACACAGCAAGCAACTTAACTGCCGGTCATTAACACAAGTAAGGTCTTCACACCTCCTCGCAATCAGACGTTTTTTAGCTGTTTATGTCCATGATTTTTCATGGACTACTCTACAAGTCAATGTATGCCAAGCATCTGGGTATTTCTGGAAATTTGCTGGTCTGTGTAACTTGGCTCGGGTATTTTCCACATACATCCGGCAAATCTGAAATTACACAGCAGTTTATCATGGCCAGATATTACCACATTTGACCCTTTTCATGCAGTGTTTCCTGGTGCTACATGCGGCGCCCATATGTCAGTGGCCAAGATGTATGCCCTTAGGTCAACAGGAGGCTGCAGATCAGTAGAGAAGACACAATGTGCTGATATAATAAAGCCTTCAGAGAGCCCCTGGGCTTCCAGGAATGGTGGATAAGTGCCGATTTTGAGTATGTTAGTTGAAGCTCAAGGCAATAACATGGACAGACTAGTAGCCTTTACAACACGTGGATGAATGTTTGGATCTGAATGTGGGTGGCTCTTGCTTGTTATCATCATTGGACTTAACCCTTTCACACGGAAGTTGAAAATATTCTATCTGACCCCCCAGCGTGAGTTTTTCAAGGCGACCGTTATTTAGAACTTGTCACTTTAATGTTTCCATGGTGACGCATCATTGCTTGTCACGTGACACAGCACAACCACAACGCAGCGCTGAATAAATGAGGATCTGCTTTTATGTCATTTTTCCTTTTTTATTAAAAATATTCACAAATGTATTAGCTATAGAATGAAACACCGATATTCCGATTGTCAAATATGTGCAAGTGGATAGGTTTTGTTGTTTAAACATCTTTATAATGATTGTGTTAGTTGAGCTGTATCAGAGCTGTATGCACAATGGGCGGCGCCATTTTAGATTGTTTTACAGTTCAGAGAACCGGATCTGTTGGATTAATGCCGCGTTCCAGGCAACCTGTAACTCGTGTTTTTCCAAACTTGTACCCGTGAAAGTGCACTGGAACGGCAGTCAAACCCGTGACTTCCCACCCGTGAACTCGTACTAGACGGATGTACTCCCAGTTACGAGTTCTGACTTCACATAGCCCGCGAACATATACAAAACTACAATGACAGCCCCTACGGATGCAGTGTTTCTGCAGGCGGTACTCGGTGAGATACACTTTAGGACAATATAACGTTAACTAGTTTTCAGTCCATTGAGTGCAAGGATAAATTAATACCAAATACATTTCCAAATATACATATACAGTAAAATAAAAGGTATAACAGCTTATCTTGCCTCATGCGCTATTTTTCCTCCTCAGTTCAGTTTGAGTCCGTTCTCATCCCAAAGCGCCATATAGGACGCTTTTGCATAAGCGTAAATATCCAACGCACATGGCACCCTTTAACGTCAAATGAGACGCAGATATATTTGGGCAGAAGGCGCCCCCTAGTGGTCTAACCCTTACCCTACACCATACCTAAACTTAACCATAACCGAAGCGTCTCATTAGACGTTAAAGGGTGCCATGTGCGTTGGATATTTACGCTTTTGCAAAAGCGTTGTATATGGCGCTTTGGGATGAGAATGCGTTGTCAGTTTCCCACAAATAAACAAGGAGTAAGCACCTTTGGCGTTAGAAATTATTACAAATGCGCGTGAGCCCCGTACGGTCCGCCATGCTGGTTTGTTTACATCTAGGTAGTTTGGCGTAATGACCTGGAATGCTACAAAGTCGTAAGTCGTGGTTTGAAGTCGTGATTTACGTGCTCAAAAACCTGCCTGGAACGCAGCATTACAACACATCAATTCCTCCATTTCTCACGAAATACATAAGTGGCCAGTGAACTGGGAAAAGAAAAGGGTCAAATGTTAAGCTACTTACACAATGTTTATCTGATATGAATAAAACGTGTCATCTTATTATAATTGAAATGATTATTATTGCCACTTCCATAGCCATAACTGTGTATTTTACAAAGTCAAAATCATTGTTCTTCTAGTACTTATGTCTATTTAAATGTCTGGATCCTAAAATAAACATTACGTGGTTGAAAACACTCAAAAGTTGTGATATGACAGGACCATAGACTGCAAACAGGACTGAGTGGGTCCGTCTCTGGCTCAGCGCCAGCAAGTTTGAATTTAGCAGTTGATGACTTAATGCACTGACCGTTCTAATCACACCGGTGTGATCGTATGCGTGAAAGGGTTGAAGAGCAGGTACCGGTAAGTGCCACTGCTGCTAGCATCTCGACCCAAGACAGCTCTCTGCACATTGTCTGTGGCAATTTAAGGTCCTTTGTTTTGGCCTTTGCAATGCAACTAACACAGTCTCATCCCAAATCGTCATATAACTGACGTTTTGGGACGTATTTTGACCATACGTCAATATCCGCCTTTTTAGGGCCCCCTTAAACGTCGGTAGATGGCGATCCCGGGCCGTCATACAACTGACGCTTTACCTTTAACGTCAGTTAGGTGACGGGTTAGGTTTAGGGTTAAGTTTAGGTATGGGGTAGAGTTAGGATCCCATAACCTCATCTACCGACGTTTAAGGGGGCCCTAAAAAGGCGAATATTGACGTATGGTCAAAAGACGTCCCAAAACGTCAGTTATATGACGATTTGGGATGAGACCGGGTTGATGCAACGGCCTGTACTGAAAGGCAGTCCATGGCATCAGTGTCTGATGTTTTGGTCGACACACTGGCACATGGGAGCTCATTCCATTTGGCAATCCCAGCCCTTAAAGCAGAGCTGCAGAGAATAAGAGAAGTTGACCTGAAACTGTTGAGCAGAGAGGTGACATTTTTGGGAGATTAGATAGTCGGTGAGGGAATTGGCACGGGTCAAGAACAAGATTAAAGCCATTAAACGATTTTTGGGTTTGGTGTTCTATTACAGGAAGTTTGTTTGGAGTGTATCCTGCATTGCTGCCCCATCATGCATGATCCTGCAGAAGGATTTGAGTGGAGAGTCAAAAAGCTTTTCAATACTTCAAACCCTCAAACGAGCCCATTCTGGCCCTCTCCTACTCTGTATACTGGATACAGATGGAAGTAGGGAGGGGGTAGGTGCAGTCCTGTCCCAATTGTAGCCAGAGGGAGAGAATGTAGTAGCCTATTTAGTAGCCTGCTCATATTGGGAAGGGAAATCGGGACCACTGTGAAGTTGGCCTTTGGTCAGCCCCCAGATGTTCCGCCTGTTTCTGCAGAGATATGCTAGACAGTTCCAGGACTGATTAGAATTGCATATGTCAGGAGGCATTTGATGACTGCAGGGATGCGACAAAAAAGGGCTTATGACCTGTATGCCCGATGGCTCCACTTTGGTGTTGGGGAGCTCATTTGGGTTTACTGTCCAGTTTTGGAAGAGAGAACGTTGCCCCAAGTTTGGAAAGCCACTTTGGACCATGCCCAATATTGGCGAAGCTGGGGGTTGTGTTTCGAGTGCAGTTACAGCCACAAAGAACACAAGTTCTCATTCTACATCCTTCAGAATGAGAACTTGTGTTCATAAAAAAATCCAAGGATGTTCTTTTAAAAAAAGGGGTTCCATCATGGCATGTCTGTTCCATCATTATCTGACATATTGACCAATTTACTAGAATGATTTAGACCTTTCAACTTTAAATACAATGGAAGAGAGATAACAATTTACAATGAACGGATTCACTTTAAAATCAGACTAATAACATAATGCAACATTAACATAAAACATTTAATGTGTAGGGAATTGCATTGTTTAAAAAGTAGTTGACCTACTATCACATTCCTGAAAATGTAGTTAAGTTAGAGACATTGCTACTTTTATTATTTACTTTCCACTGCTGTCCATGATATGACAGCCACTGTCCAATTATTTTACATCTAGGTTATTTTCCTCATGAACAAACTCACTTGATACTCAGTTTTGCTCTGACAACATTGTTTTTCTTATAAAATAAAATAAAAAATAAAACTGTAATTTCCAATTCCTCTATGACAACTTGTTATGACACTACTGGAATATAACACACAGCTTTATTAACACAGATGAGGGAGGCGGTTTGGATGGGCAAGACTTTGCTGACAGAATCTCATCCGGCTTGACAGATGAGCAGTTCCAGTCATATTCCGTCACTCTGTTTCCTTAAACTGGCACTCGTGTAACAGAGTCTCCGCTTATTCTGACTGAGGAGACAAGGGGATCGTGTGATGAGGAGCTGAGACACTAAAACTCCACAGATGTCAGGCTTAAGGCAAAACAGCAGCTCTCAGCTATATTCCACCTGTCCTTTGAACCATCTGGTACTTCAATACAACATGGAATTTAATCCTTTATCAAGAAATTTGAATATATAAAAGCTCATTACTGTTGTAATCATTAGCATAGTTTTCATTCTGATTTTAAATAATCAAACATGACATGCAGTATATAAATAATTAATTAAATGAAATGCACCCACCAATGCAAAATATATATTTTAGTGCTGTCAAACAATAAAATATTCAATCGAGATTAATCGCATTAATGTCATATTTAACACACGATTATTCACACATTTTAATCTGGTCTAAATGTCTCTTGATTTCTTTTTGTCTCTTTATTTTTTCTTAATTTAATGCTCTTATCAACATGGAAAAGTGGATCGGCTTGCTTTGTGCAATTGTTTTTGTTGTTGTTGTTGTTGTTGTTGTTGTTGTTGTTTTTTAAGTTGGCACCGTATGTTTGGCGTATACGTGTTCAATTTCACACTAATATTCTCACTTGGAGAAAATAAACTCACACTATGCAACACTGTCCATCAATAATAGGGTGAAAGTAAGTCCTGAAATTGACGAGGGGGCGGAGAATTTGTATCAGCTGTGTGTGTGTGTGTGCTTGGCCTTCATCAAGTGGTATTTCAGACTGGACATGCTGCGATGATAATAGCTCAATTCACAATGACAAAACAAAGATAACTTTGGTCTTGTCAAAGGAATTTGGCAACTTTTAAAAGTAAAATTTCCATTCAGAATCTTATTGGCATCCATTTTGGGTGTCTTGTGCTCGTCATCCAGTCAAAATGTAACGTTAACGTACTATTTGGCTGGCCAACTAGCCTAAACAAGTGTTTGTGAACAAGAATGTGAACACAATACTAAATTTAAGAGTGGAAATTACATTATGGAATTAATTTTCATTACTTCAATGATGCATGCATGTCCATTGCTGGACATTTTTAGGGGACATTTTTTTTATTATTTATTTATTTATTTATTTATATTAAATAATGAAGTTTGTTTTAAGAGCATGTTTACTTTAACCACAGGGCCATAGTTGAAGAAACATCTTATTGTAAAAAAAAAAAAAAGAAAAGAAAAATCTTTATGATGGGATGTTGCAATATGTTTGTTGAAATACACAGTGGGTGGCATTACAGTAATAATAAGCTTCACATTATGTTTATTTACATGCTGTGATAAGTGTGGATATTTGAGTGACTCAGAACATTAACATTGCTCATAAACATTGCATTTGTCCACTTTTAGTGCTCTGATGAGCAATTATTAAAAGTTCATGATTCATAAGTTTAAAACAAAAACCCTGTAGTGCTCATAATGCTTCATTTACTGGCATCTCATATTAAATTATATCCAACTTTGAATAAAAACAAACAACAACACAAGTTGGGTACAAGATTGGGAGGGGACAATTCACTTATTCCTATACATCAAGGCCACCGTCACTCATGGCAAGAGAAACGGCACTGCGGACGACGTCTGATGCGACAAACAGACCTTCAAACAAACTTAGAAGTGCTGGATGGAACCATCTGGATATCTGTTAGAAAACATTTAAAAGCTCCAAGACAGACCAATCATTCATTTGACACAATTTCTGGCACATGAATGCATCGACGACTTGATTGTGCAGCCAGAACAGCTTTTTTTGAGCCATAAATTGGAGATGCAAGCCAAAGACAGTGAGCATTAGCATTTCAGAATGTTTAAGATGGAAGAAGCCCAGGGGCTGAAAAAAAAATAAGAGCTGGATTAGATATTGTTTGATGTTTTACTATTGGAAATCAGTAAAACACAATAACAACATATATATAGGTAGCATTATGACATTGCCTTAGATATTACAGTGCATTTGTAAACACTGTTAGCAAGCTGACAGTTCACATCTTATTTAGCACCTTTTGAAACTGTAGAGCTGCTTGGAGACATGAATACATTTGCAGCAGGCTACCTCAGGAAAGTCTTGGGTATGAACAGTATTTGAGATTTTAAAGAGATATCTAAATGTTATTATTACTTAGTGTATTGCAGTCAGTGGAACAAGAGCTATGCCGGTCTAGTACCGTCTCTTAGTCTGTCCTTGTAAAATGTGTTGTTCACTGATGTGCAGGTGTGGCTTTGTGTAGCGTTAGAAAGGTCATGGTAAAAGGAGAGGACGATTAGTCTGTGGCCCTTTTTGTCATTAGCACCAGCCTGTGGGACAGTGAATTATGGGAAAAACACTTCCCAGGGATACATTACCCATCTAATAGGTGAAGAGTGTAAATCGATACCTGCTATGAGCTCAAATCTGCTGCTCTGAATCTGGAAAAAAATATTTAAAATTACTCAAAAGTAAGAAAAAAACTGTGCAGAACTATCTTTTGTTTGTTTGTTTACTCTTCCATAGCTCAAGAAACTTATTGGAATTTTTGGGTATGTTTCTTTGAAGTATTGACTTGGTCTCAGATGTTCCTCATTAAATTGCTTTGGATAAATCAAAATGACTGCTTGTTAATTTGGAAAGTAATGAAGACTGTTTGTGTTTCCAAGCCTCTATTCCTTTCAATCTCATTGTTTATTCAAATCACACATTTAAGGTAACCTTTTGAAAACTATTTAAAATAGGTTTTCCAATTTCAATTTCCATTTGTCCAATGATTTTTTTTTTTTTGGTTATACTTTATCTCAAAGGGATTCAATGCTGTTTTTTTTTTTTTTAGCGTAACTGAACAGCTTCAGAGTTATCTACGCTATCTCACGACCAATTCGTACGAATTCGACGAATGATTAAAAAAGTGTCTAATTCGTACGACCTCACTCGTACGAATTCGTACGATTTGTAAATCTCACCCACGTGATGGGCAGATTTAGGTGCGGGGTAAGGGGTAGGTCATTCGTACGAATTCATACAAATTGGCCAATTCGTAAAATATGTACGATTTAGCAAAATCGTACTAATTCGTACGAGTGAGGTCGTATGTATTGTTACGAATTATCCACTTTTTAATCATTCGTCGAATTCGTGCGATTTGGTTGTGAGATTGGGTTGGAGTTATTGAAATGTCCCCATTGAAACATCTCGCGGCATGTTTGTACCAATACAAACAAATAAAACATCTCCAGTTAACTCTAGTAGAGCATTCATTTTGTTTATTTGTTAAAATAGAGGCGATTTGAAGTGTGTTGTTTTTGAAATCAAGTGACCAAAGGGCTTTTTGCCGCTGCGATCAGTGGCGCGGATACAGTGTTCTGTTGTGACACGCATAGTCTTCACGCGGACACCCGCTTTGCGGGGACTGAGAGACTCTCTATTTGTAACGGTGAAATCACAAAACCTAATGCACAAAAAAAAAAACATATACAATCACTAATAAATAATCGGTTTTGATGAGGAAAATCAACTATATTACAAGTACAGATTACAACACAGAACCTTAGACACACTTGGCAAAAGTTCTGCCACTGGACCAATAATGTTCATAGGGATAATTGTCGGATCTACGTTAAATACAAGTACTCCACAGCGACTCTAGGGGTCGCTGTTTGACAAAAACGGGATTCCTGCCAAGTGTCCCTTCAATAGTCCATTTTTAGACATTCTATTAACTATAAGTAACATGCAACTACATGTCAACTTGTGTTGTGTCGCATGATGTTCTAGGGCACATGGTTTAAGAGAGTTTGAAGATGGCAGATTCAGTGCAATGCCTTGTGCAGTGGAAAGATGTGGAAAGTTAGTTCCTCCATATCTCCTAAAAATGGGAGGTAGAATGAGCAATTCATTGATTACCTTGGGATTTATGGACCTTTTTGGATGTTCACAGAGAAACTAGTAATGGTCCAAACAACAATGGAGAGCAGATAATTTGTTCTACTGACATTTATTTACAGAACAAAACAATTATATATAGACTGTGTAAAAGTAGTGCTAAAAAAGTGCTGAAGAACTCTTTCTGAACTCCACAGTGAACGGTTTCCTTAATACTGGTTTGAATGAACTTAATGACTCGTAAAGGCCTAAGTGCATATAGACTCTGATGGATAAACTCCTATGCTAAATTGTGAACTCCATCAAGAATAACAAAAAAGTATATCAAATAAGTCAATAAACGTCAATAAAAGACTGAATAAAACACAGAATAAACATTTTAAAAGATAATCGCAAACTTTTTAAAAAAAAAATCTCACAATTCTGACTTTATTTCTCAGAATTGCGAGATTTAAAGACAGAATTGTGTGTCTCAGAATTGTACATCTCCCAATTGCGTATTGAATTTCTATATAAGCATGCAATTCTGAGAAAAAAAAGTCACAATTGTGAGTTTATTTCTTGTAATTGTGACTTTAAATCACCCAATTCTGACTTTTTAAGTTGTAATTAAGACTTTATTTCATGCAATTATGAGATCAAATATAAACTCGCAATTGTGAGATAAAAAGTCGCAATAACCTTTTTAATTTTACATCCTGTGGCGGAAGCTAGCTGGTGACTGTATTATAGCCATTTTATGTTTGCTCTAGTCTAGCCTGTTCAATTTCATTTTAGTTGTGAGGTGCCCTTTGTTTGTCCTTTGTTTTATGAGGCCTGTTTCACTCAACACCATGTCTATTTTTGACACACATTTCATGCTGAACTCTATGAATGTGCTGAAAATGATTCATAAAATGCAACTTATGATTTTATAAAGTTGCAAAGTACTAGACGGAACTTCTTATTCATTGTTTCTTATTCTCAGTTTCATGAGCAGTGATGGGGACACATACATCACATGTTCAGTAAATATAACTGAATATGGACGATTTAACAGGTTATCTGAATTTGGGATTAAGATCATGCTCTACGTTGTTTGATAATTGTGATTTCATTTTTAATACGGTTGTAATGTAAATTAGATTTCACGTGATGTTGATCTCTCTACTTTAAAATAGTGTCCTATCCTGGCTGATAGACAAGACATCAAAAATGATCAAGTGTTTGTTTTAAGCCGTGGTCATTACAGCATTTTTTGGCTATAGTGCATAGTTTAGGAAACATGCTGCAATATGTTCACAGCATCGGCAGTTTCATCAAGTTTTCAGGGTAGAAAATGATTAACCAAATCCAAGCTTCCAACATGACACATTCAATTTATGAAATAAACTGAGACGCCCCAGGTCAGGATTGAGTCAGTCTTCCGGAGAAGCTGTAAACATTGTCATTCATCTAAAATATTTCTTTTTTCTCAAGCTCCCAAATTGCTTGCAGTTGTGGGTTTAAAATTGACAGTTTAATGACTGAGCACATTCAGTACGGGCCCTAAACACCACACAACTACAATGAGAAATCATGGTTTGTTTTGGATGTTTCATGACCATTCTGAGGGACAAAAGATCATGTGGCCAACAGTAATCCAAGGAGCCATCATTTACTCAATTACATAACAGCTCACAACTTTGTTTTTTTTCTTCAGTGCTTAGAAATGTGCTGTGTGGATGAACAAGGCACTGTTACCATGTGTGCGTGTGACTGACTGATTTGGGTTGGGCAAATGTGTTAACCTCGTAAACTAAATTACTAATACAACTGAAGAGTTTGGTTCCAAAACGCTATAAATCCATTTTGATGAATTTGAGTAAAACTGTGTTTTCTTTAGCAAGAAAATGGGAAGATGAAAACCACTATTTTCGGTTTCCAATTTTCACATAGCATTTGTAGGTTATAATGATAATAAAAAATGAAATCCAGGTTTTGATTTCCAAAGATTTATTATAAAAACGGATCGTTTTTTCCCCCAAAATGTAATAAATCCAATAATTTTTTTTTTTTTCAAAATGCAATTAATCAAAATAACATTTTATACACATTGAATTTCTTGTGCATACTATAAATCCATTGATTTAATATAACAATATTCGGTAACACTTTAAGGGTTCATGTCATGAATTATCATGAATTCATGGATAAATGAATTATGCATTAATTCCTAGTAATATCATCAGGAACTAACAACGTTTTTTTTTTAACAGTTCAACGTTTTTCATTCATGACTTCATGGATGAACAAAACCTTAATTAAAACATTAACTAAGACGATCCCATCATCATGAATTATGATTTATTAAGCATGATCTAACGTTATGCATATCGCTGTTGTCAACCATGGGACGTCGCCGCTGAGCTTTTTTGACGGCGATCAGCTGTAAAATGGCTTGGTCCTGCTCGGTTTTCGTTGACTTTGAATAAAACAACTGAAAGTTTTCCAAAAGATCCTCTGGGGTCAGTGTGTCAGCGTGACAGAAGTTTGATGCTGTCGTGTGAGAACAAGCAACAGCCGGCATTTCCTCCTCCCGAGTCCATCTTCTTCCTCACGTAAATGATCCGATTTCGATGTCACGTTTACCCATGCAGGATGCCTTACCCTCCGCAGGTTCACCAATGCTGTCAAAATTATTCATTTTTTGTTTGTTTGTTGATCGAAAGGACAAAATAGAGAAAACCTAGGAAGCCGGGTTAGTTAAAGCGCTGCCGTTACTGTTTACATTGCGTGGAATGGTGCGTTGTGATTGGTGCAGCGGATATGTGGCATTTTGCAGAAAAGGGAGACTGACGTTTGTCGTGGTTTGGAAAGAAAGGGAGAAAACATTACATAATAACACAGCGGATATCCCATTTTACGTAAAATTAAACATTGTTTTGTATCTGGTCGGTATTGAAAAGTCAGATTTTTGCAGTAACTCATTTTTTTTAAAAATGGCGTTTATCGTGTTTTGGAACCAAACTCTTCAACTGTTAGTTTACAAAGGTTTTTTCTTTTTTTTTTTTTTTTACCAATCATGAAGCCAAAAATGTCAGCCTGTTCTCATCCCAAGGTGTCATCTAACTGACCAGATAGATCAGATATTCTAACTGATCAGATTGTAGATCAGATTTTGCTTTGTTTCTGTCAGACATTTAACAGCATGTAAATACGTGCGGAATCACTCGGACATTTAACGGCGTAGACAGACACGGATACACGCAGATAGCTCAAAATGATGTATAGATATGAAAAATGAATAGATAACACGCCACTTGACTTGAAAGTGGCGTATATGTTTTACGCAAAAGTCGAATGTCATGTTGTATCTGACGCTTTTGACCATGCGTCAACATCCAACGCACATGGCACCCTTTAGCGTTAATATGAGACGCAGATATATACGCAGATATATATGAGACGCAGATAACCCTAACCCTACCCCACACCTAAACCTACCCATAACGGAAGCGTCATCTAACTGACGCTAAAGGGTGCCATGTGTGTCAGATTTAGCAATCCGATCTCACAGGAATTTGTACGAATTTTACGAGGTGGCTAATTCGTAACAATTCATACGACCTCACTCGTACAAATTAGTACGATTTTGCTAAATCGTGCGTATTTTACGAATTGGCCAATTCGTATGAATTCGTACGAATGACATACCCCTGACCCCGCCCCTAAACCTAACCATCACGTGGGTTTAGACAAATCATATGAATTCGTACGAGTGAGGTCGTATGAATTAGCCACTTTTTAATCACTCGTACGAATTCGTACGAATTGGTCGTGAGATAGGGTAGGATTTAGACGCATGGTCAAAAGTGTGCATCATGATTATAATTATGCATGTTTAATTAAATTTAAACTTGACTTAATTGTGAGGATAGATAAGATCTAATTGAAGTAGAAATAGAAAGTAGAACGTAGAAAACATAGAAATTAACTGGGAAAGAAAACACATGTCAAACTCACCCAAAAGAGAAACAAACACAGATTACCCATAACAATAGTATGTTTTTGCTCAACTTTACCAACGAAACATATTAACTGTGAAGCCAGAGCAGAACTGTTTCATTTCTGAGTCTGTATTTTGATTGAATTGGGTGAACCAATGATGTAATGAATCAGCCATTTGAACAAATCAAACGAATGAATAATTCAATGACTAACGTTCCCCTATGACTAACAACTAGACATTTCCCAGCACCTACTGGCAGTTTTAGTTTATTATTTAGAGTATAATTTCATTAAATATATATAGGCGCATACAATGGTCTGCCAATTTAAGATGGTGCTTTTGAAAATGTTTGTGTGTGAATTCTAACTTGAATCAAAGAAAATATGTATTTCTAAAGATACTTTTTTGTAAAATCCATTTGATGCGTTTCTGATTGAAGACAATAATTGATAATTGAGGTTATTTTTCAGCCAAAATTGATGTGTGATTAATTAGATAAATTAATCACCATATCATGTAATTATTATTATTTATTTATTTTTATAATCACTCGACAGCCCTTAAACATTCCAAAAACAGCAAAACTGAAACAAACAAACAACCTAACATGCCTTTTCCAAACAAACAGGAATGAACAGTGAGGCCACTGTCTGGACAGTCATGTATCATGAGTATATCCTTGTTATTCTGCATCATCTCACCCAAATATCCAGTAGATCAAGCCAGCGCCAGCACAGGATGAGACTCAAGGGTCATCCACCCCAGGGAACAGCTGTCTCCCTTTCGACAACAAGAAATATAACAATTCATTGACCAGTACAGAGATGTCTTCTCTGAGACTAACCTGGTGATAGCAAAGTAATTCATCATGATATAATAACCCCACCAGGAATGATTGTAAAGCCCGATCTGGTGCCAGAGGCTCAGAGACGACATAAAGGAGGAAGTTGAGAGGAAGAAAAATCTAGGAGTCTTTGAGGAATAGCAAATCGCTTGGTCCAGACACATTGTTGTCTGCTTCCAAAACCCAATGGCACCTTCTGGTCCCGTGAACATTTCCAGCAACGCAATTAAGTTTCAGTTTGAGACCGTTACTCCTATTCTGAGTGGATGAGCTCATCTGGTGTCTGAGCAAGTCCAACTTTATATCGTTTTTTTTTTTTTTTTTGGCTAAACGAAAGACAGGTGCCTTTTTCTTTCAGCTAAAGAGAAGACTTTCCCCAGGTTGCCAACAGGATACTGGAAGTTTCATGTCTGGTTTATTTGGGTCATCACCAGTGCCTTTTTTTTTTAAAACAGACTGTATGTGACTGTCTACATGCCAACCAGATGGAACAGCTTCTCTGGAAGGTGATAGAAAAGTTAAGGAGGAATGTTCTCAGTCACAACCATATCAGTGGTTGTGCAAACGACCTTACATTTTCAATTCACCATTTACAAATCACCATGGCTAATATTACCATTGTGATGGTAGAGCCTAAGTGTACTTGGGTCAATGGCAAAAGGGAACTGGGATTTGGGATCATTAAAACGATCATAGATGGAACATGCCAAAAACATCTTCCATCTAAACCAACACAGTCTCATCCCAAAAAGTCATATAACTGACGTCTTGGGACGTCTTTTGACCATACGTCAATATCCGCCTTTTTAGGGCCCCCTAAAACGTCGGTAGATGGCGATCCCGGGCCGTCATACAACTGGCGCTTTACCTTCAACGTCAGTTAGGTGACGGGTTAGGTTTAGGGTTAGGTTTAGGTCTGGGGTAGAGTTAGGATCCCATAACCTCATCTACCGACGTTTAAGGGGGCCCTAAAAAGGCGAATATTGACGTATGGTCAAAAGACGTCCCAAAACGTCAGTTATATGACGTCTTGGGATGAGACCGGGTTGTCTAAACACAACTTGTCAACGGCATAAAGTGCTGCATATTGTTGACATGCAACCAAATGGGTGGAAATTGGAAGTTTCTTAGGTGTTTTGCAAATCTTTGAAGATAGATATTTTTCTCATAACCCAGAAATCTCAAAGGACATCTCACTAAGGACTACTAGCTTCCTCAGGCTAAACCCATGAACATCTTTTAACCCCACAACCTTTGTCAAATCCAGTGACTATACTGTCTATTTTGCTCAGAAATGCTCTAACCCTCATGTGCCCCTTTTGACTGATATAAAACAACTGTACTTTTAAAAGAGAACAAACTGTACCTGAATTTCACCAGCTATTGCTGTTCCGTTGTATAATATACATAATGTAGACCTCTATGGACTTCTGGCTAATTTACTGAATAACCATGTGGTATTTTATGCATTTATATATATGTATATGTATATATATATATATATATATATATAGTTACTAAGAATATATATATATATATATATATATATATATATAATATACATAATATAACTAATATAAGTTACATAATTAAACCCTGCTGTAGTTTCTTCTCTCCTTTGCTTTGGACTTAATTGGGCGATAAAAAAAGTCTTATAAAACCTTTAAATGTAATGCCAAAACAAACCAAGGTCCGGCCCCCTGTAAACATACAGCTCTTGTGTGTTCCACCTAATTTGTATGATCTCTCAAGAACAAAATAATAGCTTATGGAGTCAAGGTGTCCTGTACAATTCCCGATTATAACAAACTACAGTTTTTGATAACAAGGCCACTGAGAACTTCTAAAAGCTTTAAATGTCAAACATGTATTTAATGTTTAGGAAATAGCAGTTTAGCAGTTTTTGATTTGAAGATTTAACCCTTAAAAGCACAAATGTTTCACTAATCATTATTTCATGACCCGGATCCATATCTAACATGCATGGATCTCTGACTGCCGCAATAGTATCAAACTCTCCTAATATTTTAATAACAATTACAAAAGAATAGATAAAGCATATTTTGTTACCTTTTGAAACATATAGTAAATAGATTGAGCAATAATAAGAAGGTGCATGTCTAAATTTAAAATAAAACAAATGACGGGAAGGGTAGTTATTGACGTATACGCTTAAGAGTTAATGTGCGCTGTATCATGACATTTTTGTATTGAATAGGCTATTTATTGAAGTCAGTCTTCTGTTAAGGTGATATACTGTACTTGTCATGTGTTTTGAAACACTTTTTTTTTTTTTTTTTTTTTACATCAATTACAATGTTCTTCTCAAGCGGCACTTTTATATTGGCATTCATCATCTCCACTGAGATACAATAATAATCTGCAGTTCTATATGTTGCCTGTCTTTACACTATATCATCATAACCTCTTTCAATTTCCTCTTCAGACTCCGACAGCACAAAGCCAATTTATTCTATAGCACAGAACAAACCCTTAACATCTTCCATGTCATTTTGTTCTATAAAAGAAATAACGCTCTCCCATAATCATCACATACCAGACTCCCAGCTTCTAGGAGAGCACAAGCGGAGATCTAACATGTTCACAACAACATATGAAACATAAACATGATACCATGAATATTAAATCACATCATGTGCATATTCCAAATTATTTAACATAATTGCACAAAACAAACAGCAAATAGGCTATTTTTTATCCAATTGAGAATTGTTGTTATTTAAATATAATAATAATAATAATAATTATAAATATTTCCCATATATTGTGTGTTCAAAAAAGATATTACACTCTGAAATTTATATTTCACCCAAACATGAAAGTTATTTCATCATTTTCTCACTCATCATTTCTCAATGACTGACTTACAACGGTGGAACATAAAAGATGTTAAGCAGAATGAATGACAGCAAAGATGCAATAGAAGTGAATGGTGACTTCAGGTGTTTCACAGAAGAACGAAATCATTGAGGTTTAGAATGGAATTTTCATTTTTGTGTGAACTCTCTAAATTTACAGTATAGATTTACATAGATCATACATGTTTGTTGGTCTTAGTGTAGTTTTTTTTTTTTTTTCAAAGAAATGTTCTTTTTAACTTTGCTGTTCTTTTGCTTTATTGTTCAAACAATACTAAAAAAAATGCATTTTAGTTTTCCCAAAAAAAAAAAAAAGTATAACATTTTCCACAAATATATTAGCTGTTGATAATACTAACTGTTTATTGAGAGACAAATCAGAATGATTTCTGAAGACTGGAGTAATGATGCTGGCAATTCAGCTTTGCATCACAAGAATAAATAGCATTTAAAAGTATATTGAAACAATTTTAAATAATAATAATATTACTGTTTTACAGTGTTTCTGATCAAATAAATGCAGTCTTGGTGAGCACAAGAGCATTTTAAACGGGATGTCAGGAAAGAAAAAAAAAAAGATACCTCAGCTGAAAAGTATTGCACAAGGAAATATACATTTAATTAAAACTAACCTAAAAATTACAAAGGGAAGAATACGATTAAAGGAGTGAAGCTAGCTGACTGATGTTTTATTAGGTCATCTTTTTCTATAGAGGTTGAGTTGTAAATCACGTTCACACAAGACATGCCAGAAACGTGTCTCCTCCTCGGCTGCTTCAAAAAGGAAGTTGGAATAAAACACTTAGACAGAACAGGAACAAAGCCCGTTTCCTGGCAGGCGTCAGAGCCCTGAAATCTTCGAGTGGAGAATGACCCGTTTGACAAGATTCACCTTTAAAGACAATGCCTATTGTATGTGCCACTTTCTTTCTTTTTTACTATTATGTTATGTTTTTACTATTATGTTATTATGTTATGTGAAAGTTATGACCATTACTTTGATTTAGTGGCCATTGAATTGATTGTACTTCATATGCAAAATGTAGTTTAAGGTTGTTACATTGTATATGAGCTTTACTATTGGAATATAAACATGGAAGACTCATAGCATATGATAAGGATGTTCATTAACAACATTAACGAACATTACATGTCATTCATTAGATGGAATTTTATAGTTTTTGGGTGATAATAATTCTCTTATGCTCACCAAAGATGTAAGTAAAAACAGTATTATTATGCAAACTGTGGAAACAGTAATATTGTGAATATATTACAATTTTATATTTCAAAAAAAAAATAATTTGTTTTGTTTTGGAAAAGCTACATTTTAAGCATTAATACATCATTCTTCAGTGTCACATGATTCTTCGGAAATCATTATAGTGTTTATTATTATTAAAATTATTGGATAACACTGTAGTATGTCTGTATTTGTTAAAATTAGATAATGGAAAAGTTAAACATTTTTACATAATTTATAACATTGATAACACTATAAAGTACTTACAAATTAATTTCAAACTATTAGTTTACAGTTGGTTTACAGTAGTCTACATTGGTAATGCATTGGCCATAAACAAATAGTGAGTTCTTCATTCATTGTCACTGTAATCAACACATTTAGTAGTGTTTAATTAGCTCAAGAGTTAAGATATTGTGTTTATGCTTTATTAACTTATCAACTGTAAATAGTTTTCACTTTAGATTAGTTCATGGAAAATATAAGTGCTTTATTGGAAATGTATTGCATTAGTATAGTGTTCCTGTAAGGATATAGTTAGTGTAGGGGTACACATAACTAATATTGACAACCTGATTGTAAAAGTTACTTATGTTACTAATTAGGAATTATATGTATCCAAGTATAGAGTGATAATTAGATAAAACTTATAAATAAATCTATCACATGAAGTTGATTTTTAATATGTATTTCCATAAATGTGTGAGAATTGAGAAAACTGTGAATGTTGATGATTTGACGCCCAGACATCTGCACCAGAGCCAGATAACCCAAACACTGCCACACATCACACGCTCCACGCCAATGATGTCATTCAAAATACAGCTGCAAATAACCATTCCTGCCGACCGAAAGTTCATAACCAAGCTGACTCAGCTTCACTCTGCATGTGTGCGAGACAAAAGCATGGACCGACTCACTTGCATGTGTTTTCTGTGAAAGCAATACAGCGAATGCTCATGTTTGTTTAGGATGAGCTTGTTGCCTTTTGGAGGGTGTTGTCGGTTTCAGGGATGGGATATTTTTTTCTGTTTTTAGCCGAGCCAACAAAGATCCTTTTGAGTGATACATCAGAAGTCCTGTTTCAAAGACGCCACATTTGTTTCTAATTATCTACAAACCTCTGAAACTAAAAACTGGCAATGGTGCTGGTGAAAAGAAACCCCCCAAAAAAGCGCTGGCATGTATCTTCCCTTTCTGCAAAACGAACACACATATTTTCTTTTTACAGGGGAAGGAACAAGTTTGATAGTCCACCTTATTAATGTTAGCAGTTCCTCAGATGGAGTTTGTGGTTGTCAGTGACTTGTGCACAGGATTCCAATGTGGGACGCTTTATACTCAGCACTTTTTAGATTTTAGCATCAGAAGGTTTTGATTATCTGCAGGCTTTGGCTTTCAGCAGCCCAAATCGCTGTCTGATCAACAGTACAGTACATGCTGATATTTGCATTCATTTGTCTTCACTTTTCTTCTTCTCTTTCACCGTATAGGGCCATATTTTTACGATCCAAAGGCATAGTCACAAGTGCACTTAGGTCGTGTCCGAATCCACTTTTGCTATAGTTTAACATGGGAAAAATGGTCGGTGCGTCCGGCACAGACAGTCAGTAAAAGTCCTACTTTACCTTTACTGAAATAGTCAGATTCATTGAAAATAAAATGCTTATTTTAGTTCATTTCCCCCTTGCTTAATCACGTCATTGAGAATAAAATAGTAGACGGTTTGTGTAAGAGCCATTGTTTTGTTTGTGATACGCTTTCAGTTTCCTCTGATTTGCTAAGATAATATAACGATTTTGGCAACTTATCAGCAATTGAGCGTATGCCAGTGGCGTGCAGGCGATATATTTAAAGTTGAAACGGGTGAGGCTGCATCCTTTCTATTGTTTAGGAGACATCCTATTTATGAAATGAATAAGCAGAGAAGATTTTCAGATTACCACATGACAGATTGCATCTATTTACCTCACATGACAACTCATAAACTATCCTATAACAATACTTTAACAGCAGCTACTCATTCTGTCCGTTTCTGGCTTTTGTTAGTTGTGGTACAAAGACTCATTTACATTATACTTGTTTGTTATATGATCAGAATCATGTAATTGTATTTATTGTGGTGTATTTAATCATGGTGGATCATCGTGATTTTTTTATGCGCCTAAGTTCTTATTAAATTACATTCATGAAGTTTTTTTTTTTTTTACAATCACTTTGCTAATATTTTCAGAACCTTTCAGAATGTCATTTTTCAAAACTCTAGACGCAAAATGGTTATCACTTGTAACACAGGCTGTCTAATGTTCAAAACATTGCATTGTGGACTCACATCTTTAGAGATCTTGTACTTTACTGTGAAATACCATTGAAACATAACTATACGTCACACAGTCACAATCAACCGATAGTTTCATTGTTTGTACAATCATTAAATATTGTAGAACAAAATAGGTGATCCAAGTTTCATTATGATTCTACATGTACAGTAAACACATCTCTGTAAAAGTATTGCAGTTGTAGAGAGAATACACACATAGTGGAATCATTGAACAAAGTGTGTAATATATTAATGCAAAACTCTACAGTGCAATCACAACATAGGTTTATTGGACTCAAAAATATATAATATTATGCTATATCCATGGATGTTGTAGTCTAATTGGTACATGCTCCACGCTAATTGGGGACAATGCATCATGTTATCTTGAAACTGGTAAACATGGAAGATTGTTTGTGTGTCTGTTTCCATACAACTACATTAAGAGAAATGCAACAGTTACTTATCATTTTGAGCAGTTGTATCAATTGATAGTTAGATCACTGTAAGGAAATGAATAGACACTCATTTTAAATGTAAATTGCCTTTTGAAATAGTAGTACTTTGATGTTAAGTTGTGTAATTTTGAACAGGTGATTTATTTTGAATGAACAAATGATCTAATTTTTATGTGTGTTGTATCCGAGCAATTGATAAAATAGTTAGAGTTTTGAAAAATGTGGATTTTGATCACTGGTTGTGATTTTTGTGTCTAGATTTGTGAAAAAATGACATCAAGGTTCTGAAAATAGTAACAATGTGATTGTAAAAAAAAACTGTAATAGACATCATATGTTATGGATAGTATAGGCCTATGTAATACTTATTTGCTGTGTTATTAGTGACAGTATGGAAGCCTGTTTATACAGATTAGAAATAAAGTAGATAATCGTGAGATATTGAAATAATAACAAATTAGACAATAAAGAGAAATGGAAACAATTGCAAGACATAATGTCACAGTTGTAAGAAATTAATTAGCAAATACGAGAAATAAAGTCAGATTTAAAAAAAGCCCCAGTTTTGAGAAATAGTTGTAAGATACCGTGTCAATTGCAAGAAAAAAAAATGCTACAAGAAAGAAGATGTTACAAGAAATAAAGCAGCAGTCGCCATAAACAAAGTCATAATTACAAGAATTCTTAAAATTCACACTTTTGAGACTTAGTCACAGTTGTAAGATACAGAAAGAATCACAATAAAGAAAGTTATGATTGTGATGCTGTGTTCACACTGGACGCGAATAGCGCGTCAAATTCGTGCCTGACGCGTCTAGTTTGACGCTTGACCACTTTGTGTTAATTCGCGTGTTAAGAGTGAAACTGACGCGCGTAAAAACAAAAAGTTTGAAGCGGAATTTACGCGCGTGATGCGCGTCAGAATCGAAATCCGTTGGCGCCCATTGTTTTTATGTCGACCGAGCTTTCATCGAGAGAGTCACCACTCTGGAGAGCAGAACAGTGGCGTGGGGATCATTGTCCCCGTATATTTGTGTCCTCCGGACCATTCTGAGGTGAACCGTTTGGCTAGTTTCACCATTTGCTCGCTCCAGGAGCTGCACTGGATGACGGCCGCTGTCAGCGGTACTTCCGCCAGTCCCGCGCCCAGTTTGATGACTTGCTGTCCCGCATCGGAGCGAGGATCACCCTCGCCGTCATCCACCTAATCTAGCTGTCATTTATTTTTGTTTTGATGATAAATAGAGCCAGCTTCCAAAAGATTTTAACCTATCCTGTGATTTTTTTTCTCTCTCACGTCCAGACACGAACTTTTGCACATATGTTGATTGTCTTTACATCATAATACTATTTCATATAATCTAGATATGGAATGAATAACATTCAATAGAAAATGAACATGTCTCGTATATAGAAATAAAGTTTTAAGTGATAAAATATTTGCTTTGTTGTGCATAATCCCACCATGCATTTAGTCATATTACAAAATAAATTATTGAAGCATCCAGACACTTCACCACGTGAGCAAGCAGCTAGGCTCCTGATTGGTTAACGCAGCGTGAATTCATGCCAAAGTTCAGATTTTTCAACTCGGGCGCCAGACGCTCAATTCGTCATCTTCCGTGACGCGCTCCACGCCTCATTCGCGCCGCAGGAATTTTTTATGCGCGTAACACGTCTTTGCATTGACTTAACATTGAAATCATTCGCGCCTTACGCGCTATTCGCGTCCGGTGTGAACGCACTATGAGATATAAAGTTGCGGTTGTGGATATAAACCCACAATTATGAGAAATAAAATTGTGATTGTCAGATCAACTCAGAATTATGAAAAATAAAGTAGCAATTACAAGAAATCACAAGAAAACAATCACAGTTGTAAGATAATGGCACAATTGTGATAAATAAATTCACAATTACAAGAAATAAGGTAGCAATTACCAGTAATAAAGTCACAATTAACATAAAAAAGACTATTTCCAGAAGTAATTGCAAATGTTAGATATAAGGAATTATGAAAAATAAAGTCACAATAATGTCACTGTTTTATGTATTCATTTTTGCTCAGAAAAAGAAACAGACTTCCATATTAAACAGAACTCACAGAGTAATAAAGTCACAATTGACAGAAAAAAAAGACTATTTACAGAGGTAATTGCAAATGTTAGATATAAAATTGGAATTATGAAAAATAAATCACAATAATATGACACTGGTCACAAGGCTTTTTTTTATATATTACATATTAGGTTTTGTTTTTGATACCTTTTGGCAGTTAGAATATAGTTCACAAAGCCTTGAAAATCAATATTCTCAAATAACGCCTCTAAACGTAGAAGCAACTTTAAAAAAAGCACCTGATACAGCACACGCAATACCACCTAAACCAGCAAAGCACAATATTGATTTGTCTTAACTTCAGGGGCGAGACGTATTGCTTTCATACGGAGGAATTGACGAGTTATGAATTACACAGTCATTAAAGACTTCACACCTAGCAATGCTGGAATTTGACCCGCGTGGTACAGGAGAGGGCTATAATTGGATGGTGTTCTTTGTTCCTGTGTCACTCACACAGAATGGAGATGAGAAGAAGTTAATTATTTCGCTCTTAAATGCCAGAGCGCTTTACGGCGGTGCATGATTATCTTAAGGCTCTTGTGTTATAAGGAAAGTTTTGTGACTTTTGTGGGAGACTAATAAAAGTTAACTGTTTCACTTTTCTCATTAAGTACCAGTCAGCTTCGATTTCCCGTCTGAACCGGGAATGGCAGGTCTGCCGACGGGGTCGAAATATAAATTACAGCTGAATGGAATTACACTGTTGGTGCTGGTCAGACATCTGTATTTTAACTGGCTAATGTCCACGTCCCTCCGGGCCTTAGCAACATGCAACCCACGAAAACACAAATTTATAGCTTTGTGTAGATGCACGTGCACACTGACGTGACAACGTGTTTCCGTGAAAGCTGCAAGCGCATTTCAATTGAGACTTCTGTGATGGCAGAAACAATATTTAGCAGATGAGGTCAGTCTGTCCGACATTCTTTGAGGATCCACATGAGGAATGAGCTGAATATATTTAACTTGGCAAATTCCTGAAGCTAAAGCTATACGCCTGTCTGTTTGTTCTGTCTGATGATGCTTGTTTTGTTAAACGCAGCTCTGCCAGCATCAGCTAATCATAAAAAGGTTATAAATCAAGAGGAAAAAAGGTGGAAATACTAGTCTTTTTATTCTCTTTTAATGCTAGCAGTTTGATTTGAGAGCCAGTCCTTTGTTAGAATAGGATTTTATTTGATATATGAAGAGTTCAGATGCAAAAGCCTCTAAATGCCATTTGAAATTTTCTTCTTTAATGATGATTTTTATCAAACTTGTATATTTAAGTTCAGTAATTTCACTTAAATAACAATTAATAGGTAATTATTATTGCCATTTAAGTGAAATCACAGAATTTAAATATACAAGCTTCATAAAAATGATAATTCTAGAAGAAAATTTCAAATGGCACTTAGAGGCTTTTGCATCTGAACTCTTCATATAATCTGTGCTAGTCCTTTTCAAATGATTGTATAAACTGTATTGTTTTACACTTTTCCTAAACTTACATTTATTTATAATGACTTTTTATGTAATTACAAAACCAGTCTTTAAGGGACACTTCACCCATTTGCATTAAGCTTTGTATCTTTAGAAACCAAGTCATATTTTTGAATGGTCATGGTTTATTCCCTTATTTTCCCTTGAGATGTGAAAAATAAGGATTTGAGTGTTTTACTTCCTGCTTATTATGATGTAAAAATAGTCGTTTTGCTTCATTATAAGCAGGAAGTCGTGTTTCATTAGAAAGTGTTGACACTACAAACATTAGTTCATTAATATTCAAGGGTGTGGGACCCACTCACCCTACAGGCCTATTACAGATCAGTGGGTGGGGACTTCACTTGCAGAAACTGAAATCAATATCCGCCATCTTGTTTGGAAGCTAAGCTAACAAGCGCTGTGGAGGTAGGAAGTTATGAAAATGACGGAAGAAACTAAACATGATATGGAAGAAGAGGATTTTTGAAGAGGAAATTCTGCTGCTGCTGCTGAGGCTGATGGAGGAACAGGAGGCGGCTGCCTGTCAGTCGAGGACCTCGGACTGGCTCGAGCAGGGCGGACTGCTGTGCATGTGCTCTCGGTGTGAACTACAAACACAGATAGAGTTTGTCTGCTGCAGAGAATTTCAACAATGGCAATTTCCCCTGGACGAGCACACGGAAGTTTGTGTTGTGATGTGAATCCTAGTTTCGCCTGACTGAACGTCCAGTTATCATGCAGTAATTCATCATATAGAAAGAAATGAAGAGTTCAGATGCAAAAGCCTCTAAGTGCCATTTGAAATTTTCTTCTACAATGATCATTTTTATTAAGCTTGTAGTATATTTAAGTTCAGTGATTTCACTTAAATGGCTACGATAATTACCTATTAATTGTTATTTAAGTGAATTTACTGAACTTAAATATACAAGTTTGATAAAAATCTTCATTAAAAAAGAAAACTTCAAATGGCATTTAGAGGCTTTTGCATCTGAACTCTTCAAATACAAACAAGGAGTAATTCACTAATGAGTTTGCCAATGTAACGTTAGCGGGGTTTGTTGTTGTGGGAAGAAGGAGGCGGGAATTTCAACATTTTAATAGTTAAATGAACAAATACAAAACAAAAGTATAAGCCAACAGCACCTCATTGATGACTGATGTCCACACACAACAGAAATGGAAACATTTAAAAGAGATTTTCCTCAATATTTAGATTTTTTTTTTTGCACCCTCAGATCCCCGATTTCAAATAGTTGTATCTCTGCCAATATTGTCCTATCCCAACAAACCATACAGTGGAAAGCTTAGTTATTTATGGACAAAATTTAAAATGGACACATAAGACTGCTTTTGTGGTCCAGGTTCACAAATGTTACCAATCAGTTTCAGTGAAGAGCTTGAGATGAAATATCAAGACATGTGGTGTCTGAAGAAACCAATGATAAGTCAAGGGAAATAACAATTCTGAGCAGAATATTTTGATTGTGCATCCTTTACAAGCAGTATTTTGTTTTGAATTGTGAGAATATCTCTAATATTTCCCAGCAAGACAATAAAGACCAAGCCAAATAAAGAAGAAGAAAAAAAAAGTTTAAAATATAATTTCCACTACCGTCATTTCCGTCACTGAATGTTCCCAAACACAATACATGGTTGAAATGACGTTTGTTTTTGTGTTTTTATATTTCTAAAAATCCACAAGGCCAGGGGTGTTCATGATTTAACACACACACACACACACTCCATTTACTAATTGTTATTCTCATTTACTTTGTACTTGTTATTGCCCATAATAACTGCAAACTGGACACCCACAGGCTGCTGACAGGCAGGACATGTTTGATGCACAGTTGCACACACACTGATGCCATGGAGTATTTAGATGGATTAAATGTTTACTTGTCACACACTCTTTCAAAAATTCTAAACGTCTGTTTGCCCCTGAGGTTATAAACCAAAACAGAAGCAAGTGTTGAATGAACACTCTACTCTTTCAATTACTGCAACAGAAGGGCACGCATAGGGTTGAGTGCCGACCGGGTTTATCATATGCCAGGGAGCTACACAAATGCCTCATGGGAAGCTGGAGCCTTTTTGCTCTTTGAAAGCATATTTTTATTTAGCAAATATAATATTGTCATTTTTGTAGACCTGCTATTACAGTTGCAAGTCTCTGCAAGACTTTTCTTTGTGTGGTTTTAATTTCCACAAACATTTTAAGCACCGCAACTGTAATGATTATAATAATAAAATATTTCTTGAGCAGCAAATCAGCATAAATGATTTCTGAAGGATCATGTGACATTGGACACTGGAGCTTTGCCATAACAGGAAAAATAAAAATACATTTGGAAACATCTTACAATTAACGTAATTCCACAATATTACCATTTTAGCTGTATTTTTCATCAACTAAATGCCGCTTTAGTGAGCAGAAGAAACATTTTAAAAATATTAAAATCCCAACATATTTAACAGCTCATGCATACACAAAAGAATTGTGTGTAATGAGAATTATTAAATAATAATAATACAATTTGTATTATAAACCAGAATTGTAACCCTAACTGTATATCTACAGATAGTAAGAAACAAGCAAACACACACTCGCAAACAAACAAATTATGCCAGAGTAAGACGTCATATAACTGACCATACGTCAACATCCGCCTTTTTAGGGTACCCTTAAACGTCGGTTAGATGACGTTATCGGATCCTAACTCTACCCCAGACCTAAACCCTAAACCTACCCCGTCACCTAACCGACGTGAAAGATAAAGCGTCAGTTGTATGACGGCCCGGGATCGTCATGTAACCGACGTTTAAGGGGGCCCTAAAAAGGCGGATGTTGACGTATGGTCAAAAGACGTCCCAAAACGTCAGTTATATGACTTCTTGGGATGAGACTGTGTTAATTATGCCCAACCAATGTCTTCGGGTCTTTCCAGACATCACTTCATTCTTCATGTTATAATTAAATATCAAGAGCTCCCCCGTGTTTGCTTTCTCTCTGACATCTGGTATAGTGAAGCTTAGGCTGATAGACTCAGTGTGAGATTCATATTTGGCAAAGAGCGTCTGAAAGTTGCTTTGGAGAGCATCACTTCACACGTGCAGTGAGAGACAGACGAGAGGACAAGATGGCATAAATCATCTCAGACACAAAGATAACTCAATATGCTATCCCCACATTCTGCTGTGGTCCCACTACTGATTATTTCTTTAATTGTGCAGAGTGCTGACTGTTTCACGATCAGATGTAAAGTATGTAAAGTGGAAACAGAAATGGGGAGGAGGTTGTGGAATCTCTACCATCATTGCAGGCCTCATAGTCTAAGAGGTCTGGAAGAAGGTGCATGGCTGAACCCATCATCATCTTTCTCAGTTTACGGTGCATTTCAAATAAAGGCCAACCAAAACATTGTTATATTTTTGCTGTGTGTGTGTGGGTGTTCTCCAGTCTTCAGTGTCTCATGATCCTTCTGAAATCATTCTAATATGCCAATTTGGAAACATTGTGGCTCATAAAAAAAATGTATTATTATTATTATGAACAGTGTAGGGAAGAGCTACTTTTTAAAGTAATATGTTAATATTGTGTTACTATCTAAAAAAGTTACTAATTTTGTCCTTATTATGGAAAGTAATGTTACTTTTTCTTGACTTGGTTGTGTGTGTGCGTGCTTGCATGTGTGTGTGTGTGTTTGCTTGTTATTTAATAACAACCCCAAAAAAGTATTTTTTTTAGCTAATGTTAAGGCCCTTTCACACCAAAAGTGAAATTAATGAAGATACTTTGAAGAAAGTTAAATAAATGAAAAAAATGTGATATTTAACTAAAGTAATTTTTGTTTAGAAGGTCAGCGGCAAAGACATCGGTTAATAAAGAGAGATTAAATACATGTTTTATTCAACATTTTAATGACCCCAACACTGCATATCAATATTGAAAACGGTGCTGATTAATATTTATTTATTTTTTGGAGAAAAACATTTATAATGTTTTTATTCAACACTGTAAGGGACCAAGCAGTCTAGGGCAAAGAATGCAGGATTTCCAAGCCAAGAAAAGGATTTATTAAATACCAAACAAATTTACAAATTGAATTACTTGAAAACTGAATGAAATAAAGTTAGGTTTGGGCCCATAAAAAAAAAATGATCAACTGAACAACTGAACTGAGTAACTTCAACTCAAAAAGAAATAGACATTAACAATAAACCAATAATAACTAGAAAGCGTGCACCCAAACTAGTAATTATAGTATAAAACAAATTGGAAATAAAACCTTAATATATATATATATATATATATGTGTCTGTCATTACTATGAAATGGGTATCTGTAACTAGGGTATCTGCAATGAAATGCTAAAAAAAAAAAAAAAAAAAAAAATCAACCCAGAAAGGAGACATGTATGTACTCCGTTACCGTCCCTGTCATCGGCCATCACAAGCACAGATGCATTACATTGATAAAGAGTGACTTAAAAAAGTGACTTAAAAAGACATTTCTAAAGTTATAAAAGATTTCCATTTCAAATACCTGCTTTTTATTTTATTTTCAATTAATCAAATAACCATGGAAACATGTATAATGGTTTCCACAACAACAACAAAAAATATATATATATATGAAGAGTTCAGATGCAAAAGCCTCTAAATGCCACTTGAAATTTTCTTCTTTAATGATGATTTTTATCAAACTTGTATATTTAAGTTCAGTAATTTCACTTAAAATCATCATTAAAGAAGAAAATTTCAAGTGGCATTTAGAGGCTTTTGCTTCTGAACTCTACATATATATATATATATATATATATATATATATATATATATATATATATATATATATATATATATAAAGCAACAAACTGTAACAGTTTGATTCTTTGTTTCCCCTTTTTTTAGTGTTTTGGTTTAGTCCTATTTAGTTTTCCCGCTCCTCGTTTGTCCTCAGTTTATTCACCTGTGTTTAGTTAATAAGCGTCATCCATGTCACCTGTCTTCTATTCATATTTGTCATCAGTCTCTGTATTTAGTTTCCCTTAGTTCATTCAGTCTTCGTCAGTTCTTGTTAATGTTTGAGTGTTTTGTGCGTGAGCTCTCTGCCAGAACAATTTACAAATTGAATTACTTGAAAACTGAATGAATTAAAGTCAGGTCTGGGCCCATAAAAAGAGATCAACAGAACAAAACCAAACAGTAATCAAATCCAACTAAAAAAAAAAAAAAATACCTGAAAAAGCATGACTTTACAGCAGCCTATCTGTACATGTTTATTGTTTTAATTTTTTGAGTAAATCTTGGAATTGGAGCTTTTGCCTCATGCCCCGTTTACACGATGGGAAAACGCAGATATTTCTCTGCGTTTTGCCCTCTCGTTTAGACGAAACCCCGTTTTTATCACAGAAAACGATTATTTCTAAAAACCCCGGCCAAAGTGGAGATTTCTGACAACGCCGGTTATGTGTTGTCGTGTGAACTGGGAGAAACGGCGTTTTAGGTTCTCTCTTGTCGATTCTGATTAGCTAGCATGGCTTTATTCTTAACCCCTACACTGCCACCAATAGGTTTGGCATAGTTATGATGGCGCTCGACGGCGTATTTATGCGGGTGTGTGAACGATGTTATTTTTGAAAACGGAGAGAGGGAAAATATTAGTTTTGCTAAATACCCAGCTTTGTGTAAACGTGGCCTCAGCCTGCTGTCTTCTACCTACACCCCACCCGTGACACAAACACCGTTTTTAACAATTACAGGAATAAGAACCATTATTTATAATTTAGCCTGAATAATAAAGCAGCAAATCAGCATATTAGAATGGAGGATCATGTGACACCAACGCATTCTCATCCTAGGGTGTCATATAGTGACACTTTTGACAATAGGTGTGTTCGACATCGCCTGCGGCTGGATGCAACCGATCGGCGAGAACAGCCGCGTGCAGGCGGGGAGGAGCTGCAAACGGAGACGTGAAGTCGGACAATTTCTGGTCGCCGTAGTGACCGCTCACGTGGTGTTTGCATGGTTATACCACAGCTGAAGTGAAATAAGTGCAACATTTGCCAAATAAACAGATATTTCAGATATTTCAGACACATTTTCATTAAATACTTTACTGCTTCATAAAGCATCTGTTTGAACTAGAATAAAGTAAAAAATAAGCCTATAATCAATGACGTGGAATCAACGTTTTTTAATCAGTTTTATTTTGATAAAAATGATAAGCATGACACAATATAACATTGCGACTACATGAAAAGAGTGTTTACTGTTATAAAATACTGATTTGTGAGCTTTAGTGGAACTAAAGGTGTGAGAATAAACACTAAACGCACGTGATCGTTGTCATGAGGTGAATCCGGCGAATCGTGAAACAGCTGTGACATCATCAGAGCTCGTGCAGCCGCTCTTGAGAAGCTGCGCTGGCTGAGTCCTCCGGCTACTCTCGTAACGCTCTCGCGGTACTTTGATGGCATATGTCACCGTCACGTGGAGTCAGCGCTGCATCAAGTCGGACAAAATTTCTAACCGGCATGCACTGTTTCAAGTCAGCCGCCGATCGGTCTGCGCAGAGCTGCATGAAGTCGAACAAGCCTAATGTGTATACATCCAACGCACATGGCACCCTTTAGCATCAACATAACACACTTCGGTTATGGGTAGGTTTAGGTCTATGAAATTTAGCTCTGCATCACAGGACTAGAGAGTTATTTTAAATTTTGATTCTATTTTATATATCAGAAATTCAGTAAAAAAAAAAAATGTGCGGCAACCTGATTGCAACTTGCATTTTTTCACAAGTGCTTTACAGTTGTGTGTGTGTGTGTGTGTGATATGTATCAGCCGGAGAGAGAATGAACTCTGTGTGGTCCGCTGGCACACCGTCTGAGATATAAGCAGTGAGACATTTTGCTTCACTTGGATGCAAGCCTGAATTCCAAGACTGTCATATGTGAATGGTAAATCCATATGGATCACACCATTCTCAAATGGTCCAAGTCTGTCAACAATGGATCATTTATTAAATATATATATATCAGTAATTATTATGTTACACATCTGTGATTGATTTTCCGACGGGGACTCACTGTTGCTATGGCAATGGAATCTATATATATACATATATATATATTTTTTTTTTTTTTTTATACGGGCAGGTTTACAATTATGAAGAATTACTATGATGACATAATTGCATGTTTGGCCGTTACGACAGAAGGCAATCAAATATCTATAATATTTCTTTGAAAGCTTTGATTGCTATAATGCATTGCTGTTACAGACACTATGATTGCTTTGAAAATGCCCCACTTTCAAGTTCTATTTATGGGCAATCAGTCAGTATAAACACATATGAAATCTAGAAGCATATAACTTGACTATCTATGCGGGATCTAAATATTTTAGCTTTCTTGAATATCACATGAATCTTTAAATCACAGAGGAACAAGAACCACAGATTTTTTTCTCGACATTACGAGGTTTGCCGCTGATCTCTATCACACAGTCTGAATTCAGTTTGAACATTGATATTCAATTTTATTTGACAGTGTGGAATCCCGTTATGACTGCCGCCGAGGCTCATTTGATTCTTGGTCAAGCAAGGAGAATGGACGACATAACTTCCCTTAAATAACATATCACTCCACAGTAAAGAATGCTCAGTGACACTGATCCACTTTTTTTTTTTAGATTTTCTTAAATGCTGAAAGTTAAAACTATCAAATCTCATTTTGTTTTTCCTGTCATTGTTACTGAACAAATCGTAACATGAACTTGCTTGCTTGCTTTCACTAAACTTGTTTTATTTCATCAAATGGCAGTGTAAGCTAGAATCCGGCATCCTGGATGATTTCTCTTCTACAGAATTTGACATTTAAAGTAAAATGTATTGATAATGTCATTACAGACATGATAGAATTAAGGTTTTATATTTTACAGTCTTTGATTGATTAAAAAAAAACATTAACACAAACTAATGATACACAATACGTGTACAGCATTTATTAATCTTAGTTTTAATTTCAACATTTACTTCACTTTTTTTCTTCAAATATGAAGTTTTATGTTAACATTAGTTAATGCACTAACATAAACCAACAATTGTATTTTTATGAATCAACATTAAGAAAGCTTAATACATTTTGTAAAATCATATTATTCATATATTATGTTAACTGATAGATAACTAATGTAAAAAAAATAAATAAAGTGTGTATGTTATGTTATTTTACCAACTTACATGAAATACTGAAACCTGCTTAAAACTAAAAATTAGTAAATACTTATCAGAAGTGATCAAATAAAAAAAATAAAAAAATCAACTAAATAAGTAAAGTATTTACCAAGTGGAACTAAAAAAACTAAGAGGAAAGATACGTTTTATACAAATAGTAATACTATATTATATTATACTGAATATACAAATATTATTTTTGGAGTGAATAATTTATAGTAAAAAAAAAGTATAATATACAAATTATATTATATTTTTTATATATATTAGTATGTTGTCTAATGTTATATTTTAGAATATATTTACATTATGCAATATGTATGTTCTCTGAATCATATAGTATATTTATAAAATTTTCTACTTCCAAATTTTTAAGTAATATTTAAATTTGCATTTTATTTACTGTCGTTTACTATGAATCCTCACTGGATTTAAAGTTATTTGAAGTTAACCAATTAACTGTTGTATACTGTATATTTTCTTTTTACATTATACTATTAAAAATTAATAACTTCATAGTCTAATAGGGCCTCAGGGCTATTCTTTTTGGAGCTGAACAATGAAGTGGATATTCAGTAGATTTTTCATGACATTTTGGCATAGTAGACACTCTTGCCAGAGTTTCATATTCATAGTTTTCTTCAAAGGAAACTGATTCACTTAACCTGCAGCCATTTTCAAAGGTGTAATGACACGACACCCCTAATAAGCCTTGATATTTATGTATAATCAAAGGACATGAAATATTGCTTTTGAAATACAGTTATGCTGATTCATAAGGAAAAATAAAGTAAGTATCTCAAAAACCAATGTCTCTGTCTTTATAAAACTGCTTGTGCCAAACCAGTGTCCCTCCTATATTAATGTACTGTGAGCTCAGGAACATTTGCCAGCCAAATTGCTCGCGGACTTTTCACATGCTAACGTAAATAAGGAAAGGCTGGATTTACACTCCATTTTCTCTCTTCCCAAAGCACAGACACAAGAGAGGAGGGATTTACAGTGGCCATCAGAAAGACTGCGGTATGTATGCACTGCCAGATTTTGAGAAGGCAGGGCTGGTAACAATTTTTACCGTAATATATACAGTATCCTCCACAGGAGACGGTTTCAAATGTTTATAGTCTCGCAATGTGCAGTTAATTTTGTGCTGCATAAATGAGTCTAATTTTTGATTCAAGTATTGTTTCAACACAAATCTACTTGGGACTCAAGTTGCTGAACAGGTTTTTATCTGTATTTAATTATTGTTTTGACTTTGTAGAGTAGAATGATATTGTTGTTAGCTTCTTATTTTACATTGATCAAACCATATTGTGGATGGCATTTGGTTAGCATGTAATAATATACAAATAAATATACACATGTTCCAAATAAATAGTGGTTTGTATCTGATTTGAAACATATATACTCTAGGTATGAGTGCTGTATGGAATCAGTTTTAAAATATCAGCTTGGCTCTTGTCTGGGGGCTGATCTTTTGTGATTATTGGCAGGACTTTGATGCTCTGTGGTTCGAGTCACCCACGTCATCCCTAGCAGCCACACAACATCCGTGCCAATGATTACAATAACGGAACCCGCCTTTGACTCAGCCTTTATTTTTCTTGTGGTGGAGTGGAGCTTTTGAACCGGCGCTACAGGAGGTGGCCTTTAATTCTGACAAATTCAGCGCTCTCTTTATGCTCTGGAACCGGGAATGTATTTTATGTCAAAAATCATGGCTGTGGATTTGAGCTAACAGGAGCTGGTTTAGGATCAGATGCCTTTCAGTTTCTAACACACACACACACACACATATATATATATATATATATATATATATATATATATATATAAACCCATACATGAGAAATGAGTCACACAAAGGTCTATCTGTATCTGGTCTGCCATCAGAAGTGACTAAACATACTGGTATGACTTCTGCATTTTGTGAATGTATGTTCATGTACCTTTGAAAAGTCTCATGTTTCAATTCCAGGTAAAGACTATGTCAGGATCAGGCACCTCACAAAACACATATAGTATATCTTCACTCCTTATAAAACAGATACTGTAGTTCCAATAAGATAGATTAGAGTGATTATGTACTTATTCAAATACATGTTTATTGAGAGGAAGTAATATGCTAATGTGATACAGTTCAAACAACATGTAAATAATTAAGGAAACACCAAGTAGGCATGAAACTGAAGATACAGTAGTATTTTCTTCCCCATTGTAACATATATCCGAGTAAAACAGGCTTCTCAAACAAGAAGAAATGTATGGTGTGATTTGATATTGTCCATTGGTAATGGATTAGATGGTTTGGTGGTTTGCTATTTGTTGATCTCATGTGAGTGATAGGTTGTCCCGCCCTCACGGCAGTAAACGTGTCATTAGAGAAGAGAACAGATGTTGCTGTGAGAATTCCTGTCACTGATAAGAATTACTATCTTCTATGACTTATTATTTAATTCACCTGTTTTGTAATCATGGCCTTGTTGTAATTTGTTCTAAATTACATTTTTCAGTCGCTAACAAGCAGTTGTCACATTTTCAAAACTCCAAACACATTTAGCACAGCATCATTTTTTTGTGGCCATACCATTCACACATTTCATGTTGTTTTCACACAATATGCAGTTAGTGAACACATTTCCACAATGCTTACATTTTCTTAACAGACAAGCTATACCTCCCTACAAAATTATGGATTGTTTTTGTAGTATTTACAACTGTTAACACACACCATCCCACAATAGCAAAAACAATATTGCAAACCTTAGATACAGTATAGAGACCTCTGCTTCTGCAATGACCTCTGCTTCTGCAATGAGATCAATTCAAAAACAATGTATATCATAGCACCAGGGAAGGATGCTACTCTCATCCTTCCCTGAAGAAGGTACTCCTCTTGTTAGTCTTGGAGACTTCAACATCCACCTTGAAAAACCTCATGCTGCAGATTTCCACACGCTGATTGCATCATTCTACCTCAAACAAGTATCTACTGTGGCTACTCACAAATCAGATAACCAATTGAACCTTATCTATACAATTGAACATTATCTATACGTGCTACTGCTCTACGGACAATAAACTGGTCACTCCACTGCAGACCTCCAATCACTTCCTACTCTCTCTCAACCTCAACTTGCCTCAGAATAGAGGTCTTCACAGTGCACCCAAGACCCGTCGGCCCGGGACCCGACCCGGGACCCGTACGGGTTCGGGTCTGTATTTTAAATGATCAGCCGGGTCCGGGTCGGGTCCGAATCTATTACTTCGGGTCCCGGGTCTGTTTAACATTGTGTGTAATACCAACGCATTCTCATCCTTTAGCGTCATATAGGACGCTATATGACAAAACGGCGAAATACTACTCACATGGCACCCGTTATCGTTAATATAACACGCGCTGAGAACGGGCTGGTAATACACGTGCGATCGGAGTGCAATCTCAACGGGTCTGGGTCCGGGTCCAACTTTTGAAATGAACGACGGGTCCGGGTCGGTTCGGTGTACCACATTACGGGTCTCTTTCGGGTCGGGCATGATTTTTTGGACCCGTGAAGACCTCTACCTCAGAATACAACACACACTCCTCCACAGGTCACGTTTTGACGGAACCTACGCTCACTTTCACCCTCTCACCTATCCTCTTTGGTCTCATCCACACTTCCTCCACTTGATCAGCTCTCAAAACTAGATACTAACAGTGTAACTGATACTCTTTTCTCCACTTTAACATCCTGCTTGGACAACTTCTGTCCCCTTTTCTGTCCGCCACACCCTCTGCCCCCTGGTTATCTGATATTCTCAGCGAACATTGTTCTAGACTCAAGGGTGCAGACCCGACAGACCTGGGTCTTTATCAATCCCTCCTCTCTTTCTTCTCTGCTAATATCTCTACTGCTAAAATGGCTTACCATCACAAGAAAATTTTCAATGGGTCCAGGGAGAAGAGCAGGCTCAGGGAGAGAGTCAGTGAGAGGAGCAGGAGCAAAGGCATTGAGAGGAGCAGGAGCAGTGAGAGAAGCAGGAGCAGTGAAAGGAGCAGGGCCAGGGAGAGGAGCAGGGCCAGGGAGACGAGCAGGAGCAGCGATAGGAGCAGGGCCAGGGAGAGTAGCAGGAGCAGTGAGAGGAGTAGGAGCAGTGAGAGGACAAGGTAGAGGTGTAGCTGTTGTCTGTCAGTGAGATATGATTTAAACCAGGACAATGGAACACCAGTAATAGCAAGTCTCCAATCAAGAAAGTAGGTGGTTGTGGCAAACCGTGTCAAAGGCAGCTGTAAGGTCAAGGAGAATGAGGATACTAACATGGCCCGAGTCAGCAGCCAACAGCAGGTCGTTTACTACCTTAAACCAGGGCAGTCTCAGTACTATGCATGGCCCTGAAACCAGACTGAAACTTTTCCCAAAAGCCATGTTATTTGGGGGTATTCATGAAGCTGTTTGGCAACTGTACGTTTAAGGAGCTTTACAATGAACGGAAGATTAGAGATGGGCAGATAGTTTTTATAGCTGCCCCAGACTTATTCAAAATAGGAGTGATAGCTGCTGTTTTGAGAGACAGAGGAACAGTGTCAAAAGAAAGCGAGGAGTTTGTTATTTGTACCAATAGGGGGAGAGGACAGGTAGGCAGACCTTAACCAGAGGGCTGGGCATAGGGTGGTATTGCAGATATTGCAGAGGGGGAAATTCTCTATTTTTCCCCAAAGAGAAAGTTGTTGACTTTATATGTGTATACCGTATATGCTAAAAGTAATTTTATCAACTTTTTGGAACAAACTGGCCTATAGACGAACAGGCATAAAACTCCAGTTTATACTTTATGGGGTCTTTAACTTTGGTTCATTGCTGTCCCTAACAATACCTTAACTATGGTAAAATCACAGTATAATGCACAGTCTCAAGGGGCTTATTATTTTATCATACAGTATTAGAAAATGTTGCACTTATACTATGCCCTCAGGTCTTGACCTATTTTCCATCAGTTACCCAGGTAGCCAGTGCAATCGGGCCAATTGCAGCTTGCAAATTGCAAAGAGTGTCGGCTCAGTTTTAGTACCCTATCTTGAGTAAGTACCGATTAAGTGTTTCAATACTCGTCGGCATGTGTTTTGGCTGCCATACTCGGGCCAGTGTATCGGGACGATTCTGTGGTGTGTATTCATCAATTCATCATTCAAGCGTCTGGAGACCGCAAACGGGCCAAATTATTTCTTCTGGCCAGCTGGATCTATGCCCTTATCAGGCCGAAGCATTTTGGCTACCTGGGTAGTTATTACTAGTTGGAAAAATACTGCAGTAATCAATATAACACACACTGTTATGGGTAGGTTTAGGTCTGGGGTAGGGTCTGCGTCTCATATGACGCTAAAGGATGCCTGTCAACTATATGATGCCTCGGGTTCTGCATGTTATATTGATGCTAAAGGGTGCCATGTGCGTAGTATTTCAACGAAATGTCATATGGCGTCACCTATATGATGCCAGTATGAGAACGAGCTCCAATATGATACTGTTGTATGTCTACCCTGGCAAGGACTCAAACATGCATATTTTCATCTAAAGAAAATATTAAGGCTCATTCATTTAAATCATGCTGTTAGTAAAAGTTTAAGACTGTTTATCATATGATAAAAGTCAAAATTCTGGTTGAATTATGGACAGTTTGGGATTCCACCTTTCAATTACCCAATCAATGACTAATAATGACTGCAATGTGGTTGTTTTCTATACGGCAGATACTAATAATTCATATCTGTGTGCCAAAAAGAATATTTAGCATTTCATACATTGTTTTTATTTGAAGTTAAGCTGGATTTTTTTCATAGCAAAGTCTACAGATACATTTTTCTTGTGCTCATGTTGTCCTCCGAGCAAAAGTACTGTCCTATACTTATATCAGTGCTCCAAAGTTCACATCTTGACCTTTAGAGTCCACAGCCAGCAGTGACTTGACCTCACTCTCCCTCGATTTCGTGTTTCTGAAAATGTGGTTCCATCATTGTTTGCTCCAGGGCCTTAGGCGATGACTGATCCAATATGATGGTCTGTAGATGCCCCAGGATAAAGAGTGTGACCTTTGGCATGATGACCTTAAACAAGACTCATTGTTTTCTAAAGCTCTTTGGAGAAAACATGAGTACTGTAGCTATACACTCGCCAGCCACTTTATTGGGTTTATCAACTGCTTATTGAAGAAAATATCTAATCAGCCAGTCACATATAGGCATGTATATGCGGTCAAATCAATCTGCTTCAAAATGAGCATCAGGATGAGGATGAAAAGTAACTATGGTAATCAAAGTTGACTATAAGCATGGCATGTTTGTTGGCTGAAACTGCTGATATACTTGGATTTTCCTCCACATCTATCTCTAGAATTTACAGTATGGTCTGAAATGGCAGTTATGTGGTCAAAAATGCCTTGTCGATGTCAGAGGAGATTGACCAGATTGGTTCGAGTTGTTAGAAAGGCAGCAGTAACTCAAACCACTCGTTACAACCAAGGTCTGCAGAAGAGCATCTCTGAATACACAACACATCAAACCTTGAAGCAAATGGGCTACAGCAGCAGAACACCACACTGGTGTTATCCTGTCAGCTGTGAACAAGAAACTGAGGCTACAATTCACACAGACTCCCCAAAATTGGACAATAGAAGATTGGAAAAACGTCGCCTGGTCTGATGAATCTTGATTTCTGCTGCGACATTTAGATGGTAGTGTTAGAATTTGGTATAAACAATAAGTATGGATCCATCCTCCCTTGTGTCAACTGTTCAGGCTGCTGGTGGTGAAATCATGTGGGGAATAACTTATTGGCACATTTTGGGCCCTTAGTACCAATTAAGCATTGTTTAAATGCCACAGTCTACCTGAGTATTGTTGCTGACCATGTCCATTCCTTTATAACGACAGTGTACCATCTTCTGATGGCTACTTTCAGCAGTAAAATGTGTCATGTCACAAAGCTAAAATCATCTCAAACTGGTTTCCTGAACATGAAAATGAGTTTACTATACTCAAATGACCAGATTTCAATCCAATAGAGCAGCTTTGGGATGGGGTGGAATGGGATGAATTGTGTGATGCTTCCATGTCAATATGGACCAACATCTTGTGGAAAATGTGATACTTATTTTTATTTCAACATAGTGTTCAACATTTTAAAAGAACAGCATTTATTTAAAATGGCATAAAACATTTTATAACATAATAAAAGTATTTACTTTCACTTTCACTTTTACTTTTAGATGACCGTTTCCGCTACATATACACTCACCTAAAGAACACCATACTAATACTGTGTTTGACTCCCTTTCGCCTTCAGAACTTCCTTAATTCTATGTGGCATAGATTCAACAAGGTATCTATCTATCTATCTATCTATCTATCTATCTATCTATCTATCTATCTATCTATCTATCTATCTATCTATCTATCTATCTATCTATCTATCTATCTATATTAAACTCTCTAGATGATTTCAGTGGAGAGAGAGAAAAAAAGATTAATTGTTTCACGTTTAAACCTGTAAGTTTGACTCAAAAACATAGTTCAGTTTACATATTGGCCCTGGGTTCCTATCAGCATGAGGTCTGCAGGAAATAACCGTCAGATTGTATTACTTCCCCATGACACAGATAAAAGACCTGTGACCCTCACAGACACAGATTAGCCGCATTTCCACTGTCGGGCCAGAAGCAGGCGTGCTACTGCGTGCCAGGGTCAGTTGTGTTTCCACTGTCACTTCCAGGGCTTGATCAGACCTCGTTGGGGCTTCCTTAGGGCCAACAGCCCGGGTTTTTGGGCCTGCCGAATACTTTGTTCCAAAGCGGGCCTGCTCAGGCTTGAGGAGTGGTTACAAACAAAGGTGGAGTTTATCTGAGTTAGGAGAGGGCAGTGCCGCAGATGATTTCGTACCAGCTAACATCAGCATGTTTGAAATAACTTTTTGTTTATGATTCGATGTGGATTCTTATTACCATATAAGGCAGAAATATTTATTTGTGCGCTAACCATTACCATAGCAAACATGGTAGCATGACTGCTTGAAGAAATCAGACAAATCTTGAAGTAAACAACAAAAATGCCAACAACTACTTTTGTCATGCTCATTTTGCGATCTTGTTTGTTTCCAGTGGCTTCTTTATAGTTATTTTTTTCTGTTAAAACTTTCATTTGTCAGTGAAATGTTGGGCTTGTCAATAAGAGCAGCTTTTTATAACGAACACACACAAAAAAGAGCCCTCATTTATCTGGTGCTCTTTTCAATCAGGTAAAGCAGAAAGGTCCCAAACAAATTTAAGAACAAATGTAATAACAGCTCCTGCTTTGTGTATTTTTCCATTATGGAAAGCTGCACATTGTTTAAATACAGGTTTGTCTGGAATACGTTGGCTAATTAACAGAACAGAGTCAATGATTCTTATTTTTTTCCTGTTCGGCAGCTCTGCCATATGGACACATAAGACAATTTTTTTGTTTTGAGTGTTAACTTGAGATCAAGAGATGAGTTGTAATCACTAAATATTTATGTTCAAGACGACAATGTAACACTGTACTGAGGGTCAATATAAAGACATAGTAAATTCTTATTCCTACTTATAAATTATCCATTTAATGCACTTTACTATTATAGCCATAATTACTTTATGTAATTACATTAGTAATTACACAGTTGACCCTCCCCTCACACCTTAACCTACCCTTAAACCGACCCATACCACCACACCTGTCCCTAACCTTACCCGTATCACATCTCAATAGCAGCAAAAGTGTTTTACAATACAACAGGAACACAATAATACAATGTACTTATTGTTCAATGTAAGTACATAGTACTTAAAGCCACTTAATATAAAGTGGGACCTTTTGTTTTATTTTAGTTTTAAATTTCAGTGCATATATAATGTTTTTTTTTTTTTTTTTAAATAATATGGACTCGTGGCCATCTCTGGCTTTCAGACAGGGAGATAGGAACCTTTGTGTCAGAGCATCCACCTCAAATAATCCATGTTTAGGGAGGAGGACAAGTCACCATACTAGCCAACCCATTTGTTCTATTTGTCCATTTGTTTCTTCTGTAATGGTCTAGTTTGCAACACACACAATGAGATGAAATAGTAACTCAGAATATATTTTATTTAAACTTAATAATACTCAGGAACACACGGGGATATATAGGAGGAATCACAAACCAAAAAACACATACAAGAACCGACAAGGGACTGAACAAAACAGTGAGTATAACTATGTTGTGGAGCAAATGTGATGCACAATGTATTTTATATGTATGCATGTTCACATTTAATTGTTGTGGGGTTTTTTTTGTGTTAATTTGCTGTATTTGCAGTATTTCCAAGTCACGTCTCTATTCCTTATAATTCAATGAACTAATAAGTGATGGACTTATAGAGTAATGGGGTAGAGTGGTGAATGTTCCCCTATAAACGTGTAACAATTGTGACTGGGACATGAGAAGAATCAAGTTTGTGCCTGCATTGGGAAGTGAGTTTCTTCTTCCTTGAATATATTAGACTGGATAGCAGGGTTGCTATCCAGTCATGCTGTGAGTACGTTTTGACTTTCATCTAGCAGTGTGCCGATTAAATCCAGTTTATTGCCCAGAGATGGAAGAGAATGAGCCTGCTTTGCATAATTTTACTTGATGAGTGACTTTGAATCGATGACATTTTTAAAGGAGCATTTTGAGGCATGGTGTCCTCGAGAGCCCTCCTTTCAGGGACTTCTATCCAGGAGGTATGTGATGCGGCTGGCTCGGCCACCCGGCACACATTTACAAGGTTTTATGGTCTGGACCTCCCTTCTACTCCAGGTGCACGTGGGCACAGTGTGTATTTGTTCCCCAAAGTGTTATTACGAGTATTATGAGAGTAGAACTGTTAGAGCTAGGGTTAGTTGATATGTAGTTGCAAAGTTACTCATAGTCAGTAGAATATCAGTTGGGAAGCATCACAATCAAGAGATAGCAGATATTAATCAGACAGTCTACCAATAGTCTCATGTTAGTTGACACATTTGCACCATCAAAATGAAGTGTTACCCAAAATGTAATTTGTAGTTAACTTTTAATTGTATTTACTCTGTGAAGAAGGGCTATATCATACCCATGTGTATTACTTATTTATTTATATATTTAATTTGCATTTGGAGGCTATGGTCAATGTTCAATTCCAACAAACTTTATTTATTTATTTAGAGAATGATGAAAATTGTACTGTGGACTAGTGGAAATAGTTTTAACTGTTAATATAAAATAATATTTTATTCGTTTGTGTCATTTAGTCAAATCAGACTTGGCATTATGGTTAGAACATTGACATTCTGCTTTAGACTCACTCTCTCATTCAAAGCTCTTCTCTCATATATTTATATTCTATTCTGGTGTCCAACAAATGAGTAAGCTGCCAGAGCATGGACTGTCCATGGATGTGTGTGTGTCCTTGGCCATTGGCAGCGTTTGGATGGTGAAATGTGGAGCTGGTGTCTGGTTATTATTCAGGATGGCTGCAGACTCTCTCTGCCCACTCTTTACTCAGTAGCAGCCAGACTCAGCCTCCATCATCCCTGCCTCTCAGCCAGCTGCCATGATCCTTACAGAGTCCACTGCACACTCACATGCATATGAAGCCACTCCTTGACCCACAGGGATGGAAGTGGAAATTTCTATTAGCATCACCAAACACCAAAAGTTAAAATGAAAATGGTTTCACTATGGTTTCAGACAAAACAAAAGTTATTGTTTTTAACCCCTCAGAAACTAGGCGAATCTAATAATAATAATAATAACAATAATAATTTGTTACATTTATATATCGCTTTTTCTGGGACCTCAAAGCGCTTTACATATGGAAGGGAGGAATCTCCTCAACTACCACCAATGTACAGCATCCACCTGGATGATGTGACGGCAGCCATATTGTACCAGAACGCCCACCACACACCAGGTTATTGGTGGAGAGGAGACGTGATGAAGCCAATTAGTCTATAGACCTTATGCACCAGAGAAACGTGGGCGCCGTCATCTTTAGAATATTGTCTTTGAACTTCCGTTTTTGAGGTCGCTCTGTATATTTCTATGGCATCGCTGTTGAGGAGTAATTAGCTGGTGAAGTGGATTTACTTATTGTAGAGTTAACAAAAGTTATCAGGAGAATTGTAATGTTTATCATAAGCATTGTAAAGCAGGACATTTTTTACGAGTAGTTCATTTATACCAATGCAAGATCGCTGTGAAAATACAGACTGGAAATCAAAAAACAACGAGTAAAAAAGGGGGCGGGGCTACATACATTGTAAAAAAAATGATTTTTTGGTTAAGGAAATACTAGTGAAAAAACCCAATGTGATTTACTTGAAAAAGTTAGTTCAGGCAAGAATTTAAAAAAACTAAGTCAATTCCATATCAGTACTTATTTTAAGCGAGTATAAATGAAAGTGTAATATCAACTCAATAAAATTAAGTAAATATTGCTCAACTTTTCTGATACTGGGGTTCCCATCATGCACTGGACCTTGAATAATTAATGAGGTTCATTTTTCACTGGTTTCCAGCTGTATTTACACTGTTTTATCATTGATTTTTATTTTCAGTATAGTAAATTGCCATTTTGTGACATTTCGAGTAAATTTTTGCTCAAAACGACACATTCAAACACAAAAACGATCCATCAAATGTTACCACCATTGTGTATTGTCTACCAAGTATTGAGGTGTTTGCATTCACATAAGGCTTAAAGTCTGACATGATGTATATATAAATTACTTAGATGATCTAAGTAAAAAACATACTATAAATGACTAATAAAATTCAAGATAATTGTTTTAGTGAAGTGTAATACAAAGGCAAAGGAAATCGGTATTAATCAACCTTTTACAAGCCGAGTTAAAATTACTTATTTTTTGTAAAGTTTACTTAATTCCACATTCCAAGTAAATTTAACTTAAAGATTTCTAATTAAAGCTACTGATAAATATGTTTAGGTTTTTACTTAAACAAATCCTTTGCAAATCTTTGTAAATTTACAAGCATTTTCTGAGTGAGATCGTTTAGCAAGTTTTTTTCAAGTAAATCCTACTCCAATTTTTTTACAGTGTAAGGTCTATAGGGATGATTAGGAGGCCATGATGGACAGAGGCCAAGGGGCAAATTTGGCCAGGATGCTAGGGTTACACCCCTACTCTTTTTCGTTCTATGATTTCTTTGAAAATCTATGATTTTGACCTTGGATCTCTTGATCTATCTATTGATCTATCCCAAGGTACGAAACTTAGCTGTGATTTTAGATAGTTCCCTCAAATTCGATAAGCAAATTAGTGCTGTCATTAGATCTAGCTTTTTCTATCTTCGCTCTATAGCGAAAATTGCATTTTAACTCCCTAAACACTCGTTGAAGACTGCGATCCATATGCTCTTATTACCTCACGCCTGGACTATTGTAACCCTCTTTATTTTGATGTATCAAAGTCCCAAACCGCCTCTTAATTGGAGATTCTTTATAGGAAAAAATCTCCAACTAGAAGTCTTAGATCTGAAACGAAACTAGTTCTTCAGATACCTAAAACCCGGCTAAGATCAAGGGAAGACCGAGCATTTGAAGTGGCTGGTCCCACACTGTGGAACAAGCTCCCACTTTATACTTCCTCTCTGTCCAAGTTAAAGTTTTATCTTAAAACCTATTTATTTTGTTGTTGCTTTTAGCTTATAATGATTATTCTGCTCTGAATAGCTTATCATTATTTATGTCACTAAATTCCATTAATTTTTCATTTTAATGTGTACAGCACTTTGGTTGGCCAGTGGCCGTTATTAAATGTGCTTTATAAATAAACTGAAACTGAAAATGCTGTTCAAAATATTGTCTCACGATGCAATATATTTGTCAGATAAATAAGTAATAAATACCAAGTTTAGTGTTGTGCTTGTTTCCGCCAGAGAATGAAAAATGTAAAAGATAATTGGGACTTTTTCCTTGCAATTGCTAGTTCTGTCCTTTTTTCTTGCAATTTTTTCTTTCTTCTTTTCACAGAATTGGGAGATATAAACTCTCAATTGAGAGTAATGTAATCCAGTTGAAAAAAGACTGACTTTATTTCCAAGAATTGCAACTATATCTCAGAATTCTGACCAAATTGTGAATTTGTATCATGAAATTCTGAGAAAAACGTCGTTTTCTCAAGAAAAAAGCATCAAGGCTGAATCTGATGTTAGCTTCACTTCCTGTTTCCTGAGTAGGGATGGGTACCGAAACCCGGTATTAAACGGGCCCCGGTACTGAATTTTGAAAGACCGCTGTATTGATAAGCTCGGACGTTACCGGTTCTGCTGTCGGTACTGGAGAAATTAAGTAAATACACGCAAGTTGGGCTACTATTTATTATTTCTATAAAGACGTTATCTTGAACATGTTTATATCGCCAGCCATTTCTATATAAAAACTATATTTTAATTAAACCATTTGTCTGTGATGCAAATTTGCAATTCGCAGTTCAGAAGAGAGAGAGAGCGATCTCTCACGCAAAGCCGCAACACGACAGCCCTGCTTAATGAGTGACAATGAGGACAGAACGTGGTTCAACGTGGTTACACTTTAGATCTGGGGTATTATTCTAATATATTTTGCATTTCGGCTTCCAACGATTATAAAAAGAAGATATTTGAGATAAAGCCGTTAAAAAACGAAACGATCTGTCCAGCTTAACTTCCTTTACTTCACAGCACTGCTGAGCGCTGTCAGTTCTTCCTAAAACCCAAACGTAACCGTCAGAATCAGCACGATCGGCAATTTTTGCAAAATGCTGTCTTCTACTGTTGCAAGATGAAGAAAATGGCTATTAAAAACTCAAAAGCTTGCGCAAGAGACGCTGTTCACAAGGCGGTGCGCGCTCCGAAACGGACTCCAACGAGACAAGAAAAGTAACCTATACTTGGGCTTCGTGTGTCCTTTACTATCAAATATACATAAAAATGTCAAAATGACCAGCTCTGAGATTCGCTTAAACACAGTTTATTCACTTAAACACAAGTATGTCTTAAATGGACGTAAATAATAGGGAGAAAATGATGGTGCTTCAGTTACCGATTAGATTTGCTCTCGGTCTTAAAGGGGCAGCAGTCTTAATAGTCTAAACCTGCTGACGATTCAGCCATTAATGCAAATCAAACAACAAAAGGCAGAGAAAATCACTCACAGCTTTTGAATGAGTAACTTTAGATTTAATAAGCATTATTCTATCTATGATAAACTACAGTGCTATTTTATATTTGATTACTAGGTTTCTTTTCAGACAGAAACAATTACCTGACAATATATGTTTGTAGACCTTCCTGAAATTAAAGCACTTTGTATATAATTTGTATCTTTCATTAATTGTATTCTTGTGTTTGTACTTGTTTTTTTTTTTCTTATGTGTCCTTTTTGTATAGGCTAAACAAAAAAAGCCTGCACACTACTGCATAACAAAAATATATTTTTCTTCGTTTTGCTTTTTCTATTTTACATTTCAAAATATAAAGTTTAATTATGTTCTTAATTCTTAAAATAAATAAATAAATAAATAATAAAAAAAACACCAAAAAGAACCGATAAGAATACCGTTAAAGTACCGGATCGATAAGCGGTATCGGTAAGAGTAGTAATACCGATAAAACCTTAACGATACCCATCCCTAGTCCTGAGATACCTTCATCTGATTGATTTTTGAAGGCGGCATAAATGTCTTCTTTTGAGGCCTTTGATATCCCACATTCCTTTGCTCTCCATTCTGTAACAGTTGAGCTAAAAAATAAGGATGTTGTCTTAAAGTTGTGATTAGTCATCAGTTTTTGTGTAAATGTAATTTTTTGACCAATTTTTTCCACTTCTGATGTCATTTCTACAAAGGCTATGGCTAAAAAGGTAGCGAGGCAAAAAGTCAACTTTTTGGATGCAGCCATAGTTACCTTGGTTACTGATTTGAGTTGTTTCACCTGTTCTCTATTCCGTTGATTACTCCCTGTGTATTTAAGCCTTCTGTTCTCACAGTTCTTGTTTTGGTGTCATTTTAGTATTACAATGTGGTTGTGTTCTATGCTTATTCCAGTGAAACATCCATGTTGGATTTAATGATCGAAGACTGTTTGGTTGTATTCTCCATCATCGTTTGAATATTGCAACCTGTTGCTGACAGTGTTTTATTGATTTATTTAATTTTTGGAGTGGGTTTTTCACAGCGTTAAACACATTTTATGTGGTTTTCGGTTTTTGACAAAAATGACAGGAAATTGTTAAGGAGAAGAAAAATCAATTCTGTCTTCTCCGTGAGGTCCTCCCATTCCTTTAGTTCACACTCAATCACAGTCAGTGTTTTCAGAAATATATTTCAATTTGTGCCCCTTGCTGCTGGAATGAAAGTTCTCCATCAACTGACACGACACCTTCTCTATTTTCCAACACTACACCTTATGTCTCCTTTCACTCTCTTTTACAACCACAAAACCACATCAGGTCTCACATTCTCATGCGCTCACATGAGGAATTGTATGATCCTGTGCAGGAAATGGATTTGAATTTTGTTTTCTTTAACATAAGGCACAAAGCTAGCAGAAGGCTGGAGTGGATATAGGGAAAGCATAGAGAGGGTTGGATTACCGACTCCTCGCTCTAACAGATGGCTGGACTCTCTGTAGCTTTGCTTCCACCACACCTAAAAAAAAGAGGCCACATCTGGCCTCTTTACTCCTCTGCCAAAAGACAACTGCAGATGTAGTGGCATATATACCTGACAACCTAAACTGATGCAACAGTAGTGCAAGGAGCTGAATGAAAACAATGATCGTTTCAATTAAGATCTCTCTTTCCTCTATTTTACTGTGATTAAAATGTACATTACAAGTAAAATATGAGTTACATAATCAGATTACTTTTTTTTCATGTAACGAGTAAAGTATAATGTGTTACTTTTTTGAGTGATTTTTCAGATAATTTACACATTTAGTAGCACTGAACAATTTTTCCCTCACCGGTTTTGTGAGATCGTTGAGAAATGCCCAAAATTAAAGGAAAATCAGGTCTCATTCACGCAAGTGACAATCACGTAATGGGAATTATCAAAAATGAACACGTGGAGTGTTGACTTGACAACAGTTGAAGGTTTTAGAGAGAGAATGGCAGCTGGGGTATGAGGACACATCTTTGCAACCGTATCAGTTTGAACCGGAGTCGCACTGGAACAAGATGACGGCCGCAAAGAGGTTTGACAATTAAGGCTTGAGGACGTTTCTGAATGGTTGGTTAACGTAATGTTACTTTGATCTATCTTTGTATGCACTGGCAGGGTAGAGTAGTGAGATACAAACGATGTGTGTTTACTGATGTATACGTTAGTTCATTGACAGATTGACGTTACAACGAATGGTCATGAAACACTTTTTCCTGCGATTTGCAAAGATTAATACAAAGATTAATAAAACTTTAGGTGCAGAGTGAAAATAAATAGTTGGTACCAATTATTTTTTTCAGGAGCAGCTTCTTAGCAAAATCAGCTTTACTGTGCGTTCACACCGGGCGCGAATAGCGCGTCAAATTCGCCCCTGACGTGAAACTGACGCGGGTAAAATAAAAAGTTTGAAGCGAAATTTACGCACATCAAAACCGAAACCCATTGACGGTCATCTTTGTTTATGTTGATCGAGCATTCATCGAGAGATTTGCCACACTGTATTTGCTCTGGAGAGCAGAACAGCAGCGTGGGGATCATCGTCGCCGTATTTGTGTCCACCGGACCCTTCAGAGGCGAACCGTTTGGCTAGTTTCACCATTTGCTCGCTCCATGAGCTGCGCCTGGATGATGGCCACTGTCAGCGGTAATTCCGCCTGTCCCGCGCCCAGTTTGATGACCTGTTATGTCCCTCATCGGAGCGAGGATCACCCTCGCCCTCATCCACCTAATCTGTAATTTATTCTTGTTTTGATGATAAATAGAGCCAGCTTCCAAAAGTCATTAACCTAACATGTGATTTTTTTCTCTGTGTGTGTGTGCGCAGTGATCACTTCGTCAACTGTGAGTTAATATTTATGTGGCTTATAATTACATTATTCAGGTGTTTAAATACACTTATGTGGCTGTTTGTGTAACATAGCAGTTTCCGAACTTTGTAAAGTCAAAGTATGTCTGTAAGACGAGTTAGTTGCTGATATTTACAGCCTCGATGGCAGGCAAATCTCTCAATTCAGTTGAAAATCGGTCCTCTTCATAACGTAAGGATCACGTCCAACATATGTTTCGATTTTCTGTTTATATATTTCTCTTGTAATAGCGTCTAAAGTAGTACAGTACAGATTTTCCTCCATCTCGCCCATTGCGCTCTTCACTCCTTGCCCTCCATCTGCGTTCCGCGCGTCAATACAATCACGTGACTGCAAACCACCTATACAAGCCAAAGTTCAGATTTTTCAGACTCGAATTCGCGTCAAACGCGTGAATGCACAAATGGCACTAACTAAATAATTCGTGCTTAACGCGCCAGACACTCAATTCGCGCGAACGAGGCGTATCCACGTCTTCCGCGGCGCGCTCCACGTCTCATTTGCGCCGCAGGAATTTTTTACGTGCATAACGCGTCTTTGCATTGACTTAACATTGAAATAATTCGCACTTCGCATTATTCACGTCTGGTGTGAACGCACCATTATACTGATCCTCATTTCTAAAGAAATCTGGTGAGAAATGATTCACGCAAACAAGAAAGTATTGATATTGATCGTGGAGAATATTCCCTTCGTAAACAAAACTCAGCAACTGCGTCTTCAGCAGATCAAATTTAGGAACATCACAATGATTTCTGTGTTTGTTATTGCACCCAAGAACAGAACAACACAATCGCTTAGACGCCATTCTGCTCCAGTGTATCAACAATGACGGACTATAGTCTATGATGACAGCTCGTTCAGGGCGGGTTTGTGTTGAAACACTTGTGTCAATCAACAACCGTGGGAAAACAAAACCACTGGATGGATTTTTATCATTATATGATGGCTGTGTACAGAAACTGACAATACAAATGGCAGTACAATCAACTTGTAAAAGTGCATGTACCATTATATAACCCCTTTAAGGGTTCTGAACTGAATATGATTCTTGGACTTGTGAAGAGTGAGGCCCTGTTTACACGAGAATGCTCGCAGGTGAAAACGTAAAAATATTGTATCGGATGTGCCTTTCGTTTACACGGCAGCGGCGTTTTTGAGACTCAAAAACGCAAAAAAGTGAAACCACCCTCCAGAGTTGAAATCTTAAAAACGCTCCACCACCGTGTTCCCGTGTAAACGGTAAAAACGCAAAAGTCTGCTTGACAGTGAAAGTTGTACGCGGGCGCGTGGACTTGGTGTTGTTGCAGTATGCACTCCTAGCCGCCTAAAGTGCATACTACATTTAATTTCATTGTCTCCATTTGCACGCGGATTTCCCACACAAAACGCTCGTCTAAACGCAGAATAAAAAAAGATGACGTAACGCCACTTTTGCGTTTTCTCTTCAGAATCGTTTCCGTGTAAACATAGCCTGAATTGGTAAAGGAAGACCACGTTATCACTGAGGTTCATCTAATTTGAAGGCCTGTGGATGCTTTGGGTGGTTAGACATGAGATTGCATTCAGCTGGCATCCTCCAATCAGTGCACTCATTTGTATGAGCAATGTGTCATTTATGATGTCATTTCACAGATGTTTTAACAGATTATGAGTGTAGAATGAAAAGGAATTTTACTGCAGCTGCCCGAGGTATCGTACACAACATCTGTGTTTTTGAAGCAATGGATTCTAATAAATTGTAGGGAAAAGACATTTACACTTTGGAGTTTTTGACTAGACCTGTAAGAGGAATTTATTGTTGCACTTGCCTGAATATGTTTCAAGATCATAAATACCTACCTAGATGTTCAGAATTTTTTAAAAGCATTTATCCTAATAGGAATAGGAATTGAGAATGTCTGCCTGTCTCTCGTTTAAAGTTTATTTGTAATGAAGAGAGAATATGTGTGAGTGAATGCACCACCTTTGTCCACAAATTTTCCAGTTCAAAACCTTTATTTTTTTTCACTTACAGTCACAATTTCAGGTTATCTAGAAGCTAAATGTGCTTAAATATAGCAGTGCAACAATTAGTTCTAGTCCTTGAATCTGACATTCTTCTTGTCCATGTGTGTCTGTTCCAAACATACTATCACTCTGTACAGTAGATTAGTGTTGGAGATCTTTCAGTGAGTCACAAAACAACGTTCCAAAATTGCATCATCTCTAAGTATGTATTTGTTTTGAATATGTTGCCTCATAGGATGCACACAGTGCTTCAGAATCTCACTGGAAAAAGAGGGTAATCCAAGTGCTTTTGGTCTATTTTTTAATACTGTGAACATGCATCACAAAATATTTTTTTCACCTACTATATAATAGGGAAATATGCGATTTCTGATGAAGCAATTGTCTTCATGAGTTAGTAGGCCCTGTCCCAAATGGAATCCTAAACACCCACTGTCCTCTTATGAGTCTGCACATACTTCCTCTTTGACTGTCGAGAAGAAGTCTGCTGCCGAGCTCTCCAAGTGCATATCGATTGCTTCTGAAACCGAAAATGACAAATGGATACCATGCGGTCTCGTGGACTTCATGATCACCGTAAGTGCATATAAATTGTGCAATTTGGTACTAGGTCATTGACCCATTCAAATGATTCATTCAAACACCCTGGCTCGTTCAGGAGCGAAACATGTTCCTGCCATATGAGTGATTGAATTATTAATTCATTGAAAAATGCTCATTCATTCAGAAACTAAACAAGTGATTGTCTTTGAATCACTGAATCACCTTACTCTTGATTTATTCGAAAACATTCGGCAAAAACATACTTCAGTTTGAATTTTGAAATGTAAAAAAGAAAAAAAAAAAAGAAAAGAAAAAGAAATCCTGTCCTGGTAAACCTGCCATTCTAACTCAACTGAGTTGGGAAAGCCTTATCTCACGTTCCAGGGTTTACTGTCTAAACCTCAACTAACACACACTATAGACAACGGGTGGTGCTTGCACACTCAATCTTTCTCTCATAATCAAATAAAAGTAAATGTTTCCTCTTCAAATAATTGCTTTTGAAGTGAGGATCAGCTCCAGAAGCCTGACAACACAACAGTGATATGATTTCACATCTGAGCAGCTCATGTGCTGACAATTCTGAATTAAGACATGTTCCCATGCTTCGCTGATCAGAATTATGCACATTCTACTTAATAGTAAAGATATTATATTATTCCCTCTTAGCCCTGTCTGGCACCAGAGTCAGAGTCTCTTTACTCTACTCTGTTAATATTTTCTTTGGCTCAAAGTAAAGTTCACATTCATTTAAGTATCTATTTTACAATAATTTGCTTAAAGTATTTTTTTAAAGGGCAAAGATTAAAGTTTTCATAATTTTGAAATTGTCTGTGGTGGATGTATCCTGGATAACTTGATGTTCCCTATCAGTCAGTCATGTTTGACATTACGTCAGAAGTGAACTGACCAATTAGGATCTCACTTGAGAGTCCAAACACCTTTGAGTGTAACTAAACGAGCCAATGCACATTGGAGTGTGAGATTTACATCGCTAACTCCACCTCGAAAAAGCGGGTATAAACTCACCTAAAGGATTATTAGGAACGCCATACTAATACTCTGTTTGACCCTTCAGTTTCACCTTCGGAACTGCCTTAATTCTATGTGGCATCGATTCAACAAGGTTCTGAAAGCATTTCTTTACAAATGTTGGCCCATATTGATGGATAGCATCTTGCAGTTGTTGGAGATTTGTGGGATGCACATCCAGGGATGGACATCCTGTTCCACCACATCCCAAAGATGCTCTATTGGGTTGAGATCTGGTGACTGTGGGGGACATTTTAATACAGTGAATGCATTGTCATGTTCAAGAAACCAATTTGAAATGATTCAAGCTTTGTGACATGGCACATTATCCTGCTGGAAGTAGCCATCAGAGGATGGGTACATGGTGGCCATAAAGGGATGGAAATGGTCAGAAACAAAGCTCAGGTAGTTTGTGGCATTTAAACGATGCCCAATTGGCACTAAGGGGCCTAAAGTGTGCAAAGAAAACATCCCCCACACCATTACACCACCACCAGCAGCCTGCACATTGGTAACAAGACTTGATGGATCCATGTTCTCATTCTGTTTACACCAAATTCTGACTCTACCATCTGAATATCTCAACAGAAATCGAGACTCATCAGACCAGGCAATAATTTTCCAGTCTTCAACTGCCCAATTTTGGTGAGCTCTTGCAAATTGTAGCCTCTTTTTCCTATTTGTAGTGGAGATGAGTGGTACCCGGTGGGGTCTTCTGCTGTTGTAGCCCATCCGCTCAAGGTTGTGCATGTTGTGGCTTCACAAATGCTTTGCTGCATACCTCGGTTGTAACGAGTGGTTATTTCAGTCAAAGTTACACTTCTATCAGCTTGAATCAGTCGGCCCATTCTCCTCTGACCTCAAGCATCAACAAGGCATTTTCGCCCACAGGACTGCCACATACTGGATGTTTTTCCCTTTTCACAACATTCTTTGTAAACCCTAGAATTGGTTGTGCGTGAAAATCCCAGTAACTGAGCAGATTGTGAAATACTCAGACCGACCCGTCTGGCACCAACAATCATGCCTCGCTCAAAATTGCTTAAATCACCTTTCCTTCCCATTCTGACATTCAGTTTGGAGTTCAGGCGATTGTCTTGACCAGGACCACACCCCTAAATGCATTGAAGCAACTGCCATGTGATTTGGTTGATTAGATAATTGCATTAGATTGTTTTATAAATAAATTTCAAACACGTTATCTGAGGACTATTTCTAATTGTTCTCAGTTATTTTGCTTTATTACCAGACTCAATATTTGGCTCGTTCTTACATAGTAGAGCACGTTCGCACATGCGCACTCTTCAAAATCGGTACTTTAAATCTTTTGAAAAACTAAAAGACGTGGAATACATTTGTATGTATTCTGAATAAAAGGCACCGGTTGTACTGAATGTCAGCTTGCTTATTTTGCTCAAGATAAGGATTTATTACCTCCAAATGTCATTCAATATAGAAACGATGCCTCTGAGCTGTCGTTCAAACCACACAACTTTGCGATGCTGTTTGCGAATGTTTGTTGAAACGATTTTTTGGGGGAAACACCGACTCGTTGAACTATGCTGATAACGACGGAACTTGCAACCATAGTTGGCTAACGATGCTTTCGGGAAACGCACCCCTGATCATCAGGCTCCCAAGGGGTGCGATAATGTTAAATCCTCCTTGCTTTTACCTTGTAGTTCACTGCAAATCTCGCACTGCAATGTGCATTGGCTCGTTTAGCTACACTCAAAGGTGATTTGACTCAAGCGAATTCCCATTTTGTCAGTTCAGTTCTGACGTAACGTCTCTTTTTCCTTCTTCAGGGAACGGGGTTTACAATAGTAACATAGACAATCCTATAGTTTATAATTTAAAAGAAGTCTTTGCACGTTCTGAAGGAGTGTTTGCCGTATTTATGTGATTCAACAGCCTACAAATCTCTTAAACAATCATGAATCAAGAACTTCATGCAAAAGGTCTCATTTAGAGTTTCAACAGGCCCGTGCCCATATAACCACAGCATGGGGCTCATTATTTTACATAAAATCCAGGGATGATGCCACACTTTCCAGCCTCGCCTCGGTTCCAACACGTGGAACAAGAATGCAGCCCAACATCAGTGTGAGGAACTGTTACCTTGGAAACATGGTATCGGTGCTATTAAATCATCAAATAGATTGAAGGTGTGTCATCTTTGGTTTTGTAAACCCAATGAACATTAATGAGGTCACAATCGGCTCTAATGAGCACAAGAAATGATATCACCCATGGTTTTAATTTCCATGGTTGCTAGTGAACTGAAAACAAAATAAGTAGTCTCAAGATTGTGAGATGCATATAGATAGATCTTTCTTTCTCAAAGATGAGCTTCAATTGTTTATAATGTGTCAGTATAAAGTGTTTAATAAAATATATTTATAAAATATAGACTTATTTTCTTTTTAAATATAATTAAAAAATATCTATTGTCATATTTACTGTGACAATTGTGTAACATTTACTGAAATTATGGACTTAATCTAAAGTCAATTGGTTGTAAGGAAAATGTATATTTATTTTTTTACTAAAACATTTAAAATGGAATATTATAAACAAAATCGGTAATGTTTCAAACCATCAATGTTTGCAAGTGTCTACAAGGTACATTATTATAAAAAAAATACATTATACAATGTAGTTATTGTAAATGACTAAATCTATATATTTAGTTTATAATAAATTATGTATATTTATTGCATTTGTAGTGCCATTGCCAATACCAAAATTGTAGGTGGACAATAAAATAAAGTATAAAACCTAGGCTAAAAAAATGTCATTCTATGATCTCTGCTGCTGAACTGTATTCAGCATATAAGCCCTGTCAAAGACATCCTTGTTTTATTAGTGTGCAGCTTGTCTTTTTTCTCGGAAAACCCCAGCTTATAGGTTCTATTTATCACTGCAGCATGTGACAGTCCAGGAAACTTGAGCTTGTTGAACTGAAGTTCCATGAACACATAGACACATATACTAAAGCAGCAGGTTTGGTTGGTGCTCTAGAATATGGCCAATTGGCCAGATGAAAGGAAACACTGAAGCCTGCATTTTGTCCTCCTAATGCCCTGTTGTGCCATGATTTGCCCTACGCTGTGTTTGGGAAATGGATCTGTGTTTTTCTTCATCAGCACTGCCTCAGATTTGCCTAATTCGGTTTGCCCCCCTGTTGAGCTGTCGGGTGAGCAAGGCCAGCTGGGCACCACTCGCCTCGGTCTCCTCCTCTGACTGGCAGATGTTCACATAGCAGTGCGATGCAGGCACTTCTCAACATTCTTCTAATTACTCATTCTACCAGCAGATATATTTCATATATATTTCTTGGTTGATAAATATCACAGCTTGATCTAAGCATTGTTGTCTCTTAAAGCAACCTTGAAGTTTCTAGAAGTCTTCAATCTGCAGAGAATTTTATTTTAAACCCTTTTATTTGGAAAATGTATGTTTGTCTCGCCTCACTTTGGACTGAACCAACCTTTACAGCACTGTTTGTCTCTGTTTCTTGCTCCCACCCATCCCTTCCCGTTTAACCTATCCATTCATCAACTCTCTAACATCGCCTATTTACTTCCACAGACTGTATCCAGGGGGTCTTCTAGTATCCCAGCTTACTACCGAGATGAAGTCCAAATTTACTAGCAAGACCCCTAAATCAGCCAGACCAGGGAACCATAACATCCTTTCCCTTCCTATACCTTTCAACCCGTCTTTATTCTTATAATATATATATATATATATATATATATATATATATATATATTATCTGCATAGTTGTGGCGTTTTCCTTGCTAGGGAATTAAAATCATAAGCATATAGTGTTTGAGCTATATTTGTTTCTAAATATTTGAAAAAACATAGACTAACAATCTGTTCAGCTTTATGTAATGTAATTAGTAACGCTGATATTGAAGCTAAATGCCTAAAAGCCATTTGTCTTTATGATACTGTCCATGTATAATGTAATAAATCTTCCACTTCTTCTTCCCTGAGAAGGGGAATGAGACCCCAGGGTCTGGGGTTGGTGCTATGGGGAATGCCCTCAATGTGACGTTATATGAGTCTATGACTTCATGAGTGGAGGGTCCGCAGGTATAAGAATGTGCCTGCAAAATACATACAATACCCCTCTTTTGTCTGAAGGAAACATGCAGGCAGCGTTTCGTTCCCATTCTTAAGGAGCTAGGGTTACAGTCGTAACCGGAGACATTCACTTTCGAAGTGGAACTTTGACATGGCATCTAGAGTTGATGCTACGTGGAACAAATGCCTTCTATTGGGAAATATTCACTACTTTCCTTAATTCCTTGGCCAGCTCAACTTGTGACCCTCAGCAGGACCAGACCCACGAGACACAGCTATTGTCTCTTCCCCCTTTGAAAAGAGAGATAAACATGATCGGAGCTTCCTTAAAGGGTTATTTCACCCAAAAATTCTGTCAGTATTTACTCACCCTCATGTTGTTCCAACCCCATAAGACCTTCGTTCATCTTCGGAACACAAATTAAGATATTTAAGATTCTTGAGGGAATGACACTTGCTGGCATCGAAAAGTCATCAAAGACATCGTTAAAATAGTCCAAGTGACTACAGTGGCTCAATTTTAACTTTATCAAACGACGAGAATACTTTTTGTGCGCAAAAACAAACAAAAATAACGACGTTATTTGAACTGTTCACTTCCTTCTCTATGGGCCTGTAGTCAGTTAACGTAGTGTGATTGAGTAGAGCTACGTCACACGTAGGCTCACTATTGGTACGTACAATAACAGAAGCTTATGCTATTAAACTAGTAACCTGACTCGAGGCAGAGGGAGAAATAAACGAATAGTTGAAATAAAGTCGTTATTTTTTGGTGTTTTTGCGCACAAAAAGTGTTCTCGTCGTTTGATAAACTTAAGATTGAGGCCGCTAAGTCATTCCCTCAAGAAGCCTATGGACTAGTATACAGGAGTGATCTTAACATCTTAAATATCTTAATTTGTGTTCCGAAGATGAACGAAGGTCTTACGAATTACTGACAGAGGACTTACTGACTAAAAATACTGACAGAATTTTCATTTTTTGGGTGAACTAACCCTTTAACATTAACTTGCAACAGTGTGCACTAGAGGTGTGACGAAACGCTTATCTCACGAGACGAGACATGAGATTGGGTTCACGAGACGAGACATGAGATTATATTTTTGCACAATTTTTCAGAAATTCTCAATGACAAAATTCATGACTGGAAAAATAGTATGCAGGTGCATTTTTCAATCTTTTAACTAATAATCTTCTAATGCATATCATTTCAGGTCTACTTTATGAGTATGAATTATCAAATGCATTGAAAGAAAACAATATACAAGCACTGTAAAAGGTTTTTATTGACTGGCTTTTCTCCTGTTTGATTTCACTTGAGTCTCTTCAGACCTTACTGTACATTTAAGAGCTTTCAGAACTTCTGATTGAGGCTGTGTGGGACCTCCTAAGTCTGAAGTGCAACCATAATCAAAGTTAGCACACAGACTCTTTACAATTGTTTCGAAATTGCCGTTTTATTTTACACTGGCATTTACAGGGTTAATGCGGTGAGTCCGGAAAAATTCGGCCAGAAAGAAACGAGGCTGGTGTGTTTGTCTCTGCGTTGTTTTTCTTGTGTTCCGATTATAAGTTCAGAAACAGAGCCTCCCTTGTCTGTTGTCCTTAAGACGTTACAGTACTCTCTCAATATTAGAAGTGCAAACAGAGACCATAGCCGCAATTAAATAATCCAGACATGGGTATTGGGAGACTTTCAAATTGGTGATTGTGCGTACTCTGTGTATAGGGAGCAGCGGCGCTGAGCGTGCATTCTACATGTTAAGACATTTATCAGATGTTTAGTCTATGTTGCGCAACGAATCCTCCGCCATCATCACGCGAATAGTGAATTATGATTCGTGCTGCACTGATTGCAATGGCAACTCGTTCTGGATGAGCACCATGGGACCTTATTTCGGAAAAATATTGAATGGTAGTCAATGGCGAGAGACAACAAATATTTTGATCTCGTTTGAATTGTGCCCTGAATTACACATATGATGTTTGTCAATTTAAAAGATACATTTTAAAGTAAAGAAAGTCGCAGTTTGATGTAAAACCGTTGAGGTATAAGACTGTGAAAATACGTAATTACAAAGACTACAAACCCCAAAGGCGCACATTTTCTCCAAATGAATTAAGCTAACTTTACTGAGGCTGTCTGTCATTGTTTCTATAGTCTTACGTTATAATCGTAACGTTACGCCGTCCTACCTGAGTGTTTTGTACCAAACTGCACACACACGAGCAGCGGATCTCGTTTCGCTTCCCGGGAGATGTAGTTCATAGAGCGATTTTCACATAAAACTAAATATTACTCTTCTGTTGTATGACAAACTGCGACGTTTTTGACTTTCAGAATTATCTTTTCAATTGACAAACATCATATGTGTAATTGAGGGGCACAGTTCAGACGGAATAAAAAGATAAGTCGTCTCTCGCCATTGACTACCATTCATATTTTTTCCGAAATAAGGTCCCATGAGCCAGAAGCAGAGGGGCGGGACTTAGGCTCTCTATACACGTATTCATGATGTCATAGACTGCCGTTGGCCAATAGATTGGCATGGTTGGTACATGTGTTCAGAGGGCGCTGAAGGCGTTCCCCATATCATCAACGCCAGACCCCACGTTGAAGTTCCACTTTGAATGGGAACAGAATAATTTGAATATAGTCGCTATGTGATTGCATCCAGGCAGTTCTTTAACAGATCATTAACCTTTCTGAGCATACGGTGCTATGCCACACCAGCGCTTAGCAACAGCAGAGAAAGACTGGAATGAACATTTCAAGTGGCGAGCTCTCCATGTGCACCCAGCTCCTCATAATCACTTCACGACGGTAAAACCAGAGTTCACACTAACCAGACAAGGTGAGGGACAGAAGGCTGAGGCAGTGATATTTCAAAGTCATTTAGAAAGGATTGGCTAAAGTATGAGAGTCACTGTAGTCATTTTATGAGCCACTAGGTAAGAGGAGGGACATGGCCCCAGGACAGATGAGAGACTGCTTTTTCTTTCTTTCTTCCTTTCTTTTTTTAGTGTCTGTGTCTTTTTGAGCACCTCATTAAAGTCCCCTGTTGTTTTAAAGTTAAAAGAAAAGGCTTTGATGGATGATTCCCATTTTTTCAAGATCAGACAACTTTACTTTCTTTAGTTTCAGTCTAATTAGAGGGGACTGAGATGTGGGGAAGCAGTTTATTTTTTTCTTTCATTCATTCTTTCTTTCTTTTTTCAGAAGATGAAATAACCCTGAACAGGGCTAGTTTGCTTTTCACCTTTTTTTATTATTTTTAAGCACCCTTTCAAGGTCTTTAAGCTCAGATCTTATAAGCAAATTGTCAGTTTAAAATGTGTAGAGCTGGAAATAATATTTATGCCTGAATTCATTATTACTAAATGTTATTTTGAAGGATTTTTTTTATTATTATTATTTCCCTCTAAATGAATTAATATTTTACAGACGCCTTGCTGTCTGCTCGTTGGAGACTTAAGTCTGACCTGAAAAGTTGCATCACAGTTATCATTTTTAGGTTGAATCAATGGTGAATGAATTCCAGGAATGTGAGGTTTTATGTATATATTTTCTTTGTTATTATTAATTTTACTGTTTCTATATCTGTACTTATTTTGTGAGAATCTTTTTCCCAACTTTAAAAATGCATTCAAATGGAAAACAGTTATTTTAAAATGCAATAATTTTTCAGAATATTACTGTAATATCCTTGACATTAGCCGGTTTATTGATGGGAGTGCTACATCAGTTAAACTGTAGTAAATTATTTACAGAGAAATTCATTACTCTGCCATTACAGTGACGGTGCCAGTTTTATGAAGTAAGATTATTTCCTTTTTCACAACTATACTGCATTTAAATGCATGAATAATACATCTGACTGCACTGACCTAATTTAACAGTACATCCTGTCTGAAATGCTATAATTTTACTGGCACAGCTAAACTTACTGAATGGTTCTATTTTTAAGGGCTCGCATGCCACCTTTGCACACCGCTCATCATTTAACAAAATCAAAAAAAAAAAAAAAAAAAAAAAAAAAAAAACACCAGCTTTCTCATGGATTCTGCGCAAGGCAAGCACTTTCCACAAATGAATAAATCAACCCTACATTTGTTTTATTACACTTGAAGCACTTCATTATGCTTTACACTGTTACTCTAGTTTTGGTCATGTTTATTTTTCTAATCAAGACTATGTCCCTAGTTTTTTTTTTTTTTTTTTGGCCCTTCATTACTATAACATAGGTTTCAAAATGATTGTGATTATATATATATATATATATATATATATATATATATATATATATATATGACTCAAAAACTGAGGGGACACATGCCAGTCTGAAAGGGCAGAGAGAGAGAGAGAGAGAGAGAGAGAGAGAGAGAGAGAGAGAGAGAGAGAGAGAGAGAGAGAGAGAGAGAGAGAGAGAGAGAGAGAGAGAGAGAGCATGTTTAGTGGTTGACACGTGCAAACCAAAGCCAGCAGCGCTGGGTTATAAACCTGTCACCTTTAAATCAAACCAAGGGTACTGGTGACTCAACGTCTGACGGCTCAAGATTTATTAAACTCAGAGGTGCTTTATACCCACAGAATATGAATATCTGCAACAGACAGAATGAAAAGGCATATTTACTTTGCTACACTGTTAGTCCACTATTAAAAGCACTCTGCTGAGGTCAGTCCATGAGCATATCGCGTGCGGACTTAGTTTACTGTCCTGCTGAAAAGAAGCTAGTATGGGTCTGTTCAAACATCTATGAGAAAGAGGATGGAAGTAATCATCGCAGTAAGAGGGACTGGGACAGATCCAGAGGCTCTGAACATCAATAGCCATCTTTTCCACTATCATAATTCAAACTGGTTCTCACTGTCAAATGCTAACACATAATATTGTGAGAGATTCATTTCATTATAGTTTCATTTTAGGGATACACCTCTGGCATCTATAGCAGAGAGATCTTTCCTTACCTCATTTTTCCTACATTAGTTTGTCTAATTTCCCCTGAAACGGGGGAAAGTACAGTAATTGAATCAAGATTCCTAAATCAGAAGTGAATCAAACTGATCAACTCAATCAGTTTGAAGTCAGCACATTATCATCTGAATCAGATTACCTCATAAATAATTAAATTAATAAAGCAGAACATTTATTTATTTATTTTACAGCTGTTAAGATTATAGGGGCAGATTAAAATTATAGTATTCACTCATTTTGTACAACAAATAGGTCCACTCTTATAGTGGTATGAATGTGTGTAGTACGGAAATAATCTGGACGTCACTGTCATGATGTGACCTACCAGAGTTGTGCTGCTTCACTTCCTAATTACAGTTCAGTTATCTATCAATCTAGCAGGAACATCAGTGAAACAGCTGTGTTAGACACCATTTGTTTATACCAGATGTAATTAAGAAATCTTTTTTTTTCTGAGTGGGAACATGCATGCCTACAGAGAAGAAGAGGACTAAAAAGGCAAGAGTAACATACACAAGAAATGGCAAGAAAAAATAGATTGGTAGGATAAAGTGGATAATATTGGGATAAAAAAGAGCAAAACAGAATAAGGAAAGGCACAAAATATGGTGTCAGCCTCTCCACTGGAAAATGCGATCAACCAGAATTATGAGATCTAAGAGCATTCCTGCACCAATTTCCAGTATGGGAATCAGACCTAATATCTGCCGGAAGAAGAGATGTGTGATAGAAAGATATCGCAATATAGAATATAGAATTATACGCAATAGAAGTGTGTCGGTTTGCAAGATTTGTGTCTGATGGAAGTGTCCTGCTTGGTAGAGCGATTACAAAACACTAAAGATTATTTTCACTAATGCTCATTTTTGCCCCATATGCTGGGGCCTTCCCCATTCCTTTGCAATTGTAAACTTTCTTTGATGTCTTTGTGAATCAGATGTGCGAAGCACTCTGACTTACGTGACACATCTTTTATGATAACTGATCATTCCCAAGAAAATGCTTACCTTTTTAAAAACCAGCCGTTTTTAATTCATTTTATGAACTAGAGAGACTGGCTCACACTGGGAATTGTGGGATTGACAGAGGAGCGGAACCTGTGGTGAAAATGTCAAAAAGTTGAGAAATGCTAAACTTAATGTGAATAAGAGGTGAAGGCATGTTATAAACGTTTCAAAATCTATCTATCTATCTATCTATCTATCTATCTATCTATCTATCTATCTATCTATCTATCTATCTATCTATCTGTCTGTCTGTCTGTCTGTCTGTCTGTCTGTCTGTCTGTCTGTCTGTCTGTCGCTCGGTCTGTTTGTCTGACTGCTTGTCTGTCTCTCCATCTACTATCCATCTATCCATTCATCCATATGCTATCTCTTTATACACTGTAAAAAAAAATATTTTCAAGATTTGTTATCACAACATATTTTCTTTTGTCAAATCAACTTAAATAATTTATTTAGTTCAGATAAGATATAATTTTGAGTTTCTGATGGTTAAATTAATCTCCTTCATTTTATTAACTCACTTTTTCCAGTTCAATGAACTTAAAAAAGTAAGTAACCTGGTTGCTTTAAAATTTTAAGTTAAACCATCAATATTTATTTTTACAGTGTACGAGTAAGCCTCATTGTTTTTTGGGGGTTTTTTTGTAGGTTTTTTTTTGTCTTGTTTGAATAGTATCAGATGCATAATCTCATTGCTGTGTACACACATTCAAGTCATATAATGCGCATGCAACTATTTTGATGTTAATTTACTTCAAACATCATTACACTTAAATGGCTGATTTACATTTTGAAAGCAAGGAATCCAGTCACATTACAGACATATGGAATTCAAGATTTTGATTGACTCTAGTTTACATGTAATTGCAGGTACCTGATTGTACCAGGTGTGTACACTATGTGCCAACACGCACTGACTGATCTTATACCCTGTGCTTTAGAATGCCATGAATGCCGGTAAATGTGTCCATGTGTGTGTACTGCCTGGCAGAGATAACTTTCTTTTCCCCTGTTTACATCAGAGGTTTTGCCAGCATATCTCGGTAAGCACATGTGGAAAGATTCCTTGATTATGGTCTTACTTCACAGGTTTCATAATGATATGTAAACGATATGTTTCTTCCAGCTGGTTCCTAAGAAATCTCTTGTCAACATGGAGCCTTTGTATTCCATCTCTCCATACGCTCCTCTGTCCCATTAGGAGACACACATAGTGAACATAATTTCCCACAGGCCCTTAAAAAATAAGGTGTCATCGATTATATTGCAGGCAGTTTGTTCTCCAAATGAACAGTGATGATAATTGCAGCTATTTTGCTGGGTTTGGCATGTTCACCACAAATCATTCTACTTCTAATAATCTTGAACCTTTTGTATATAAGCAGTATTATACAAACCACACAATGACCAAACTATAAATCATCCACAAGTTTGTTTTCTTGTCCTGCTCTCTGATCTCATCCTTTCTTTAGAAGTGGTACATTTTGTTAACATCAAACTGTGGACTTCCTGTTACTTTCTCAATTAGATTTTCCATTCACTGCCTCACTCTAGCAATAGCATAAAATGAACTAGGAATGAGGCACAACGTTGACTAGTCCAACAAGCAACTAGATGTTTGGCAAGGTCGACTCGTTGATCTAGAAGTACATACATTACCGTTCAAAACTTTGGGGTTGGTAAGTTTATTTTATGCATTTCATTAATGTATGTCTTTGCCATAATAAAATACATGTAAAATATATAAAAATGGTTAAGTTACAGTTGATTTAGAAAACTGTATCAAATAAATAAATGAACAAAAAAGAAACTTTTTTTTTTTCAAAATATTGTATTTTTGTTTTACACAGAAGAATACGGTGGCCGAGAGAGCTCAATGCACTGCAGCTGAAGAAAACACCTGCAAATTATTAAAAAAAATAAATAATAATGTGTGCTCCAAATACGCACAACACAAATACTCACAACACAACCAAATACAGAAACGTGAACGTATTTGGTTGTGTTGTGAACTTTCACAGTACGTTTCTGTATTTGTGTCGTTGTGAGTATTTGGAGCGCACGTGTTGTGAAACTGATGAAGATGTTTTCTTAATTTGCGGGTATTTTTCTGTTTGCGGGTATTTTTCTGTTTGCAAGTGTTTTCGGTAATGCTTCCTTTTACAGTATAGTACGTACACTATACTTACATAGAAAGAACTGGCTAATATAAGGTAAGTACATGGAACAGTGGTAGGTTTAGGGGTAGGTTCAGGGTTGGTACTAGTTATTACCCAGTAATTGTAGTTACTAAAATAAGTAAATAGTATTTACATGGGTAACTGGACTGTACAAGGAAGTGTTACCGTGTTTTCTTCAGTTGCAGCGCGTTGAGCTCTCTTGGCCACCGTAGAAGAAAGATACTCAAACAGGTTTGGAATGACATGAGGGTGAGTGAATGAAGACAGATTGAAAATGTTTGTGTGAACGAACCCTTTAAGACAAATTAGCCATGTTGTCATTTAGGCAACCCACCTACTTGTCAATTATAAACATATTAAGTCATCCACCTGCCCATAAATTAACATATTAAAGCATGTTGAAATGTTGGACTTTGGATTTGCACGGTGGCTAAAGTTCAGGGTTGATCACTGGAAGTTGTTTGAGCTCCATAAAGCAATCACCTTGTCCAAAACACTTAACCTCAGCTTAACCCAGGAGATTACCCCTATAATAAGTGTACAGTACATCTCTTCAGATGATAGTGTTTGCAAAAGATTATTTGCTTTACTTTTATCTTCATTGTGAATTCAGACACCTGCATTATAATGATTGACACAGGTTAATTGAATCTGTTATTTTTGGATGTCTACTGCTCAGGGGTGTGTTTCCCGTACAAAGACATAAATCGATACCATAGTAGGATGCATCGTTGAAGAAATCCCACACGTCACAACTGTTTCCCAAAACCATATTGTCGCAAAATGGTCGTTCAACCACGTTGGTTTATGATGTCACGCATGTGGTGGATAGCTTCTTTTAATTAAACTGTTTGAGATCGTATTAATGATGTTTTGATATTAATTACAAACATGACAGCTGAAGACTGTTATTTCGCTTTATTTCCAAATTCATTCACAGGCTTGTCTTCAGATGTTCAGCATATATTGAAAGAATGACAGCCAAGCCATATTTTTTTAAACCAATAAATGCAGAAAAAAATCCATGAGAATACTGCATGTTTGATAAACAAAGTAGCTTTAGCTAATAGTCAAGGCCTGAAGTTAACTTTCACTGTGTGAAAATCAATGAATAAAAAGATTTTTAAAAAATGTATATTATTAGAGTTTATTATTACTTCACAGCACTTAAATGTGTATTATTACAAGTTGAAGAACAATATTGTGAAATTCCCAGGGGGGGTTTCACCTTTATGAGGCAAAAAAAAAAAGCCAATTGTCCACTTTGTATTAATATGTCTTTTACTTTTTTTTTACTCATCCTCATCTTTTTGTTAGTTGTTTGTTTCAGCTGGCCTCTTTACCCCAGTAATGTGCCGCCACATTTTAGCTGAAGTCCAACGCAATGGCGGACTTCGTTGAAATGTAAAAATCCTATCACTCAATTCTCATTGGCTACCTGCCAATGTGGCAGGTAGATTGACAGTGTTACCCGCCAATAGCAAAATTCACCCGCAATTGGCACGCGGTCGGGTGTTAATTTCAGGCCCTGGTGGTGGTTCTCATTGTGGTTCCCAATTCTCATAGAATCAGACCGAGCTTTGTGAGTTGGTGGACTCGATCTACTCTGGTTACGTTTTGATCATCATTCTGAATCCGATCTGTGGTGCGTTTCCATACAACGATGTAACCCACTGATTAACTATCATAGTACAACGCATCGTTGGAGAAAATAGCCAACTAGTCACGACTGTTTCCACAAAAAAAAAAAGTAACATGGCCACACCTATGTCAGTTGAACCACACTGGTTCAACAATAAAGGACTACGCAGTCACACTCAGGTGGACGATTAACAACTTATGCTGATTAATCTATTCACAATCTCAACATCTCATCTCCAAACCGGCTTGATTACTTCGACTTACAAACAGATGGAAATGGACAAATACTCTTAATGTTTCGATCCGATTTGTTTTGTAATTATTGTTCCTTCGTTGGCCAGAGGAGAACTGGCCCCCGACTGAGCCTGCTTTCTCCCAAGTTTTTTTTTTTTTTTTTTTTGGAAGTATTGGTTCCTTGCCACTGTTGCCTTGGCTTTTGGCTTGCTTAGTTGGGGACATTTAAAATTCAACAATATTATTGATATTGACGTTTTCGATGTTGAAAGCGTGTTGTTTATGGCAAATACAAATAAATTACACTAAATATTTTAATAAACAATATTAATATAGCTTTTTTCAAGCAAAACAAAAACTGCGCTTGTTAGCGTTGGCAATTTCGATGACATCACTGGCATGGTAGGACCATGCCAATGCGAAGCTGCATAGACAACAGCTGCAAGTCCTATATACACACACGAAAATGAGCACTTTTAACGGCATGGATTACGAATTTGAGCCCGTGAGGGACAGGCCAGTAGTATCTGACTACCACCACATGGAGGACAATCAGTTTCAGGTTCTATTTACAGTACAGGTTTGTTTGGGGGGAAGTGATTGTGGGTGTGAGCGCTGTGGAGCATGGACACTCCACCGTAGGCGATCTGTTGCAGAGAGGTCAACCTGGAACATTTATTGATCGGCGAACAATGCATCACCATACACCATTCATTTCAGATGCTGTGCGGTGAGAGAAATGTGTTGAAGGAGGCTATGCTATCTCTAATGGATGTCCGAGCTGAGACGCTGGAGCGCCCCATAAGTAGCAGGGTATTTTACGAATAGGCTGGGCTAACTTGTTATACTTTTCTCAGACTGTTTAGGTTAACAGCGTACTGGCAGTTCACTCTATGGGCGAGGGTGCATTTAGAAAGGAGAATCCCATCCTGTACAGTGAGAACTATAGATCAGGGATATTTTCCCCTCAGCCGAATATCAAGGATTCGAGTAACGTTAACGTGAAGAGTTGAACTTGTAACTTGTGTAAATAAAACATTTGATGCAGATGCAGACATTGTCAAACGCTTCATGCACTCATTGACGAAAGTACATATCTCTAAATAGTGTGTAGCTAAAAAATCTTTTTCCTCAGCCATGTCAGCTAGCCAGCTAACCATGCCAGTGACGTAGCTGAATGTTGAAATCCAACATGGTGCCCATGCAACAAAAACAACACTTTTCAATGTACCATTTTATCCCTTTTAACAAATTCTGCCATTTTAAAATCATCTTTGGATATGAACATTGGAAGTTACTCTAACCATAACTAAAGAATCATAACTAGTCAGTGGTGTAGTGTAGGGTATACACAGGTATATGGCGTATACCCACTTCTTTTTCATTCACCATTGTGTATACCCACTTTTAAATCCCTTCTAATGTGCATCATTTAATAGCTAATCCAATTTGATGCAGTGATCCCTTGATTCCCCCATGCTTCTAAAATGCAGTGACAGCTTCTAAAATGCAGTAAACATATATATATATATATATATATATATATATATATATATAATTTTTATCAAGCTTGTATATTTAAGTTCAGTAATTTCACTTAAATGTCAATGAAGATTACCTATTAATTGTTATTTAAGTGAAATTACTGAACTTAAATATACAAGCTTGATAAAAATGACCATTCTAGAAGAAAATTTCAAATGGCATTTAGAGGTTTTTGCATCTGAACTCTTCATTTTTTCACATGCTTCAAAGGGTGCTTGGTCTGTAGCAGTGTGGACTCCATTGGGATCGTTAAAGAGCAAGTTGTATCTCTCTCAAAATAATGGATGAACTTTGAAATTCAAGCATCTGGCCAGTGAAGTAGACAAGCCTGTGCGTCTTGAGAAATGAGGAGAGGAAACATATTTTGTCTAAGGTGCACAATCAAGTTGTGAAGATGAGAGTACAACAGAAAAAAGCGGTCATTGAGAATGCGGTGGAGGCCAAGTCCTACTTAAAGGAAACCGAAGCTATGTTTCGAACAGCCTGCATTTGGTCAAAAAGAACAGACACTTTTTTGACCATGAGAGCCTCATTGAGCTGCAGGAATTGAATGTTATAAAGATGGGCTTAGTACTTCATTCACATTGCAGTGCAACACAAATAATCAAACATGTTGCCAATGAGATGCAGAACAAAATCATCAGTAACATAATGGCATCATCGAGAAAGTTAGCTGTCCTAATTGACGAGGCCTCTTCTTTAAGTCACAAAGCTGTCATGACAATTTCAGGTAAAGCATCAGTCCAAGAAGAAGAAAGCCCTGAATTCATATTCTTTGAGCTTTTTGAACTGGACAATCAGAAAGCAGATGGCATTGTAGAGGGTTTGTTTAACTAATGCTGGCTTTAAAGAAGAATGGCTTCTTGAAAACTGGGTAGCATTTGTTACTGATGGCGCCAGCGTCATGTTAGGAAAAAAGTCAGGAGCAGCAACCAGGTTGACCTTGAAATTCCCAAAGCCTTTTTTCATGCCACTGTATGAACCATAGACTCGAACAAGCGGTGTCAGATGCAATTGATGAGGTAATCTCGGTCAATCACTTTAGAGCTTTTACGCACAAGTTATGTTCTGATGAGAGGAGGTCCAACACAGAGAAGCAAATGTACAGAGGTGTACTAGAATTTATTTGTGACCTTGGGCTCATGTATTACACACTCCATGAACTAAGTGTCCTTTCACAGGAGCTTCAAGCTCGTTCTATAACTCTCCTCAGAGCTGAGCATCTGCTGAAACGCACAATCAGAGTGATACATTCATTAAAGAGAGTCCAGGTGAGAAATATGGTGAGGCTTTAGAAGCAAAAGAGAGTGGGTGTATCGATCTATAGCCTTGAAAAGACATACAAAGCTCAAGTCTATCAATTCAGGACACTTTTTACAAAGCCTTATGAACGATCTTGAGCAATACTTGTCTATCGAAGATGAGACCATCAAGGACCTCAGCATCCTTGATCAGAGTAAATAGCCATTAAACCCCAGCATCCGCCATGGTGAAGAACAAGTTAAGCGACTGTGTAAGCAATTTAACTTGCGCACAGACCAAGCACTGGGATGCGGGACCTACTAGGTGAGTGAGCCCAATGACCTGAAACCACTCATTAACTGTATGAAAACATTCCCTGTCAGTACAGCAGAATGTGAGAGGAATTTTAGCCTTATGAACAAAATAAGCACAGACAAAAGGGCTGTCCTACTGGTCTCAAACATATCAAACTTAATGAAGATTAATGTCAACGGACCCTCTACTTCAAATTTTGATCCTAAAAAGTGTACAAGGACCTGGTTGAAGAGCCACCGTGTGAAAACCGCAGCAGAGAGCAAGTGTGTCTGGAATATACTGTAGTACAGGGGTAGACGGTACTGTGCAGATTTTTAAACCTGTCAAAAGCCTGACAATAAATTCAAAATCAGTTATTTGTTATTTCATATTTATGAAATTAGCCTACTTACCTACTGAAGTCTATTGGGACAAAAATGTAAGCAATTTTAGAAACCTTGCAGTTTACACCTTGTATTTTTAATGCGTTCTCGTTATCCACATTGAGTTCGGATCTCTGTCCTCCAGAGTGACACCTGCGCGTGAGCACTGAGGTGGCGGGAAATCAGCTGTAGTTTGTCAACATGGCAGGTGTAGGATCGCTATGGTGCGTTTACACCGGACGCGAATAGCGCGTCAGGCGCGAGTGATTTCAATGTTAGTAAATGCAAAGACGCGTTACGCACGTAAAAAATTCCTGCGGCGCGGTAGACGCGAATAGACCTCATTCGCGCGTCAAGATGCATTTGTTCGACTACATCTGCGAGAAGTTGCGGCCTCTGCTGTCATGGAGAAATACTCTGTCGTCTGTGTCTGTGGAGAAGAGAGTTGCAGCTGCGCTTTGGTATTATGCCGCAGGGTCTGGGTACAGGACAATCTCTCATCTCTTTGGAATAAGTACAGTAACTGTATGCCACGGAGTCTTCCAGGATGACGTTTGGCAGGTACGAATGCCATCACGTCGTACGGATTGCATTTACACCTAGTATAGATCTGAACACAATGCGAGCCAGACTACCTCCCCAGATAGCAGACTGACATTGAATCAACGTGGAAATATGACATCGAAACAACGTTGATCTGACATTGTTTTGCTCATCGAATTAACGTTGAACCAACGTCAGACGCGTCATTCTTTCAAAACTAACGGAAAATCAACTTGAAATCAACGCGTTGTTTCAACGTTATGAAAGCAAACCAATTTTCGATTTTCATTTAGCTTTGAAGAATGCCGCATCTGACGTTGGTTCAATGTTAATTCGATGAGCAAAATCAACGTTGTTTCAATGTCACGAGAGACGTCGTTTCCACGTTGATTCAATGTCAGTTTGCTGTCTGGGTCCAGATGTGATCAGGCAGATCCGATCACAATCCGATCACAACGTATTTACGCCTCGCATTAACCTGCGTATTTTATTATCCGGATAACTTCTCTGGATACAGATCGCATTTTAATACCAGGTGTAAATGGGGTCAAAATGTCCGTAAAACGAAGTGACCGGCACCATTTTTTTTCTAGCTGAAACTCTGATATATATAAATCAACTACTAAAAGACTAGCTATTAAGAATCCTCAGATCCTTCATTTCAGAGTCCAGAGCAATGTTAGTGCCCCATATGTTTAATAAGCATACTGTCACTTTTGAGTAAATCAGGAAAACCTGTTTAGTTTGAGTATGCAGATTCTGATTATAGACATGGAGAGCCATAGAACAAACCCCCAAGCAAAATACAAGTGGCGATAAATAATGTTTAGAACCTAAAGGTGGTGTTGCTGTCAGTAGTCCAGATTATTAATGGATTTATTACTTAGGTGTCCAGAAATATGTGGGGGTTTTTTTTGTTTTTTTGTTTTTTGTTTTTTGTTTTTTAAGATTTACTACTGCAAAGATGCAAATTTGCTGATGTGAATTCATGAAAGCTGTCTGCTGGTAGATGTACAAATGAGAAGGTAGACTTACAAACAGCCTGAGATGCAAACAGAGGTTGATCAGGGATTCACTGCATAAGGGAAACAAAATTTACATGAAGCTGTTTCTCATTCTCTTTAAATTTAAACTGTTCAAAATATGCTGGTGTTAATGTTTTGCTGCCTTTCCACGTGTACACATTGCTAGAAACATTTGTCACACTGGATGGCAAGATTAACAAACCATATTAAAAAGCGACTGTTAAAGGAGCATTTTACCCATTGCAACATTAATCTTTATTGAAAGTGGATCATATATGTAGTCGAATTTTTTTTTTTTTTTTTGGTGTCCTCTTGACCGAGAAAAGACAGAAAATAACCAAGGGGCACATTTGTATTAAAAGACTACAGGTCCCACAATGCACCACATTGCACAGCTCCGTAAGCCACACCCACTAATCCGGAACAGCACAAACAGAGAATTCACTCTTCCGTCTACAAAGCTAACATTAGCTTTTACCAGAGTTTGAAATTCATTTCACACAAAATGTCTAGTTAGCTGTGGCGAGCGGGACGTAAGAGGGCGAAGGACATAAGAGGACGGCGGCATGAGTGATAATGAAAGACACCTGTGAGGCATACGCCGGTCTCGCGTCTCTCACAGAGGAGCGAAAGCATAAAATGAGATTTTTCAATAGCCTGCAATGGAAAATAATGTTTAGTATACACACAGAATAAATGACAAAGCAAAATAGTGAGAGAGAAAAAAAAAATAGGTGGAAAACAGGACCGTCCTTTGATTCAAACTTGTAACTAAATCCAATCTCATATCTTCGGTTGAACTACAACTTTGTATTTAATAGAAAATGTAATGCTAGGAAATGTGTTTCATTTGTTGTCTTTAAATACAAAATACTACTACAATATTAAAGGCTGAAAATATATCCTTCCATTGCTTGAAAAACAAACCTTGACTACATTTTTTTTAATGACTTTATTCGATCTATTGGTAAGTCAAATCAGTGACTTCAGACAGATATTTTTAGAAAGCATCTGCTTGTCTGAGAACGCATCTTGCTTCCACTGAACTCACTCGAACAGATTTCCAAATGATTGCTGATTTGTTATGCATGAGGATGGCCGTGGTAAACTGCAAGTAGCCTCTCTCACAGAAGGGCTATGTGGATGTGCCTGGCATCCCTCCATCACTCTGACAGGGTTTGATAAAAAGCTAATGGCTGCTTTAGTTAGCTGGCTTTGAGAAAAGCTGTGCAGGCTCCCTGGAGTGTGTTTGGGGTGGGGGTGTCCTGGTATTTCCTACATTATGTGGACAAAATATAATACTATCCCCAAAGATAGTAAAGCCAGTAATATTTGACCTTGCAGGGTTTTTTATTTATTTATTTATGTTTTAATTTATTTATATATTTATTTTTTCACTTCATATGATGGGTTGGGTTAAGGGTTTAGAGATATAACATACAGTTTTTATAGTATAAAATCTATGCAAAGTCTGTTCAATGTATTTAGGGGTGTGATCCTGGTCAAGACAATCTACTGAACTCCAAACTGAATGTCAGAATGGGAAAGAATGGTGATTTTAGCAAATTTGATCGTGCCATGGTTGTTGGTGCCAGACGGGCCGGTATTTAAAGTTGAAGACTAGAAAAATGTTGCCTGGTCTGATGAGTCTCGATTTCTGTTGAGACATTCAGATGGTAAAGTCAGAATTTGGCGCACATCATGCCTTCTTACCATTGTGCAGGCTGGTATTGGTGGTGTAATGATGTGGGGAATGTTTTCTTGTTACACTTTAGCCCCTTAGTGCCAATTGGGAATCGTTTAAATGCCACGGCCTACCTGAGCATTGTTTATGACCATGTCCATCCCTTTATGACCACCATGTACCAATCCTCTGATGGCTACTTCCAGCAGGATAATCCACCATGTCACAAAGCTCGAATTATTTCAAATTGGTTTCTTGACCATGACAATGAGTTCACTGTACTAAATATGATCATCTCCTATTAATCCCCTATCTATTAGAACAATCTGTTCTAATAATCAATGTATTTGATGCTGGAGAAATGGAAAGAAATAAAGATCTGACTGACTTTGTCCAGTGTTGGGAACGTTACTTTAAAAAAAGTAATTAGTTGTATTTACTCACTACTTGTTTCAAAAAGTAACTGAGTTTGTAACTGAATTACTCTATAATAAAAGTTACCTCGTAACCAGGGAAAGTAACTATTTGCGTTACTGTTAAAAAAGTTGCTATATCAAAGAATTTAGATTTTTTGTTGAACAGTTGTCACAAGTCAGTTGAGATGAGTAGAACAAGACAGTACATAACTTTCTATATTTATTGCACATCGACAGACAGAAAGAGGTTTATCCTGCACTTCACATCACTTATTAAACCACCTCATCACTAGCTGTGTGAGCCTGGCGTGCCTTCGGATTACACAGTTTATTCAATCATTACATAGTAACGCACATAGGTGTCGATTTTGTCATGAGTCCTTTTGTACCCACCACTTTTTGAAACAAATAAAACATCTCCAAGCAGAGCATTCATTTAGTTTGCTATCAAATAAGAGATCTAGCGTTAAATTGTTTTGGTTTCGGACTCAAGCTAAGTGCTTATTGCCGCTGCTATCAGTTGCATTGTGGGTTGATCCCAGGTAGCAGTGGTGAGAATTTACCAACAGGGGTACGAGGAGGGACAAACCACAAACCGGCAACGGGGTGTAAATTCTATCCCGTCTGGTCCGAGCTAACATTCTACTGTGGAACAAGTCTCAAAACATTTTAATGATGGTTTTGTTAGGAATGTGTCACAACACTTTATAGCACTATGCTGCAAATGGGGCTGTGAAGCCACATACCAATCGGAGAGCATGATGACCACTATCCACCATTGAGTGGATAGTGTGCCTACAATGGGCAAGTGCCTACAGTGGGCACTTTAGTGTCGGGTCTGGACCCTGGAGCAGTGGAAGATGATTGCCTGGTCCAATGAGTCGGACGGCCATGTACATATGTGCCGTTTACCTGGGGAAGTAACCAAATAAGCAATTACTTAAATTAATATACAAATTAAAAAAAAAAATGTTACTGAAATTGTTACTGCTGATGTGTAGTGCAATACATGGTTGTAGACACTTAGACCATGTCTTGTAGATTAATTTATTTGGAGCAAGAAGAATCTATGACACTATAGATAATTCCAAATGCTGTAACCAAGCAACAGTAAGGTGTCTTTGTACTTGAACATAGCCAGTAAATGTCTAGTATCACATATGTGAATGTGGAATCAAGCAGGGGTGTGTTTCACGAAAGCATCATTAGCCAACTATGGTCGCAATTTCCATTGAACTCTATTGGTAACGACAGAACTTACGACCATGGTTGGCTAACGATGCTTTCGGGAAACTCACCTCAGACCTGCTCTCTGCTGAATATAGTTTTGAAATAAAAAGTCCTGTTGAGTTGTGTAAACTTTACTTGTATAATTATAGCAGTTTACAAATGTTGTATGAGGGGCACCTGTGAATGCTGCTGATTCTAATTGCTTGCTCATTTACAAAGTCAATCATACAGTCCAATTATTCTAATGCTTCCTGGCAATTATTAGTCAGTTATGAATGAAATTCGGTGGAGCATTTCAGTCTGAATAAATGGCTATGGCTGAATGACCGGTTTATGGGCTTATCTGCTCCATTTGACTGTAAACAAGCCTGTCATGTAGGGCTGACTGAAAAGACAAAGGTTGCTAATAAATTAATAACATTTAAGTCAAGTGCTTTTTTCAGATTTGGGTCATGCATGTCTGTCTTCCCAAAAACATCTTTATTAAATGCAATTCCACAAATATTTTCTATATGGTGATATCGCATGACATTTTGCTGCCATTGTAATAAAAGGGACATGTTGAAAAGAAATAAGTATTTATTTAAACAAAACTAATAAGGAACATACAAAAGTCTTCTTAGATCAAAGATAAAAAATAAAGAAATAATAAAAAAACGTGTGAGAGACAACAAAACACTAAAGGCTGTAACATATGCTGTTGTTGTTTGGCTTTTCTGTTAGTCGTATATACCGTATTTCATGTATTTTTTGAAAGTAAAAAAAAAAAAAACTTCTATCTTCTTTGTATTCAGCAGTAATACAAGTGTCTTTCCATAAGGTAATCTTCTAAAGATGTGAGTGTGGTTAAAGAAAACCTGATTGGGGTATTTCACCTCAACAGCTACATTGAAAGAGTAATGGCATGTTTTTGCAGAAACTTGCTCTTAGCAAGCAAAGAGAGAGTAACACAAAATCGAAGAGAAATTTTAACATCCCTGAGGGCTTAATGTGTTCATGGACATTTGTTCAAAGGCCCTGTATGAAAATTAAGCAAGAGCCTTTAAAATAATAAGCACTATCTAAGCATTATGAACAATGATATACTGTACATCCACTACATGTCTTAGAGTGTTTCGGCAGAGCACATTCAGTGAATGGGTGAATCCACCAAAATGTAAAGCTGAACGGCATTGTAAGTCTTTGTATATCTGCTGTCAGGCACTTCAATGTGCAATAACTGATTCTGATGTCTGATTTACTTTTATTTATTTTGATTTATATATATATATATATATATATATATATATATATATATATATATATAAAATGGTATGCTTTAATACATTTTGTGTATTTGTTGTCTATGTCCGAGGACTGTGAGAATGTGGTTCCTTCCTACTGTAACAAATCTAATTTCCTGAAAAGGATTAATAAAATATCTATCTAGTGGTGGATGTTGACATTCGTAGGGCTCATAATGTTTGACGGACTCGTAAAAGTAAAGATCTATGCTTTGACAATTTGGAATATTGGTCAACTACTTTTCATTGGCTGTGCGAAGTTGCTGGATATTGGAACACGCTGTCATATATGCTTATCCAGAGCATCCCAAAGATGCTCAATGGGTGACATGTCTGGGGAATATGCTGACCATGCAAGAATTTGGTTGTTTTCAGCTTCCAGGAATTGTGCACAGATCCTTGCAACATGGGGCCGTGCATTATCATGCTGCAACATGAGGTGATGGTTGTGAATGAATGGCACAACAATAGGCCTCAGGATCTCTTCATGGTATCTCTGTGCATTCAAAATGCCATCAATAAAATGCACCTGTGTCCGCTGCACATACATAACCCAACTGCCACCATGGGCCACTCGATCCACAACCACAAAATGATTTGGTTATGCAAATCGATTGTTGCAGCAGCTGTCCGGGTCGCTGGTCTCAGACGATCTTGGAGGTGAAGATGCTGGATATGGAGGTGGGCTGGTGTGGTTACACATGGTCTGCATTTTTCTGTACATTCCATGTTGAAAATATCTTGAGGCCTTTTGATAAAATATTAGTGTAAGTTTTAGAATACAATAATGTTATTGTCTCCATGCAAACAACAAAAACACAAATTTGTTAACCCTCTGGGGTCTAATGTGTTTTCGAGGTCCTTGAGATGTTTTGACATGCCCTGACATTTGTGCTTTTTTCAGTTGCTTATAAACATAATGGCACAGGTGAAATTACAGTCTATTTTGGCACAAACATGGCTACCATAATATGTGAGCAACATGTATGTACATGTTTGTATTTTTGAGAGAATATTGTTTATGCATAGTTATTGAAAAAAACTAAAAATTAAAGTTTCTGAAATAAGGCCACAAAACACATATTTAAATATCTGTCGACAAAACTTTTGACTAATGGATGTTGTTGCCAAGTGTGAAGTTTGTTTTTACCATTGGAAGGCAAGCGTAACATGACCAATAAGTTGCCACCTGTTCTAGCAAAACATTACACACAGAAGACGATACCTCCGCCCAGGCGAGCAACCACCAAGAAAAGGTATTAAAACCAATTCTTGCCCAGGACAATTAGAAGCTGCTACGGACTGGAAAATGCTGGCTGATCTGGATCAACGTTTTATTTTTCCACCTGAGATTGCTACCACTAACCTCCGACCAGATATTGTTTTGTGGTCTGGATCAGCACGCATTGTTCAACTGATAGTTAACAGTGCCATGGGAGGATGCTGTAGATGAGGCATATGAGAGGAAAAAACTGCTTTTAATGAAACTGTTTGAGATCCAAATAATGCGAGATTTTTTAATATAAATTACAAACATGTCATCTGAGGACTATTTCTAATTGTTCTCAGTTATTTTGCTTCATTACCAGACTCAATATTTGGCTCGTTCTTACATAGTTGAGCACGTTTGCACATGCGCACTCTTCAAACATGTTACTTTAAAACTTTTGACAAACTAAAAGACGTAAATTCCATTTTTATTTATTCTAAATAAAAGGCACTTGTTGTACTGAATGTCAGCTTGCTTATTTTGCCCAAGATAAGGATTTATTACCTCCAAATGTCATGCAATATAGAAACGATGCCTCTAACCACAGGTCCAGAGCTGTCGTTCAAACCACACAACTTTGAGAACGATGGTTTCGGGAAACACCGACTCGTTGAACTATGCTGATAACGACGGAACTTGCGACCATAGTTGGCTAACGATGCTTTTCGGGAAACGCACCCCTGGCTGGCTGTGTACAGGCCGCCACATTACGGTGATGTTATTCGATCTGCGTCATCAATGTTTGATATAGAAAACACAATTGACAAGCAAGGTAGCGTCGGTATTACCATGGGTATTATCACAGTTTTTTTTTTTTTTTTTTTTTCTCATCAACAGTGTGATGGTGTGTTGTGTAATACACAGCTGTTCCAACAACAGCAATAAGAACCCCAGAGTTAGCTTTTATGCGATAAGTTACCGACTGTCAGAAAACGTGAAGGGAAGGAGACAGAGTTGAGCCAGCGCAGGAGAGGCTAGTTAGGATAAATAGGCTAAACTTTCAGGCAACTCCCCACAGAAAACTCTTTTCCCATAATTTTGCCACAGGTTTCACACATAATCCGTGTGCGTTACGTATACGGTACAGAAACAGGACACTTTATTAACTGCTAGAGCGCTGATTTATCCAGTAATGGACTAAGTAAAGTCTTTATGAATCAATCATTCAAACCGTTTTTAAAAATAATCTGTTCTACACACATGTGCATGTGTGTTCAAGCATATTCTACCCCTTCTGAGAGGGTTTTCTTCAATGTTGGACACACAATAAGCAAGGAGAGGTCCTAAATTACTCTAGAGAATGCTGAATGTTTTATTTTCCTTCAGAAAAAAAAAAAACACATTTTTCTTGCAAAAATTGCTTAATATGTTGAATTTGAAACATTACCAGTCTGTTAAACTCATTTGTCAAGTATAAGAAATAAACACAAGGATTGTGGATTTTTCTCGTACTAATATTTTTTTATTGAATGGGAACCGAAACCGGAATCCTTGGTGGAACAGGAATCAGAACCCGAAAATTTCTCACGATTCTCAACCAGCTAGGACAGTCAAGATGTCTTAACCACTTAACTGTCACCGTCCCACAGGTGGGACGTTTGCCACTATATTTTTAAAACAATAATATCTTAGTAAATACTTTAAATAATATTGACAAACTATATATCATTTGAAAGCTTACAATCTCTAGTTTCCATATTTGGTGACTGATTTTCAAAATATATTACAGAGGAGCCATAATTTATCAATATAAAACAAGAATATTTTCATACTCATAAGGCGTGTTCAGACCTTTATTTTAAAATAGCAGTAAACATGAAAAATCATAAAAAATGGTAGATACCTCAGTTTGTTTTCATGCCAAAAGTTCAAAAGATAGAATCCATTCAATTATTTTGGAAAAAAAAGGTCTGAAAAGTTTGAAATATCAAGAAAAAAATAATAAATTCACCATTTGTGACGTGGCAGCTAGCTATGACTTACATGCGTGTTCTTTGTATGTGTTTCTTAGAGGTTCAATTCATATCAAAATCTGCCAAACTTCCCATGCTACTTCTGAATAGGATCTCTACTTCAGAAATTGTATGAAAATTGTGAAAATAATGGTTCATATCACTCAAAACACGAATGGAAATGCAGGCGCCCTTATATGGGCAGTAATGGAGTCTGATTGTGCCCTAGTGAAAAAGTTTGGTACTGCGCTCAAACAAAATCTTACTGAAAGCTAATTTTTTGAGATATCAACCTAAAATTTGAAACACAACTTGTTCATATTTTTGGCTTTGATCTTTCTGACATTTTAGAGTAGCCCAGGTTTTGAAAATATATATTTTATGTAAAATATGAATAATTAATATTTTTACATTGTACATTTCCATAAACTCAAACTTCTATAACTTTTTTTCTGTTTCACTTTCTTAATTTATTTCACTTCTACAAAAATCTGCCAAATGTCTTCTTTAAAACAAGACCAATCATATGTCTATATTCCAAAGCATTCTTGAATTACAACCATTTAAGTTCGAAATGTGCATTTTCATGTCTATTCAAAAAAGGGGGGGTGACAGTTAACAGGTAAGATACACGCAAGAAAACTTGTCCGGAGTTTTACATAATCAATCAATGACACGTTCGGTGACATTATCACTGGCTACTTGGGCCTTTAACTCTTTACATTGTTTTGTTCCTTCTTTCACTTGTTTATTGTTCATTTATGCTGCTTACTGAAATCACTCTAATGCTTTTTTTTTTAATGGTTCTTTTTAAGTGCCTGTTATATCATTATAATTATATATATATATATATATATATATATATATATATATATATATATATATATATATATATATATCATCATACCCATAACGACTGCATCCCAACCCTATAACTTAACCTATATGTAAACTTTGTAAATTATAACAATGCTATTTTTGTCATAAATCCATTTTTCTCATTATTACCTTACCTCACACCATGAAACAAGACACAATCACTTCACATCATGTGATGAGCAGGTGTTTAATTTCTTCAATTTAACTTAAGTTGTTCTTGATCACTGTCCAATACTGACTACGTTTACATGCAGCCAATAACCTGTTCAAACCGGGATATTAGCAAAAACCAGGTCGCGAACGGCCATGCAAACACCGGCAAAAACCTGAATATGTTCATATCCCGGATTTTAAAAACCGGGATATTATACCTGGGGTACCCCTTTTCTATCCTGACATTTTTGAAATGTTTATTACATTTTTGGTCATGTAAACGCATATCTCCATGTCCCCATTGTGATTTGTGTTCTCCACATGTTCTATTCACAAGGAATCTTGGTCTAGAAACTTCTCGGCGCATACAAAAATCCGTTTGCAGTATACCGGAAGTAAACATGGTGAGACCAGGCAAGACACAGCACAGCATACTTTTAGAGTGAGCTCAGTAACGTTACCAGCATCAAAGCGCAAACAAAAGCGATTGCTATCTGCTAACTATTCATTATCCGCGTGCTGCTGTTGTTGTCTTTGGATACAGGAAGAAGAATCGGAAATGACACATATTCCATCTTAAGGTTGTCCGTACGTCTAGACGCTAACTGCGCGTCACCGTTTACATCGGGATATTGCAATTCCTTGTATACAGGAGCTGTATAAACTCTCTTTGCTCACACATGTAAACGGGTTAACCCGCCCATAACCCGAAAATTGGCTGCATGTAAACGTAGTCACTGTCATGTGATCGTGAAGATTGAATCTGGTTAGATGAGATCAGATTCTTCATTCCCAGATAAATTGTTTCATACTAATTGTGATGTGGAGGATTGTGAACGTCTTATACAGTGGGAATTAAACTGATTCCCTGCTTCCACCTCAGCTAGAGTAAAAATGAACATGTTTATGTTGCTATTTTTAAGATGCTCCATAAAGAGCAGAGACAACTTTAGTTCAGTTCTAGCATTTCACCCTTCGTTATGATGTTTTACAACATTCTGTGGTTCTAAAGTCTCAAGCAGTTACAAAAAAAAAAAAGATGTACAATTATTTACTCTTAATTTGACAATTTTATTCGAGACATTCACACACTGTGGCAGTAGTTGGCTTTACTGTGAAATTTCTTTCTCCCACAAGGAAAAGAGAAGGACAGTGAAGGCTAATCCACCCCTGGGAAAGAAATGATAATGCAGTACACACTGCCAAGGTCCTTTCTGTGCTTGTCTCACCAGGAATGATGAATGGAGGAACACAGCTAAAGCCTCATCAGTGATAAACTAACCTGAGCATGTAGAGATGTAGCCAGATATCCAGAACACAAGGACAAGGCCACTGTGTTGCACCATCACAGGCTGAAATGTGTTTACAATACACAACCGGTCGCTGGATATTGAATAAGACTGGCAATAGCCATGTGTGTGAGAATAGGAATCTACAAATTAAAAGGACCTGGCAAGAAACTGTAATGTGTATCTATTACATTGTTTAAAAATTACATGTATGTCAACACAGATAACCTCGGGCACTCTAAGTGGATTCCCCAAATTCAATTGAAAATGCCAAATTAATGACCTTAAACCCTTCATTGAAGCATCTTTAAGCATCTATAAAGCATCTTTAATACTTAGTAGAACAGATTCAAATGAGATGTATAACCAGAAACCAGCTTCGGGCAGCGTTTCTAGGGAATCTAACCCATTCCTCATAGCCTCCAGTTGAGTAATGCTCTTGGGTTTGTGTGCAGCAACCGCCTTCTTCACATGGGGTTCAAATCAGGTGACTGATGGCCACTCTAGAATCTTCAAGGACTTCTTCTGCAACCAAGCAGGTTTAAGCGTGTTGAGCTTGGGATCACTGTCCTGTTGGAAGGTCCAATGACGCCCCAGCTTCCTCACTGACTGTATGACGTTTTATCCTAGGATTTCCTAATAATTCAATGAATCCATCTTGCCTTCCACTCGCTGCTGTTTTCCAGTGCCAGAGGATGCAAAGCAGCCACAGAGCATCATTGAGCTTAACTGTAGGCAGAGTGATCTTGACAGCTGTCTTCTGGCTCCTTTGCAACTCCAGGGCGTCCACATTTTTATTTACATAAACGACTGGATGAGCTTGCGTTACGACATCGAGATATCGTCCCAGCTCATCTGCAAACTCTGGGGTTGAGACTCAACCTCAAGAAAAGTGTTCTCTCTTCGGCCCAGAAAACAATGTATGTAGGGGTCATATTAGACTTAGTCACTATGTGGGCACTGTTATCTCCCAGAAGTGTCAAATCCATTTTAAACGCCCTGAGAAATGTCAGGATAGGTGAGGAGATTACACTACAGTGGAACGGAAGGCACAGGGTACAGCATTGCACTTGCAATGCGGACCACTGAAACACAAATAAATATGATTAAATACCTTGAAAAACCTAATGGCATGGTTGATTCAGCAAATGTGTCTTTATGTCACATTTGCTTTTTTTTTTAAGTGAAGTTATTAACGTAATTTCAGGAGGGGTACGGCCATCTAATCTTCTAATTAATACCAAGGTAAAGACACCAACCGCTTACCATTTCTCGTTCCTTATTTCTTTCGGCATCCCTCCTCCTCCCCTTCTCCTCCTTTTGTACCATATTTTACCTGTGTAATAGGGGGCAATCAGAGCTTGAGTAGAATATCCTCTATTAACCACTCTACAGCAGTCAGCAAGACGAATCCGTTTACCACTTACTCCAAGATTATATGGGCACACAAACTTGTGAATACTATCGGTTAGGTCTAGTCTTTTAAGGACTTTTAAGGACTTTTTATTTTTTCTATTTCCAAACTTTCACAATACAAACAACAAACAGCTTAATAAAATGCTGCCAGATTCACATTCATCTGTTTCAGATAGAAATTAATGTACGTTTAGCACCACTTAATGCACATTTCACTTTAAAAGTCTTGTGAAAATAGCAAGAATCAACGGAATACAGTTTTTCGGAAATGTTGCCATGAATCGCTTTCTTCCAATTAGCCTAGGTTAAAATAAATACATGAAAAAAATAATTGCATTATATTACAATATTTTCACATTTAATTCAATTTTTGTTTTGGAAATGGGATAATGGTCAGATCAAATTCTCAGAAAAAAATAGCAAAAGATGCACTGCTGTGGTCTTAATAATAATAATAATAATGCCTTGATTAATGCACCATAATGCAAACAGTCGTTGCTGCCTCGCCTGTTCCTGCTAAATTAATCTTAAGGGAGGGATGATGTTTAATCACAGCTGCATGATTTCTAGATCATTGTTTAATTAAAAGCCAATGTACTGATCATTTATTAAATATATGAACTAATCACACATCCATTTAGTCAAAAACAAAAAGTGGTGATTCATACTGTTCATGATTTAATGTAATGATAAAGGCTAAGCTCATTAATATTAAATGCCACAGTATTTAATCTGAGGTTTTCAACTTCTAATCCGCCCTCATATATACCAAAATTACAAATATATGTTAGCGGCTGGATATTAGTGGGGACGCATCTGTTTGCATTTTTGTTGTGTGATTTAATTGGGCAAAGTGCGCTGTACAGAAGAGAACATATTGCTGCACATTCGAAAACAACTGCTCTGATCACTCAGCATATGACATTAACAATAACTAACTGCAGCGGCACATCATCTCTTATCATAACACTCTATAGACAGCTAAAAACTCCTTATTTACGATAGAAGATGCGACCTTCCTGTCAGACTCATCCCTTAACGTGAGTTTTAATAAACTGATGGGGAGAAAATTACCCACTGTCCCACATTGTAAAAGAAAAGAAAATAATGTTGCTGCTTTAAATTTTCAGCTACAATTTATTTGGATGTTTAAAAATAAAAAAAATTATTTACTTTACATGAGTTGAATATTGTATAATTTTTTAAAAAGTTTAAATTTGCTTAACCTTTTTTGATGAGTTAAAGCCATATCATAAGTTATTGAGCATGTGCTTTTTTTAAGTAATTTATGCTTATGAGAATAATAGATTAGTGTGAGACTTAAACAAACAAACCTAAAGTAGCAAACACAATATGAGCATCTACAAAATCTGACAGAAATGGAGTTTAAATAATTCAATTAATTTTACATAAGTTTTGATGTATTTACATTTTTCCACAAAGCTTGGGCCATAACTCAATTTGTTTGATCTTATTTGTTGTGACAAACTCTTCACTGTAAAAATATTTTCAAGATATGTTATCACAACATATTTTCTTTTGTCAAATCGACTTTATAATAATTTATTTAGTTGAGATAACTTATTATTTTGAGTTTCTGATGGTTAAATTAATCTACTTCATTGTATTAACTCACTTTTTCCAGTTCAATCAACGTAAAATTGTAAGGCAACCCAGGTTAATTACTTTTTTTAAGTTAAACCAACATTTTTTTTACAGTGTAGTAATCACAACATTTGTTCTTTTGTCAAATCAACTTAAATAATTTATTTAGTTCAGATAACATATTATTTTGAGTTTCTGATGGTTAAATTAATCTCCCTCATTGTATTAACTAACTTTTTCCAGTTCAATGAACTTAAAATTTTAAGGCAAAACCATCAATATTTTTTTTTTACAGTGTTCTTAAACATTTCTAAAATACAATATTTTCAAAAGGTTCACATTGTTCTGTGTTGATGATTGGTTTGTGTTACATTTCCATTGGAAACCTCTGATGCTATTAAGAAACTTTAGTTCAAATGAATGTTAAAGAGAACTGTAGACGAGCAATTTTTGAAAGTTGAACAACTGGCATTTTGACCCAAATTCCAGTCCATGCAATTTCAATTAATTTAAATCCACAGAAATATACTAAAATGTCAAAAAGGCTTAATAAACTTTGGCCAGGCAATTTTCATAACAGGAAATGGCATTACAATTTTGTGACTGCCAAAGTAATGTCCAAGAAAATGTCACACCATCTTTTCTGGTTCCAAGGTCAATGCTGTGGTGCTCCGTTAACCGTTTGATTATTTAAAATATATTTCTAAACAGCAATAATTACCACAGTCTAATGGCTTATGTTACTGGCACTCTTAAAGAAAACGCTCAAGTTGAGTTAGAATCATCTGCATTTGTTCCAAGCTAATGAATTGAGTCAGATGTGATCCATTTAGCCTCCCTCCGTAACGTCCCCAGCCTTGATTACTGCAGTGATTAGCATCTTGGAGACAGCTCATCTCTTTGAGACAAGCCACACAGCTGGAACTCGATGATTCAGCTTATTTTCAAGAATACAGGCACTTTAGACACCAAAACAACCAACCAAGGAAAATGGACGAAATAAATAAACAATAACCTATTTCCGTTTTGATGAAACTAAGGAGGTCTATATACCTGTAGAAAGCTGTCCATTAGCATTGCCATTAATCTCAGTGATGAATGGCACCGTTTATTGATCCAGAAGGGAACCTTCATATTGTAAACAGAAGTAGTATTGAAAAGCTGTGCATTTTATCTTGTTGCAGTTGATGTTTTAAATATTTTTTGTCTATAAATGATTCGATTTTGAAAAAAATATATAAATTTGGCTCCCCTAGGCTTTATTTATCTTATCAAAATCATAGTTAAAACAGTAATACTGTGAACTATAATTCATTCCTGTGATGCACAGCTTCAGAGTCACATGATCCTTCAGACATCATTCTAATATGTTAGAAAGAAAAAAAATTCTTGTTTGTTTGTTTTTTCAATGTTAAAAACCGTTGGTGCTTAAAGGAACACGTCAACTTTTTGGGATTTTAGCTTATTCACCGTATCCCCCAGAGTTAAGTCCATAAAAACCTTTTTCTTTTTTCATCTCTGTGCATGCTGTAACTCGATCTAACACACCCACACCGCTAGCCTAGCTTAGCACAAAGACTGGATGTAAATGACTCCAGCTAGCATACTAATCCCAATAAGAGAGAAAATAATGCAAACATTTTCCTATTTACATGTTGTAATTTGTTCAGCTTTGAAAAACTTTGACCATAGAAATATTGGGAACTATATTCTCAGAAGGCGAAGCACTGCTACGTGGGCGGAGTGATTGCTGCAGCACCTGATGGCACCATGGTGAGGAGCAGAAAGTTCATTAGTAACATATTTAAATGCATATATAAAATTGGATTGAGCAACATTACAGTAATCTTCTGACACAAGTAATAACTAACTTACTTTTGTTGTACCTCGACATAATGTCTTCTGGATTTTTGCCTCCCTTCCAGAAGTGAGTAGTTTGCATCTTAGCAGTGACAAGCATAATGGATATGACATAAAAATAAAAAATAAAAAACATTTAAATTAATCAATGGTCACATTATGTGTGCAAATAAGCACTTAATGCCCTGCTTTGTACAGCAATGACTCTTGGCATTAATCCATACATTCATAGGCAGCGTCTCCTTCAGTCCTTCAGGACTTCAGAGAGATTTTTAGTCTATTTTTCATAATAATGTCTTTTAAAAGACCATAATCCTCTAATGGGCATTGAGCAAGTCTGAAGTACAACATTGGTTTGCTCGGATCTGATTTTCATATTTAATTAAAGTTTTCTCGCTGAACCATTGGAAGAGGAAGCATCAATGATTATAAAGGTGCTCCACTGTAAAATCTCTATGAAAGCTTAAATGTTCTCATCTTATTTCCAGACACGAATCTGAGTCATGCTCGTACTGTACCATCTGCACCCAACACTGTAATCAAGAGCCTATGAATTTAGATGAGCCTTCAAAAGTTTTTTAAATTAGGCTCAGGTGTTTGTTAAGACGATATTTAATGAAGAAAGCCAGATGCTGATTAAATGGGAGAAAGGAAGGTGCTATTATTTTTTTTGTATGATTATTATTTATTTATTTATTTATTTTCTAACAATAACATTACTACTGCTTTCAGTGCAATTAATTAGAATAATTATGTGTGCTTCAGTTGGGCTGATAATTGGCATTTTATCAGCAAAAATCACTTATCCACCTTCCCAGAAAAGATAATGGATGTGGGTTATTAGTAGTAGGATTATGTATTTTTTTACACTCAAATCTGGTAAAAATAGGTGGTATTATTTTAATGAGAATGCCATAGTTTCCATAGAGTTTAATTATAAGTAGTCAAATAAGTTGTCACATGACAATATAGCAGTTTAAATTTTTTTTATGTCTCCTACAGCAAATTACACACATAAAAAGTAAAAAACAGTTAAATTTTCTCAAAATATGCATTGGATATCACCACATTGTTCAATGATTCTTTAAAAAACTTGATCAGAGAATCAGAATCAGAATCAAACTTGATTAGAATCAGTCTCTCTAAATCACTCCCAGAGCCTGCTCTATGGTGCGTTTCATTGGGGCATGCAAGGAGCTTGGAATGGACAAAAAGGTGACGAGGTACCTCAAGGATGCAGCTGGGAATTTAATCCACCAGACAGTTCTCACATGGGAGGCTTGTGGGAGCATATGATTGGCATTGCCAGAAGAATCCTAGATTCAATGTTTCTGCAGCTGAGCACTCACTTAACCCACAAAGTTCTTTGCACTCTAATGGCAGAAGTTTCTGCTATTATTAACGCACAATCACTCTTACCTGTGTCTGCAGACCCGGAACAACCTTGCATACTTTCACCATCAATGCTCCTTACGCAGAAGACAGGAGTTCCACCACCTCCTGGACACTTCTCAGATAAGGACCTGTACACAAAGCAATGGAAACAAGGTCAGGCTCTTGCAAACCAGTTCTGGATCTGCTGAAGTCGTGAATACTTGCAACACAAACAGAAGTGGACAGTACCTCGCAGAAACCTTCAAGTTGGAGATCTAGTTCTGCTCAGGGATAAGCAGGTAACCCACAACTGTCCTTGGCTAGAATCATTGCCATATTCCCTGGAAAGCATGGACATGTCAGAAAGGTTGAGGTAATAACAAGTGACCACGATAATATAAAGAAGTTGTTCTACTTCTAACCAAAGACTGATCTAGAGGCTTAGGTTAGGGATACTATAGTAGGATACTAGGATACTATGGAAGTCAATGAGACCAGAAACTGCCTGGTTACTGATATTCTTCTAAATATCAGAAAATTGTCTGAATGGATTCGAAAACAGTAAAACTCAAATTGTGGAAACTCAATGTTTAACTCTGGGGGAGTTGTAAAATGAGCCTATTTCCAAAAAAAAGTGGAGTATCCTTTAAAGCATCATAGAGGCAATGCTGTAAGTTTGTTTATGTGATATTAGACATGTTAAAGGTCATATATTAGTAGAGATTTTGTTAAAATGATGTTACTCAAGAAATGGACATTGAATATTGCAGTATTGTTTTTATTACAATTTTGTTAAGTTAGAGTTTCAACACACTGCACGAGATGACGAGAACATTACAGGTACAAAAGTCCATGTTATCCAGAGATAAACTCATAACTGGAGACAAACTAATTTAGAGGTCTTTAGAATCGCGTGGAAATGCAGTATGTCACGTTGTAAAAAGGCTCTAAAAGCCACCAGGGCTGAGCATCTTCACAAACTAATAAAAATAACCAAAATAATAAAATTTTCAGACATCAACTGTGCAAAAAAATAAGTTACAGTGTAGTAGTAATGATTTTATGAATTTTTATGATAATAGAAAGCATCAGAAACACAATTGTAAATGTACAATATTTTATGATGTCTTATGATTCAGCCTAAATTATCAAGAACAACTACACTGGTGTTCAGGGACCGGCATTAAGCTGGTTTAGATCGTACTTATCGGACCGTTACCATTTGGTCTGTTTAAATGGGGAAAAAAATCGAAGGTAGCTTCAGTAGACTATGGAGTGCCACAAGGATCAGTGTTAAGCCCTCTGCTATTCTCAATATACTGTATATGCTGCCACTTGGTAATATTATAAGGAAACATGGAATTTCCACTGTTATGCTGATGACAATCAATTATATATTTAATCGCGACCAGATGAAAAAACTAACATCAGATTAAAACACAACATCTTTGGCCATTGTACTGGAAGGTCCGTCGTCACTACACTCTAAAAAATGCTGGGTTGTTTTAACCCAATTTTGGGTCAAATATGGACAAACCCGAAATGTTGGGTTAAAAATGTAATGTAAAAATTTAACCCAACGGCTGGGTTAGTCCATATTTGACCCAAAGTTGGGTTAAAACAACCCAGCATTTTTTAGAGTGTAGCCCCCTTCGAGCCAATTGAAGAAGTTCCTGAGAAGTTTGTTACTCTAAAGCAGTGGTCTCAACCTTGCGGCCCGTGGGCCTCATTTGGTGGCCCCCTAATTGACATTAAAGTTTAATGTTAGTGCGGCCCATCGAGCGCCGTGTTGGAGACCCCTTCTCTAAAACAATGTGAGAATAATAATTTTGAGCTTGTAATGTGTGTGTCCAACAGGTTGATAAGAAGGTGTGCTATGATTTGTGCAAATTCAGTAATTTGCCTGAGACACTATACATGAGTAGAACGAATTCAATAAGACGGGAAGACATGACTGCAAATATTTGTATTTCAAAAGCAATAATTGTTTTTCTAAGTATAATAAAAGGAAATGTGTCTTCCAAAAAGACATTCAATATCATATTGTGTTGCATAAAGAAAATAAAAAGGACACAACTATAAATATAAGAATCACAAAGATGTGTCATAAGGAAAAGAAAAATAATGTTTGTAAATTGAACTTCAACTGTCAGAAGGACGGCTCACAAAGAACCAGTCATGTACAGACAGAAATGTTCAAAGTCAGAGGAACAGTTCAGGAAAAAAAAAATGTTAATAATAAAGGATTGAAAAGATTGGATCAGTTTTTTTTTTTTTTTTTTTTTTTTTTTTTTATGGAATGCTTGATGCGGCCCAGCCTGACCTACCTCCAGCGTTTAAGTTTGAGACCCCTGCTCTAAAGACTATCTTTCTTCTTGCTATTTCATCTCTTAAAATAATTGGAGATATTCAAGCTCTCTCGGTTTCTCCCTCATGCCTGGAGTTTTTGCCTAATATGGTGAAGGCTTTTCTCCATTCAAGGCCCAGATATGTTCCTAAGGACCCTACTAATGTTGTTAGACCTATAGTTCTGCAGGCCCTCTATCCTCCTCCATTTCTGACTTCAGGCCAAGATAAACTTAATCTTTTCTGCCCTTAGATGCTTACGTCTACAGAGCTGCCCTGTGGAGGAATTCTGTTTGTCTGCTTCAGGCCACCCAGAAAAGGGTTTCTTGCATCTAAACAGAGAATGAGCAAGTGGCTGGTAGAGGCTATCTCACTTGCCTATGAGTCGGCTGGTCAGCCCTCACCTTTGGCTACTTAGTATGGCTACTTCTAAAGCATTATTGTCAGGAGTTTCCCTTCAAGATGCCTGTGAGGTGGCAGGCTGGTCCCTGCCGCACACAATCGTTAGGTTCTATGACCTTGACCTCAGCTCCACTCCAGGGGCACAGGTGCAATTGTCCAAATGTGCACCTTAATTCACACAGACGGACACTTGTTCTTATGACGATGTGGGTATTAGCGTTCCCACAGCGTTTGAGGTGGCTCAAGTTACCCTGCAAGGGAATGTCTCGGTTACGTATATAACCCTAGTCCCCTGAATAGGGAACGAGACGCTGCGTTGTTCAGCCATAATCCCGGCATAACCTTGATCGACTTGCTTTGGCCTATTAGAAGCTGTCGCGGTTGTGTTTTTGGGTTGTTTTATAGTTTTCTGTTCGATGATATCACCCGCATGTGCCGTTCCGCCTCTCCATTAGACTGATTCCATACATGCTTTATCACGCAATCACGCAGGGGCATTCCCACAGCTTTTGACGCAACGTCTCGTCCCCTATTCAGGGAGCCAGGGTTACATACATAACCGGGACGTTTTCCACCGTCAATTCTCGAAACAAAAATCCTCCTCTGCAGTTCCGTCTTTTGGGCGCCTTTTTTTTGGGCACTTTTTTCATTTTAAATAGTGTGTAATGTTGCTGTTGGTGCATGAACAGTATCTGCAAAGTTGCAGCGCTGAAAGTTCAGTGTAAGCAGACATATCGTCTTTTAAAAATCAGCAAGTATATTGCCAACAAAAACGACACGATTGGGATTACAGCTGGGTTTTAGACGTCACTAACCCACACATTTGCATCAACCCCTCCCTCCGAAAAATGCAAAAAAGGGCATGCACATATTTCTGCGGCACGTCGAGTGTGTTGTATTCACCAAGCTGTCAGGTCTTCTGTGTTCTAGCTTCCCATGGACGCTGTACTTCATCAACAATGGATACAATTTATGTTTGATTATGTTCCTGAAAATCACTATCATAATTTAGCTCTCTGTGCTGTGCATTTTACGGAAGACAGCTTCCAGAATCTCCTCGAGTTCAATGCCGGATTCAACAAGAAACTGTTACTAAAACATGAAGCAGTTCCAACTTTAAAACCAGAGGCAGCAGTTGTTGGGCCACAACCTGTAAGTAGGCTTAGACTTCATCATTTTAAATGTATTTGCATGTATAATTCCAGACGTAGCCTTGTGTTTTATTTTTTTCAAATGCCAGCGCTGGCGTCATAGCCACTAGGCTACTAGTTATGCTATTTTGTGTCTACGACAAACACGTACAAACATTATGGACCTGAATTTTACCTGAAGTACTAATGTTGTAAGTGTATTTTTCATGTATATATGCTTTATGACGTTATTTTCGATTTGATCAAGAACGTAAACTTGCCAACGCTGTTTGAGTATAACATTAGTAGCCAGTCAGTTGCTATTGTTTCCAGTCAGATGCTATTGTCTAAAACAAATTTGTATAAAGTTAAAAAATGTAGCAAATTATCATTCATAAACGTTTAGTAAGAGCCGTGTGTGGTGAGGTTCTGTTTGACTCTCTTCATCGCCGCTTTCTCGAACTGATTCTGCCTCAAACTGATACTGCAGTTCGACACATATTTACATCTGGACCGGAGCTCATGACATGCACGTTTCGCTCGTAAAGGTAATGGCCGTTAATCTTCCGGACAACGTGAGCGACAGTTTAGCCAATCACAACACACCGGGCCAAACTAACCAATCTGAGCCCACTGCGTGTTTCTGAGGGAGTGGTTTCATAGACTCAGGAAGTCAGCCGCTCGTTCAAGGACAGATGTATATATATATATATATATATATATATATATATATATATATATATATATATATATATATATATATATATATATCAATAGATAGGCAAAAAAAACAGAACAAGCAGTAGATGCACCCAAATATTTCATAACATGGATTCTGATTAATTTTCAGACAGGACCTGATTCTGAACGTGGCCATAATTGCTTATTGGGGTCCAAAAGAGTATGCTGCATTGTGGCACTTTATGTGTTTCGCCAAAGACTTTTTAATTTTTGCAGATGGAAAAAGGAAGCTGGCTTCGTGCTGTTGCTTGGAGACCTGTGTTTCCCTGATTCATACAAGATGAGCTTCAATGCTTTATGTCCTCACAGCAGAATTCTCCAGGTCCAGCTTAACAGCTTAAGACCCATAGGACTTTAGAGAAATAAAATCTACATAATTGGTTTCCATTCCGGTTATCCTATGCAATCTTTTGACACATGCTTATGAGAATCATGAAACTGATGTTGTGTATTGTTTAAGTAACCCAACACATATACTAAAATTATTTAAATTAGAGTTGGATGAGATGCAAAAATGACAATAAAAAAAAATCCAAAGAATCCTTTGAATTAATATCTGTATTCAGTATAGGTTAAGGTGCAGAGATTCAGAAATTAGTTTAAGTAGTAACGTCTCAAAACAAAAAATGTTTCAGAAAACCATTCAATGAATGATGTCTAAATAACATTTATGTGCTATTTTTATGATAGTGTTATTAAAGACCAAATAACTTAAAGCCCTTGTAAATATAAAGACCATTTGATTAACATTTCTGAAAAAAAAGTTTGTCAGTAACAGAACGTTCCCAACTGGGCATTTACCATGTCTTTTCAGAGATGTGCCAGAGCAGAAATGATTAATTACACCATGAATAGTTATTTCCAAACTATCACCGCAAGCTGCTTGAATGTGTGCTGCATAGTGCTAAAAGTACAGCAAGTGCAACACGAACAGTTGTTAATGACAACAAATAAGTAATGCAAAATATGATCACATAAGCCTATAAGAGCATTTTAATGAAAACGACTAGATAAGCCCAAGCAATATGGATAGCATTAGCAACAAGCATGTTGCCAATACTCTGAGCTTTTAGAAATGAGTATTAAAAAGGAACTTAGCTTTAGCTTCGTGAAGACTTTCTGAGATGAATGGAGAGTGAATCACGTCGAGTCACGTGTCAATTTAGCAATGCAGACTGAGGTTACTTCCAAATCAGGCAGCTTACGTTCAATGTGGTGAATCTCATGTTCACATTCACAAACTTGAAAGAATCTGAGGTGAAATCCTTGTGGGGAATGAATTCCTCTCGCTAATTTCACGATTGTACGATTCCTTTGTGAGATGATGTGGTTTGCCTGCCGAATTTTACCATTTAATTAAGTCCTGAGAAACATGACAGCTGCTGAAAAGAGCTTGGATATGTGCACAATGATAGGTGTCGTATTCCTAAAGGTAGACGTGGATTCAGGCAGAACTGACGATACATTTGATAATGAGAGGATTTATGTTCTTTGAAGAAATCAGGACAAGATTTGGAATTCCTCAACCTTTAACGAAGCAGCCCCCGTTGCATGTTTGACCGACATGTACGAAATTTCTGTGGTACATCTACCATGTCCAGACGCACAGAAAAGTCTCTAGGAGCAATGCCCTAAACTCAACAGGAAGACGGCCATTTCTAATTTTACCGCCATTTTTGGATGATTTACTCATTACGTACTTTAACAAACTCCTCCTAGGGATTTAGTTGGATCGACTTCACATTTCTGCTGTGCCTTCTCAAGGTATTGAAGATGAAAATTTGTGCTATCTGCGCGTTTTCGTCGATGGCGTCGACGATTCGCCATGAAACAGGAAGTTGTTGTAAATTCAGTGTAGATCCCCAGACCTGCGTGAAATTATATACGTTATACAACAGTCCCGCCCTGAACACATGTACATGCCGAAATTAGCCCACAGTAATAGCGCCACCTGCTGGCAACAGGAAGTGACATTTAACGAAGCAGCCCCCGCCGCACGTTTGACCAACATGTACGGAATTTCTGTGGCACATGGATCATGTCAAGACGTACAAAAAAGCAATGCCCTAAACCCAACAGGAAGTCGACCATTTTGAATTTTACGTCAATTTTTTGGTGATTTTGATGAGTAGCAAATTCACAGCCGCACTGGCTGAGCTCCAGAATATGCAACGCGGCCGTCTCACACCCCGACGCACTACAGGTGCGAGGGCCCGCCCATCGCTGTTTGCAGCTTTAATTTTATTGTTATTATTATTATTATTGTACTATTTGCAATTACACTGCTTTATTCAATAAAGAGAAGTCCATTGTTTAGTTGAGTCCTTTATTTCTACTTTAGAAAATATCACTCTTTACTGTTTGAAAGGTAAGGGGTCAGAAATATGTGTTAAATAAATATATTATGGTAAAATCTATAGAATAATTTCATGAAAGACTTCAAGCATGAAGGTTAAACCTGGATGTTGTTATAACCAAGAAATAGTTATTTATATAGAAAGCATCTTGAAGCATCTAGAGCCAGTGAGGGTGATGTAACATTTAACTGGCTACATGGTTCCTGCAAAGGTCTGGCTAGGTAGACGTGAGGAAGCAGCGAGTCCTCAAATCATGAACAAAATGTAACATAAAGAGTCCAGGTCTCTCGTCCTTTACTGTCATTCCTATTCCTTTTATTATTTCGAAGCTTCTCCGTGAGATAAACATGAATACATCTCTGAATACAACTCTAAATCCGATTCAGCGTGAGCGACCACCACAGAGGAAAACAGTCCTCTCTCCGATGCAGCTATCCCGCGCCATCATCCGGCATCTCAACAGCACACGGCACAGAAGGTCCGTAGAGACTGGCCTGGTGGAAGTGCTCTCACTGCAACCCTCAGGTCTTCCTGAGTGTTAACCAGATTCACAGCTCTACTCTTGCCTTCAAGATTCAGAAGGAGAGTCACAACCACAGTGCCCACATGGTCATGGTCTCCCATGGTCTTTTTCTCTATCTGGTTGTAATTAAAAACCCTATTACTGTCCTAATTTGTAAAAAAAAAAAAAAAAAAAAAAAAGATTCCAAAGATTTTAAAAACGAAATCCATGTTAAATAATGTACAACGTCTCAGGTTATGACTGTAACCCTAGTTCCCTGAGTAGGCGACGCTCTGATTGCGTCTGAAGCACACGTGTGTCAGCTAGTCCAATGACGAGAGTGAATGTCCCGGGTGGGTGACGTCATGACCAGGAAAGGATAAAACCACATCCGGTTTAGAACCGCGCTAGCGGTTTTGCAAGAGCAGAGCATGTTTGACAGAGCAAGTTGGACAACCAGCCAGAAGATCATTACTATAGTCCAGTCTGGATAAAACAAGTGCTTGGACAAGGAGTTGTGTACCGTGCTCTGTAAGGAAGGGCCTGATCCTCCTAATGTTGTGCAAGGCAAATCTGCAGGCATTTCTAGCAATGTGGTCTGTGAATTTCAACTGATCAACTCCAAGGTTCCTTGCTGACCTTGATGGAGTTATGGATGACAGCTGAATGGAGAATTTGTGTTGGGTTGGCCGGAACCACAAGTAGCTCTGTCTTCACAAGGTTTAGTTGAAGGTGGTGGTCCTTCATTCAGCCAGACATGTCTGTCAGGCAGACTGAGATCCGAGCAGCTGCCGCTGGATCGTCAGGCTGGAATATATTTTAGAATGAGCTCATCCCAAAATGGCTTAATTATCATAGAGATAAAGGAAGTCAAGTTATATAGTTTCTTCAACATCTGGGTTGATAACATCCTGAGCAAATGGTCATCAATTGTAGAATGGGAATGTAGTGTAAGATACAGAGAACCATCTCAGACAATGTGGTGTCTCAACTTCATTAACATAAAGACAACAGCTGTTACAACAAGAGCAACTTCATTTCCATTAAGAGTGGTAAACTGTAACAGCTTAAAAGGTTTATGATCTTGATGTTCTGGGTTCAGTTTGACGCTGGTGAACCCAAGGTGCTCCGTGTACTTTGCCACTGCAATGCAATAAATTTCATTTTTTTAGATCTTCGACGTCCACATTATTTTTTCTTAAACAATGTTAAATTTCATATTTAAGTTTAGCTTTATATTTTTTAAGAAAATAAATGAAAAGCTGTCATTTGTCAGATGTCCACAAGAATGTACAATATGCTTGTACAATTTCCCTTTTGAATGTTCTACATCTCAAACCAAATCTCTTTTTTTTTTTTTGCCATCCACGCCAAATTCACGTTGTATAGCATTTAAAATGGTAATTATAAAAAACTGTCTTTCTTTATTTCTTTCATTTCTTTCCTTTATATTTAATTTATTTATTCTGTTTTTTTTAGCTTTGTTTGTTTGCAATTATTTAACATTGTTTTATTTAGCCATTTATTAATTTTATTTAATTTATCATTACTTTAGATTTATTTATTATCTATTATTTCTTTATTTCTGTCGCAGTCTGCGCCTGCACCATCCTTTCTGCGTCTCCTTCACTACACTTCCCATGATCCTCTCGTCTGCACACCTGAACTCACTCCCTCATCAGCCTCCCGGTCAGCGTCCTGTTTCATCTGTCTCACCTGTTTGCACCTCGTTATGTTTGATTCCTCCTTGTATTTAGTTCTCCCTGTTTCAGTCAGTCTTTGTCGGTCGATGTTGAATGCATCCCTGTGTTGCGCCTGTACCCGATCTTCTTACCTGTATTTTTGTATTAAATTTATCTTCATGTGAATCTGGACTCCTCCTGTTCATCAGCCCGCACCACAGCGGTGACAATTTCATTATTTCTTTAAAGGGACAATGTGTACTTTTTTAGGTATTATTTTTTTTTTAATCTAAAATAAATATTTTTATTCATAAATATGTCCTCAATGGTGTACAAATACCTCTGTCAATTATCTGACTTATCCTCGTAAACAAATAAATTATTATCTTGACTACATGGGACGGAGGCTTCCATCTAGTTCCACCATCTTGAAAATAATAGCCAACGCGTTTCCACAGTGCTTTTTCGTTCACAACCAGAGTTGTGACGTAACTAAAAGCAGCAGAAACAGAGGAGTAGAGAAGTGAGAGTCCTGACACTGCCCCGGCAAGTTTCACAGTCAGTAATTCATACCGTAACGTTTACATTTATTCATTTAGCTGACGCTTTTATCCAACGCGACTTACAATTGCTATATATGTCAGAGGTTACATACCTCTGGAGCAATTAGGGGTTAAGTGTCTTGCTCAGGGACACATTGGTGTCTCACAGTGGATTCGAACCCGAGTCTCTCACACCAAAGGAATGTGTCTTATCCACTGCGGCATCACCACTCCTGTTTAAACATACACAAAATGTGTTTGTTCGTTGTGCCAAGTTGCAGTTTGTTTGAAATAACAAACCTGTTCACCCATAGGAACACTCGAAGAGGTGCTATTAGAAGACATCCTGTCATAGCTTTTTGGTACATAACGGCTACGGTAGATACAACATACATTTGAAAAAGCTGGAGAGCACAATTCGTTTGAATGCTAAATGCAATTTTACAGCTAGATGGGAGAAATCCCTACACATTGTACCTCTAATAAATGCAATCTTGGAGCCAAGAAAAAATGCTCATTTATTTCAGAAAACCTGCTCCATGATTCAAGCAAATTATGCAACTTTGCACTCCACCACACTGCTCACATAATCTTACAGTAGATCATTGGATGCAACTCAACATTACAGTATCACTGATTGAAACCATAATCACAGTAAAGCACTCAGCTGCATGATCCTAGACTAATGGACCTATGCATAATATATATAGTATATTTATATATTTTTCCATTTGATAGATTCAGGAAACATATTGATATTCGCTCAACATAAAAAAAGGAAAATGCAAGTAAATGGCATCCTATCAAACATGAAAGCTCCTGCCCAGAGAACTCCTGCTGGCCTCTGAAAAGATCCAGCTGTCTGTCATCAGAGTCTAAGATTCGGAGAGCACATATTTAATCCACGAATGGGAGGCAAAACATAAGTTTAGAGTGTTGAATGGTTTTCTTGATCTCTTTGAAAGTGTCTATTGAAAACATGAATGTAAATGTAACGGCTGCTCATTACAAAACAGCTCACTGTTCACAGAATCCATCATGAGACATGCAGGTTTGCGTATGTCACTCTCAGATGCTCTCCTTTCTGGATGTGGGCTGGAATAGAAATATCCCTCATGTTAAAAAAAAAGACATTTCTTTTCTTCTTACTTGGAAATGGTGTGGGTTTTATTACTGTGTTTATGGTTTTTGCAAATGCATTTCTGTTGCTCAAGGTTATACATTTTCCAAAGCATCTCATTCAGCTTGACATACAAATTCAAATGTCTAATTTCATTTCGTGAGAGAGAGTCTTGACTTTATATTTTTGTGAGAGAACTAAAGCCAAGACCACCAGTCAAGATAGGATGTGACAATAAAAGATTACAATAATAGCAGCTGGGGAGGAACAGAAGGCCTTTTGAGGGAAAGTGCATTATTGAGGTTGCGATGAGTGTCTCTGTGTGATTGAGAGACAGAAATGGGGAGGAAAAGAAACAAGCCAGCAATCAGAACAGCCAAAGTGAGAAGGTCAGTGGTGCACCTGAAGTTATTGTCTTCATTTACTGGTCTGAATGGATTCAATATAAACAACTTAAATTCTGCACAGCAAACTTGAAAAGAAATCCCTAACAGGAGAGAATGAGTGACATGAACTGATGATACCAGTTCTACTTATGGTTTTAAAGACTTGAAATATTAATAAAATGGTCAATGTCCCTATTATGACTGACTTGGATGTATTTGGAAGAGTCTATGCTGAGAACTTCGAATACTTTCCATATTTGTTTAGTTGATCATGATTAGTATTCATTGTCTCATGATAATCATTCATTGTCACATGACATTTTTCTTTTTCCATGAGGGGGATAGGCATCATGACAGCTTTGTTTCCTGATGGCCGTTAAAGAACGCAACACACACGTCTTCCAGAAATCCTGTCGAATTACACTAATCAGATGACATCTTCAAAACTCCTGAAGTGTTTCCATTTTTGTTTGCTATATAGATGATCAAAATACCAATGAAGTTGGTTTGGGTTTTGACATTTGTTAATTACCATATATCCAACAAGATGTCCAATTATTACCATGAGAGAGACTGGATCGAAAAACCGACAATTTTGGCATATTACTCAATGTTAACATCTACATAAACTTATAACTTTTAGTAAGTGATTCAATTTGTGTTAAAATACATTTCTGTAATGGATAAAAATATATATAAACATATAAAATCATATGAACTATTTTCACAAAAGCCTTTGAGCAGACTCAGGAATATGTTCCTTATAAGGGAGAATACATTCCCAAATTAGTTCACAACAATTATTCCAGATAGAATAGTGAATTGCAGGACTTAAATCGATGATATTTCCTGATAATTAGTAAAAACTATGTGTTTGGAGTAAAGAAAAAAAATAAAGAGAGGGAAAAAAATCCCAGGGGAATGAAGCAAACTCTCTTTATCATAACACATAAAATGTGCTGTCATTTGAGAATAATTGCTGATGATGGCAGGGCTCCCTACCCACTGTTTAATTGGGTCACCTTAGTGCAGAAACACTCTTTTGATCTTGTTTTTAGCTTCAAATGAGTCTCTAAGAACTGGAAGAAAGTACATAACACATGGGGTTATATTAGAACCAAACTTTTATAAAATAGGAGTGCTTTGTTTCTGTGGTACTTGGAAAGGTGTATTAAAATATACCTTTTTTTACTGTTATTTTTAGTTAGTTACAATGTAGACCAAATGTATGTAAATAAATTCTTAAGGGTTCACAAACTCTTGCCAATGTTGTTTTGGACCCGACTGGTTTTCATTATATGAACAATAACAGTTTAAATATTCTTCAAAACATCTTTTTTTTTTCCACAGAAGAAACAAAGCCATGCAGGTTATTTTGGAACGACATGAGAACAAATAAATGACAGATTTTTCATTTTTGGGTAAACTACCCCATCAATGCAACTTTTTTAGAAAAATCATCATAACCCTTTTTTTTCCTGTGGAAATTAAACAATAATAATGGTTAAATGACTATTTTTTAAACCCCTGTTTGAAAATGGGGCTCATGACTTTTAATCCATCTTTTACATTTCTGCATAGGAATGGGCAATAGCTGAAAATATTCATCTTACAGATCATACAGTCCCCCCCCCCTCTCTCTCTCTCTCTCTCTCTCTCTCTCCCTCTCTCTCTCTCTCTCTCTCTGTGTGTGTGTTAGCAGGAGACATTGGCAACACAGCCAAAACGGACTTAGCCGAGCGTTAAATTGTGTCTTAGAGGAAATGAATAAATAAAATTGAGAAACTAATTCCTTGACGGTGCACATCCGTTATGTGTGAGTGTCATATAGATTGTTCTGCCAATGTCCTGATGGTTCTGCTTCAACCAGGTCATTATCTGACCAGCAAATCTCAAGGTCTTATGCAGTGACTATTTGCTTTTATTGATGCACTCGTATCAAAGGTAGTGTGATGTTTGCACCCCTAGTGGTATTGAACGGAATTGTCACAAATAACAGATTTCTCCAAACACTCCTTTAGAAGGAAATTACTCCAAATAAAACTTGTGATTACAGATTTGTTTCTATTCTGTACACATTTACAGTGTCCATTTGGTCCATCAACATTATTTTTCTAGTACAGTTCCTTAAGGTACCCAAGAGGGCCTGAGTCAAGAGGCTCTAAACCCTTTGGCCCAGGAGGGACACAGTCACGATGCCTCAAAACCATTGGTCCAGAAGGTCCTGAGATCTATAGCCTTGAAAAACCAGAGTCATGAGGTCCCAAATTTTTGTTGGTCCCAAATCCAACTGTCCTTAATCACCTTAAAAGCCTTTAAAACCTCAAAATGTATGTACTTATTTAACACTTTAAAAAAAAAAAAAAAAATTGTAGTTCAAGACTGGATCTTCCACTAATCCACAATGGGTTGTGGGCAATACAATATTAGCAATGTGCATCGATCTGCAGTTTGAATTTCCACCAAATTCCCATCTGGGTTCGGTAATTTTGGGATACATATTTCACCATACTATGATTTTGTCCCGGGTGAGTGTAATCCGAATGCCGGAGAGAATTAGCCGTGGCGGATTTGACACACACTAATTTCGAATACTGTTTAGGATGGATAGTATGTGAATTGGGATGCAGCAACACCTGTGTAGCATGTGGATGACACTTTATATCAATGATCCCCTTTAGACAGTCTACTAACTAAGAATAACTTTGCAACTACATGCCAATTCACTCTCATTAGAGTATAAGTAGACTGTATGCTTAATATCTACAAACAATTTATTTTGATGCCCCCCAAACAGACATTCTACTGACTATAAGTAACTGCAACTTGTCAACTCATTCTACTAACCATAGCACCTCTATCTAACCTAACAGTCTCTATTAATACTTTAATGAGAGTTAGCTTACATGAAGTTGCAAAGTTGCTTATTGTTAGTTGAGTGTCTAAAGTGGACCATCAAAATAAAGTGTTACCTTATGTGGCTATTACTTGATAGACAACCAGCTGTCCAGTGCAGTTCCACTCACAAAGCACATATTAATCGAAAACTAGAGCCCTAAAAATGTATGGGTGTGAGTTTGGCTACATATGTGGTTGTCATTCTCGTAAATAAGAGAACTGTGTGTGAATGTTAAGCATTCAAATACATTGACGCCTGGTTTCACAAACAAGGCTTTAGCTTAGTCCCAGACTAAAATGCATTAAATGGATACTCCACTTTTTTTGGAAATAGGCTCATTTTACAATTCCCCCAGAGTTTTACCGTTATTGAATCCATTCAGTCGGTCTCTGGTTTTGGTGGTACCACTTTTACTACACAAACTTATGGTGCGTTCATGTGCTCTGGTAATTATAGTAAATACCAAAAGCCAACGTGGAAAATGCACATGAAATGCACATGGTATTTTCCACTGGGCAATTCGTAGAATATTTTGATAGACGAGTGGCCGAGATGAGATAAACTTTGGCCTTTTCAAAATGGCGGAGAGCACCGCGAGAGTCGTGAATGGTAAAAATATATATGATCTAGAAAATATACAGCATATTATTTACTTTTTGAGTTTTGATAAATCATTTTCTTGCTGTTGCAGATGACTTAAGCAATCTAAAATAGTTTTAGCTAAATAACAGGTCTGGATCTCCATCTTTTTACCACATTACGACAACAAAATTTTCTCGCAACTTTACATTTTCTGTCAGTCTGAGTGCACAATGTAACTATAGAAGAGTCAAGTTTTAAATAGGAAAAATATCGAAACACTTTTCGAAACACTTTGGTCATTTTTTTTTTTTTTTTTGAGAAATGCTAATGGTCTTGTCCAGTTCAATGATGTATGCTAAGCTATGAATGAATTCAATAACAGTAAAACTCAACAGTTTAACTCTGGGGGAGTACAATGAGCCTATTTCCAAAGAAAAGTGGAGTATCCCTTTAACTGAAAGTATTAAAGGGAGAGTATATATTTTATGACATATATTTACTTATGTCATTGCCATTGTTTTTGTCTCAAGATGGACACCATGTTTTGTTATTTTTGTTTTAGTTTTTTTTTTTTTTAGTTTTTTCTAAGGCACATTAAAAAGGATAATTAAATGTCCTAATTGAACTAAAGCCTAACCATGGCTTAATCTGAGCCCTGTCTGTGAAACCTGAGAGTTAAGATAAAATGTATGCAAATAGCATATCTAGCAATAGAAGTCTATTTTTAACTGCATATGTGGCACTGCAAGAGACAATATTTTAACAATTAACGGTGATCCCTTTTGAAGTTAGAAATGGTTTCTGGAGGCCTGGTCTACTGTTTATGATGGTGAAGCCAGCGAGAGCAGCTTGTGTTATTATGCTAGTAAATGGAGCTCCTTCTGTTTAAAGCATTCATTCCCATCATCACCCGGTGCTGAAGGGCTGCAGCTCCACCACATGCTGATGGAATCAATTAAAAACATCATTCATCAAGGTGCTTTTCTGTTTGAAGTTTGCACTCCTACTTTACTCATACTGGATCAGTTCTTTATTTACCTCAAGATCCTTTTGTACCTCTCCGTGGCCCCCACACGAATAAGCAACCGTTTTCAGAATTGATGTGCTTTAAATGGGTAGTTGAGTCTTTTCATGCACAGTCAGTGGTCTCACAATGGGTGTCATGCAAAAAGGCCTATAGAACTCACATACAGTCATTTGTATTTCGCCTAAGAAGATTATCGCCTGTTTCCAGGTTTTGCTGATATTGAGGATTAAGGCCAATGTGTTGGTAGGTAAGTTGTAAGCAAAATGCTCTTACCACCGAGTCTAGACAGAATGTCTTTATTAAAGGAAAAAGTAAATTCTGTCATCATTTCCTCACCCTCATGTTATTTTAAACTTCAATCCGTTTCTTTCTATCTTCTTCTTCTTCTGTGGAACACACAATGAGAAGTGTTTTTATTTAGTTCAATTGTAATTAATGTGGGGTGTTTTTCAAGATTAAAAAAGGCAATATGTTAAATGTGTTGGATTCCTGTACAAAAAGGAATGACAGTTGTTCAGTTTGAACTTTTTAGATCTGTGTTCTCTTGAAGTTCAAAGTGCTGTTCCTGATCATGTATAACAGAAACATTTCATTCTGATGCTTTTGAGGATAGGTGCTAGACAGGAAGAAAGAAGACGTTCTTATCTCTAATACAAGGTGGAGGGAGATGTTTGCCATCTTTTCCTTTCCGTCTTGAGACTGAAAGATCTGAAGTGATTTTGCTGCTTTTGTAAGTTCAGATAGTATTGTAGTTTATAGTATTTTGGGATGACTATATTGGTAGGACTTTATTTTACAGTCCTATTCCCCATGTACATTGTGTGTACTTATTATAGCAATTATAATAAATGGGTAACAACTAGGTACTAATCCTGAACCTTAACCCATTTAGTTGCATTATATTTCTTGGTTAAGTCTGTATGTCTGTCTGTCAATCCATATGTTACAAATTCTGCATGTAAATACAAAGAGGGTTGAAAACCAGTATTAGAATTTTAAAACTATTTGAATTTTAAATAAATCCAAACTTTAATCAATTTTAATTTAATTAACTTTAATCAGTACATTAAGTTCTCACTACTTCTTTGGACTATTTTATTTTCGTAATGAGAAATGGAAAGTACGTCCATATATATATATATATATATATATATATTCAACGCATTCTCACCCCAAGGCGTCACCATTGACCATGCTTCAATATTTGACGTTTTAGGCGCCCTTTAGCGTCACTTACATGACGCGATCCTACGGCGTCATCTAACTGACGCTAAAGGAAAGCGTCAGTTAGAGGACGCGGTTAGGTTTAGGTATGGGGTGGGGGTAGGGTACACGCGATCCTAGGGCGTCATCTAACTGACGCTAAAGGGCGCCTAAAGCGTCAGATATTGAAGCATGTCCAAATGCTTCCCAAGGCGTCAGTTAGGTGACGCCTTGGGGGTGAGAATGGGCTGATATATTTTTCACTTTCCTCTTTATGGCTTCTTATGGACATGGCATACACAAAATATTTACAAAAGTGGCACCATTTTGGTGGAGCAAGTAATGTCCTCGTCATTCATCTGTTCTCTAGGGTTGTTCCAACACTTTTTAGTGCAGAACTATATTTTTGGCACAAAAAAGGACCCATGGGCACATGCACCATATGGTATAATTTAGTCATTCTAAAGAGCTGCTCAAGTATCAAATGACCATTTGCAAACGCCATTAAAAAGTCCAACGAATGCAAATACTTAAATTAGACAACGCAGCATGCATGTTAATGCCCAAGGTTTTAGCATTTGAGTTGTGTCTACATGACTTTGACCACACAAAAAAAGATTCCAAAGTTTCCCTAAGGATAGTGTGCCTATTTACATATAATTTAAAGCATTTACTGTATCACTTGAATAGATAATATTATAGAAGACAATACAAAACAATTCCTTTGAATGAAGACATAATAAAAGCTGTACATGTAGTAAGTCTGTGCCAGGCTTCCTGTCTTCTACAAGCCTGCATAATTCCACATGCCATTTTTCAAACCCAGTCAAACAAATCTTGGAGGTCACTCTGTCATTACAATGCAGCGTAGTCATTATTTTTTCCCCTGCTGGGGTTTTGCTTTGAACACTGTAATTGAAAAGCAACATTGTGTGATGTTCATTATTACAGATGATCAGGATGGTGAGTGCAATAAGTTGATTATAAAAAAGGAAATAGCATTTTATTGTATTTAAAATAACATTCTAGTTCAATTACAGGGATATTTGCATGCACGATTAAAATGAAACATTTAAAGGTGTGTTTTATGACGTTTCAGGGCAGATGTTCCATTCATTTGCACAGTTCTCATGTACGTCCACCAGTTTAAAGGCCTCGCCTGTCCAATAAATCAAGACTCAAACGGGCCTTTCCATTTGCAAACTCCTCATGTCAAAATCCCAAACCTCAAAGACTCGTTATTTACATCCAGCGTAAGCCTTGTTAATGTAACATCTGAAAAAATGAAGAGATGTTAGCAAGATCCACATGGAATTCTTTTGTTCCTGCCAAATTTCTCACCGTATTTCATCGCTAGCTGTGGAAAGCGTCACACAGTAAATATAAATCCAGTTCTCTTCATTTCTACAAGGGTAATAAATCCACATAACTTCACGTTTTACAGTTAAAGACAATTACATTATGATTATTTCACCTTTGCATGCGGCGCATGAGAGCATCATTATAGCCCCTCAAACTCGATCACGCTCTGTGAAATCAATGGCTGTACATCATAAATAAAACATGCAAGCGCTGTGGCATCCTTGAGTATCTGATCTGCATAAGGCATGGTGGGAAGGTTACAGCACATGTCATATTTATGGGCTCTGGTTAATGGAGGGGGAATAGAGAACAGCTAAAATATCTGCCTCAGCCTGCACATTTCCCTGTGTTCCCACCAGCTCCACTCGCGGGAGCACGATATCGCGCGGAACATCTGAACGTGAGAGCAATCATGTTGTCGCTAGGAGGGAAAATCAATTCCTGTGGTTGGTGATCTGTGTTAAATACCAAAGTGCAGGAGGGGGGAGATCTTTATTTCACTGAGCACACACAGAGCAATTGTCTTTAACACCGAAAACGAACTATAATATATAAAAAATGAATCCGATCCCAACAGGGAAAAACGAAGAAGCAAGACTTACATGTCAGCAAAGTGTAAAATCAAAGGTATTTGCTGTGGACTACATGCGGATTTCATGTATTACTTCCCGAGTCGGGCCGCGCGGCGTGAGGCACAGCAGCAGGATCTTGGGAAATCAGCATGTTGTCTTCTCGGCTCACGGGGTTGTTCTTGCCTCCTCTAGAGTCATCTGCTGTTCATTTCGGCTCTTTGATTGTGCCACTCTCGGTGCGGCGAGGAAGTGTTCCTCCTGGAGAGGAAATCTTCCACACAGCTGACAATCTCTCAGTCTGAACATGCTCTTTCTCTTCATCTTTCTTAAGAGTTCATTCCCAGCCTGCAAAACATAATGGGTGTTGCAGTTTCGTGCAAATAGTTCATGTGTTTGTTTGTTTTTTTGTTTGTTTGTTTGGGTTTTTTTGTGTGTATGTCCTAATTGATTGATATTTCAGTAGTCATATTATGTTTTAGTTCATGTTCATGTCAGCTATTTACCTGGATGCCAGCCCAAACCCCGCCCACAACATTTTTTGGTCGGAAAGTTCGGTCTGGACGCGATCCATTGAGGAGTAATTATGATCAGTCAAAAAATGTTCGGGCCAATCAAATTGCTAGGGGTGCGTTTCCCGTACAACTATGTAGTTCGCTGCTTCATTACCATAGTACGATGCATCATTGGAGAAATCAACTAGCTAGTCACGACTGTTTCCCGAAACCCACTGTCGCAAGTATTGTTCAACCACGTTGGTTTCGCACGTGGTGGAGTAATAACTACTGTACTTTTAGTGAAACTGTTTGAGATTCAATTAACGCTATTTATATATATATATATATTACAGACGTGTCATCTGAGGACTATTTCTAATTGTTCTCAGTCATTTTGCTTTATTACCAGACTCAATATTTGGCTCGTTCTTACATAGTAGAGCACGTTCGCACATGCGCACTCTTCAAACGCCGTACTTCAAATCTTTTGACAAACTAAAAGACATTGGAATGTATTCTAAATAAAAGGCGCCGGTTGTACTGAATGTCAGCTTGCTTATTTTGCTCAAGATAAGGATTCATTACGTCCAAATGTGTTGCAACATAGAAACGATGCCTCTAACCACAGGTCGAGAGCTGTCGTTCAAACCACACAACTTTGCGGTGCTGTTTGCGAACGTTCGTTGGAACGATGGTTTCGGGAAACACCAACTCGTTGAACTTTGCTGATAATGACGGAACTTGCGACCATAGTAGGCTAACGATGCTTTCGGGAAACGCACCCCAGGGCGGGCTTTATACGATGATGGACAGATGATCTGCAGTTACGTAATCAAATAGTGCTTGGGTTGAACTGGTTTCCCACAAAGATGTCTGCAGCTGGAGAATTGAGATGTATGGATTCCAGTATCGCGTCTTTTTTAGAAGAAATCGACAGCGCATTAATTTTAAAAGACGAACAGTGAACTGCAATAAAGGCGTTTGTCGTCGATCCTTCCAACAGGATTCGGCAAAAGTTTAATTTATCAGCTGGCTCCGATGGACGCTAAGAAGATGTGACGCAATGAAAACCCAGTTGTCATTGTGGTTTCTCCTTTGGTCGCATTCATGGAAGACCAAGTAAAAGAAGGAACCGAAATGGGCATCACGGCAATGCAACTCATGTTAAAGCCATCGCCGCATCAAACAATGGTGACGCTTTGTTACTATATTACTCGCACACCATCCCAATACTGATAGTCACTGTGCCCCTTACAAGTGGTGTATTTTTTAAAACTAAATTATTAGATGCTACTCATCATTTTGTATTTAAGTCATCATTAAATACATAATTAAGACATAATTTTGGCTTCCGATCTCTTTTCTCTGAAGACTTAAATGAAGATTTCAAATGAAGACTTCTTCAGCTTGGTCTTTTTCGTTCCCTCTCCATTTATTAAAATCAGTCAAGTCACGCTCCAACCCATGTTATAAAATTGAGACAGATCGAGAAATGCGAAGAAATTTGTTGACTTTATTGACAAGATCCAATCCTAAATGGAGAACTTGTTCGTATATACATTCATTAACACTCATTACTTTTTCCAGAGTGTGTGCAGTTCAGTTCTGTTGACAACTCGGGTACGTTTCCCGAAAGCATCGTTAGCCAACTATGGTCGCAAGTTCCGTCGTTATCTGCATAGTTTAACGAGTCAGTGTTTCCCGAAACCATCGTTCCAACGGACATTCGCAAACAGCATCGCAAAATTGGGTGGTTTGAACGACAGCTCTCGACCTGTGGTTAGAGGCATCGTTTCTATATTGCATCACATTTGGAGGTAAGAAATCCTTATATTGAGCAAAATAAGCAAGCTGACATTCAGTACAACCGGTGCCTTTTATTTAGAATACATACAAATGTAATCAATGTAAATTTACAAATGTAAATTTCAAAAGATTTGAAGTAATGTGTTTGAAGAGTGCACATGTGTGAACGTGCTCTACTATGTAAGAACAAGCCAAATATTGAGTATGGTAATAAAGCAAAACAACTGAGAACAATTAGAAATAGTCCTCAGATGACATGTCTGTAATTTATATAAAACAAATCTAGCGTTAATTGGATCTCAAAAAGTTTCATTAAAAGTAGTTATTACTCCACCACGTGTGGAACCAACATGGTTGAACGATACTTTGCGACAGTGGGTTTTGGGAAACAGTCGTGACTAGCTAGTTGAGTTTTCCAACGATCCATCATACTATGGTAGCGAAACAGTGAACTACGTCGTTTTTTTTTTCTGGTTCGATTAAGATATGCCTCATAATCAAAGCCCTATGGAATATCAGACTCACATTCTGAATAGAATATGAGTATGAAAAAGTCAGGGGTGCGTTTCCCGAAAGCATCGTTAGCCAACTATGGTCGCAAGTTGGTCGCAATATCCATTGAACTCTATTGATAACGACGGAACTTGCGACCATTTTTGGCTAATGATGCTTTCGGGAAACTCGCCCCAGGCTAGTCAGCTAATGGTTTAACTGACAAAATTGTAATAAAAAGTAGTGGTGTCAAATTGTGTTTTTACTCAAAACAAATTGCTAGTAATTTACTTTTCTTTGTATAATTTGAGTGTATTTTTATAGCCTAAATAATGACAAACACATTATAGAAAAAGTAATGTATTGTACTGTATTTGATCATTGAAGCTAGCACCTCATTAAGATAATTTGTTGCATATAATTATGGTTAGTTTAATTCATTACATTATAGTTGAAACTGCTGTTGTATGCAGTCAAACTGAATATATGCTGACACAACTTGAATATAGTCTGTATTGTCTGTCTACATTTGTTCTTGTTGTTGAACTTGAAATAATCAAACAATAACATTCATTCATTTATGTATCTTCATTTTTGGGGATTTTTCTTATTTATTTCAGAAAGGGAATTACTAGAAATAGTGGAAACAGACTACCAGCACCCTGTAATGCTTATTAATCTGACTGCATATGTACAAATACATCAAACATTAGCAATAAGAGTTTGGTCAGCTGCATATGGATTAATGGCTAATGGATAAGTTTCCCTAGGAGTGCAATTGAAGATTATGGAATCTTGCCTGCAAATTTTAATATTGAATTTAAGCTGTTTAAAGGTTCAGATCTGGGTTAGGGACCAAACGAGCAGAAATATATCCCAATTAAACATAACTCAAGTTGATTATCTTTGATTTTTATGCTGCCAACGTATTCTTATTATAGACAGTGTTCAGTGTTGGTCCACTAATCATGTAACTACTTTAAGCTTACTCTTTATAACACCTAATAGAATTGTGACCTTAATATGAAATATGAACTATAATTGAACATAAAATTGCAGTCAATTGCAGTTTGTTTTTTTTTTTGTTTTTTTGTTTTTTTTTTGCAAGGGCATTCTAGCGTTTGAACAGCAATGTAAGTTTTTTTTGTAATGTTCTAAGCTACAGCATTGCCGCTTGGGTGGAGAGTACTGAGAGATTGTGACAGTGATGAAGAGGACGAGGCTTTGTAATAATGTGGGACAGAATGTTCCTCACAAGTTCTGAGATGATGGCCTTTTGTCAGAATGTTTCCGACTGTGCTGGATCCTTGAGCTTCTGCCAATCTAAACCTAGACAGGATTGTTACTCGTCCCCATTAGTGTCTTTCAGCAGTCAACAGTCACTCTTCAGACTCAGTTCACAAAAAGTCTTTATTATTAATCACTTTAACCCTCTGTTTGAGACACCACGAGGCAATTTAAATGGCTCTCTTTTTTTACTTAACATTGAAATATCAGGCTGATTCTTCATGACTTGTATTGGATTGTTCTATTGGATTGTAATGACATGTCGTGTGAACTTTATTACAGAAAAGAGTCGGAGACTGACATGGAAGAGAAGAAATTGTTGAATAAAGTCTTTTTTTTTCCTCTGTGCACAAAACGTATTCTTGTCTCTTCATAATATTTAAGGTTGAACCACTGTAGTCACATGGACTATTTTAACAAGGTCTTCTATGGAAGTAAAATAATGTCAAATGTTTTTGAAATGAAAAGCTTGCATTGGATTTTTAGAGCTTGCATTTGTATGTGCTGACATTCAACATGGTTGTATATGTTGGATTATTGTGAATATAACGTTTGTTTCACTCCAACAAAACACGTGTTATTTTTTTGCCAATGAAAAAAGATTTCATTTATAATGGATTGAGATAGACCTACCTCAGATGCATCATAAATCATCACCATGACGTGATTGAATTAATTAAATCCCATTTCTTTGTTTTTGCAGAACTGTGTTCGATCTTTGTGTTGAAATCTGCTAATTCTCCAGTTTTACTGCAGTCTTTTTGGGCACATTCAACTATAAAAAGCGGATGAAATATTTGCACACAATTAATTATTAAAGGGAAACTTCACCCATTTGCATTAATCTTTGTATCTTTAGAAACTTAGTCATATTTTTTTAATGGTCATGGTTTATTCCCTTATTTTCCCATGAGATGGAAGAAATAAGGATTGTTTTACTTCCTGCTTATTATGATGTAAAAATCGTCATTTTGCGTCATAATAAGCAGGAAGTCATGTTTCATTAAAATGTGTAGAGACTACAAACATTAGCTCATTATTATTCAATGGTGTGGGACCCACTCACTCTACAGGCCTATTACAGATCAGTGGGTGGGAGTTCACTTGCTGATACTGAATCAATATCCGCCATCTTGTTTGGAATCTAAGCTAACAAGTGCTGTGGAGATAAGAAGTATGATGATGAAAGAATCTAAACATGACATGGAAGAAGAGGATTTTGAAATTCTGCTGCTCCAATCCGATGTTCGTGGCTGTCTTTACGAGTCGCAGTATAGTGAAGAGCAGCTGAGGCTGATGGAGGAACAGGAGGTGGCTGCCTGTCGCGGTCCAGGAGCCCGGACTGGCTCGAGCTGAAGCGGACTGCTGTGCATGTGCTCTCGGTGTGAACTACAAACACAGATAGAGTCCGTCTGCTGCAGAGAATTCAACGATGCCAATTTCTCCTGAACAAAAGCTCTGAATCAGACAAGCACACGGACGTTTATGTTGTGATGTGAACCATCCTAGTGATCGCCTGACAGGTATCATGTAGTAATTCACCATACAGAAATAAATACAAACGAGGAGTAATTCACTAATGAGTTTGCCAATGTAACATTAACAGGGTTTGTTGTTGTGGGAAGGAGGCAGGAACTGGCGAACATTTAAACATTTTAATAGTAAAATGAACAAATACAAAACAAAAGTATAAGCCAGCAGCCCCTCATTGACGACTGCTGTAACTTTACTCACAACAAAAAAAAACAACACATCATAAAATCAGGCCTGTTTCTCTCTGGATGCCGTCATCTGCCATCGTCGCTCCTCATTTTATGCTTTCGCTCCTCCGTGAGAGACGCGAGACCGGCGCGCGGTGTATTTCATCATGACTCACGCCACTGGCCTCGAGCCGCCCTTTTACGTCCCTCGCCCTCGGCGTCCTGTCCGCCACAGGCAACTTACTAGAAATTTTGTGTGAAATGAATTTCATACTCTGGTGTCAGCTAACGTTAGCCGGAAGAGTGATTTCTCTGATGTGTGCGCAGTTCCGGATTAGTGGGTGTGGCTTGCGGATCTATGCAATGTGGTGCATTGTGGGAATTGTTGTCTTTGTACAAATGCGCCCCTCTGTGATTTTCTGTCTTTTCTCGGTCAAGAGGGCACCAAATTCCAAAATTATTTTACATTTCGACTACATATATGATCTACTTTCAATAAAGATTCATTTTGAAATGGGTGAAATGGGCTCTATGCACGGCGGTATTTCCAGTGAAGCATTAGGGATGCTCGATAACTTCCGCCGATCGTAGAGTCCAATGCAATACCGAGAATTTATATTGAATTTTATACTCCATGGTTATACTAAAGAAACGTTAGTCACAAAAACAGATAAAACAGACACCCCTCGTTGTGTTTATGCTTCTTTTTAAAATTATATTAAATAAATATAACTATATATAAAATTACATCTAAACGTATGTACGTTTCATTTCAAAGACTGGAGGGCAGTAAATTTTGAAGACTCTGCCATAATCCCGTTTTCCTCGGTTTTCCTTCGCTTTAATCTCCACAACCGGAAATGGACGAGCATCCATGCGTCAAATGCGGAATTTATGCGCGCATATAGCCCATTCAGTCCTGTTTCCATTTTCCCGCTCCTCGTTACTGTTTAGTTAATTCACCTGTTACCTGTCATTATCAGTTAATTTTCCCCGGCTGTGCCCCAATCTGTTCTATGTGTATTTAAACCATGCGTTTTCCCTCACTACTGGTTGGTTATCGTTTGTGTATAGTGCGTTCATTTCTATTGTTTAGAGTTTTGTCATTAAAGACCATTATTATCATCCTCTTTCATCTTCATGCTATTTCCACTACTACACTATGCAACAGAATAACCTACCACAGCATGAGCTGGGAGCTTGCGGGACAGATCACGGCTATGGCTCTGGATAGTCACGATCTGTTTCACTTCACCTGGGGGTTTATTCCTATTGCTGCCTCCAGTTTGCAGAACGTCGAGTCGATTAAGGTGTGTTAACGGCTGGGGGCTAAGACAGTCAATCCGAGGGAGCTCCCAGATCTCCTGAAGAGAGACACTCTCCAGTTGTCTGGAGAGCTTCCTCCCATGGCACATCATGTCACAGTCAGAGCCTTCACCGCTGGTCCCATCCAGCACTGATCCTTCACCGCTGGTCCCGTCCAACACAGAGGCTTCAGAAGTCTGCGCTTCACATCAGCCACACCGAGCCTGCGCTTCAAGTCAGCCCTGCAGAGCCTTCTCTGCTGGTCCCGTTCAATCCATGTACAATACAAAATGATTTTCAGGCACTTGTTTAGTGACACATTTAATGTGGGCATTGTGGGCATCGCAAATATTTTTTTTTTTAGCATTTTTAGGATTTTTTTATCATCCTCCTTCGTCTTCATGCTATATTCACTACGTAACACCTACTTGCAGATAATATGATATTAATTAAATAAAAGGGCAATTAAGTGTTCTTAAAGAGATGATGTTGTTCCTTAACACAATTAAATACACTTTTTCAAAAGTGCAATTTGTAAAAGTGTCAAGTTACAAGTTATAATATATACATATTATAGCACATATTTAAAATATTTAAATTGACATTTGAAATGCTTAAGTACTGAACAGTGTTGTAGTCGAGACCACCTCACTCGAGTCCGAGTCGACACCGAGACCAGAGAGAGTCGAGTCCGAGTCAAGACCGAGTCCTTAGAGAGTCGAGTCTGAGTCGAGTCCGAGACCAGAGACGGTCGAGTCCGAGTCGAGACCGAGACCAGTGAGGGTTGATTACCTAATTTACTTTTATTTACTTAGAGAAATCCTTTTTTTTTTTTTTTTTTTTTTTTTTACTGAATTTACTTAGAGTTTAAAAAATATGATCAGTTTAGGGTAAAAAGACCACATAGTAGGTGGTGTTAAAAATAATTTTTTTTATGACAATTTGTCATGCGCAGTTGCGCACTAGAAAATCACCAATCACTGGGCGTGTCAATCAATTTAAAGAAATATTTTATTAACATACATTAATAATCATGAAAAATATTTTTAATTGAACTCGAGTGGACTCGGGAATAATTCCGAGTCCTTAAAAAAAAAATGTTCGAGTACGAGTCAATTCCGAGTCCAAATGGACACGAGTCCAAATGGACACGAGTCCATGACAAGACCAAGACCATTAAAATATAGTCCGAGTCTCGAGTACTACAACACTGGTACTGAAGTATGCCTAAGTATAAAATGGATTATAACAAATCCTCATGTAAGTTGTCATAGTCATGTTCAGTTTGTTTTGGTTTTCATTCATCACGTGTATCCCTTTGTTCTTTTTTCCCGCCAAAATCTATCACCATGGACACTGACACCATTCATCACAGCTGTCCATCTCTTAGTTAATTATCACTGAGTATTTAAGTTCCTCCCCTAGATCTGTTCATTGTCGGTTGCTTTGTTTGTGTTAAGACACAGTTTTGCATGTTGGCTTGTTTATTTCATTTGTAATGCATCTTATGTTATTTCATCTTCATTTTCATTAGATCAAGCCTTACATAAATGTCCTTACATAGTCTGAAATGTTTATGTTATATTTTATAGAACACATGAATATTAGCATTTTTCCAACCCATTAAAAACACAAAGTCCCCCTGTGGTGAAAACATTTTAAATGTTGTTTATATATCTAAGTTGTGTTTTAATTTAACTACAAACCATGTGCTGCAAATTCATAAGACAACTCCATTGCTGAGTATTTTCTCATTAAACCTGGAGTGAACCAAAGACAGTCTCAAAAACGCAGTTTGAAATCACTGGTATTTCTGGGTGGAGGCGTGGGTATTTGCACATTCATAGAATGCCTACGTATACTAAATGAGGCAATGGTGAAGAGTTACATTCAAGCTATTTTTTTTCATTAAAAAAGTTTCAATATATAATTTTGGTGATCAAAGATGAGTTTTAAGTGATACAATTATTGACTACAGGGGGACTTTAATTACTTTTCCAGGACCGTCACACAGTACATTTTGCAATGATTTGTTTCAAGAACCACAATTCTATTAGTTCCGGTCTGTTCACTACCGATGACATCTGATGATCACCTCTCAGACAAAAAAGCAATCTGTGCAAGGGTAATGTTGGTACTTTCCACCGTGTCGTGCTGTCAGAAAGCGAGAAGGCACTCGGGCAGCTGGTCTGCTAGCGATTACAGTTCTCAGGGCACGTTAGGAGAGCACAAGCTCTTGATCAAAGCATGTGCCAGGTTTGATTTCACCCCAGAACAGCATCACCCCGTGAGGCCACGACTAGCTAGACAGAGCCCAAAATTAATTTAAGGAAGATGTTGATGTGCAGAGACTGTGCAGTGGGGCATTGAGATGCAGCTGTTGTGGAGCTTGAACCTCTCTCAAGATAAGCATAGCTATTGGTCCCTGGTGCCCCTATTATCTATTCAGAGGTGATGTTCTGAGGGAGTCCAGGGTGAATATTGAATTTATTGCAGCAGATGACAGAGGAATATGTAGATCTAGAGAAATCGAGCAGTTGAGTAATAACCTGGGCTTGGAACATCTTGGAGACTGCATTTCAATCAGAAAACTATGGATTTTTGTTTTTCTAAGGAGAGGAGATGCTTAAAGATGTCAGGAATGAGACAAATGGCTCATTATTTGCATATATATATTTGAGGTGTGTCATTCCCCTGCTTTGTTCATTACATGTATAAAAGTCCAGAGTTTCAACACACTCTCATAAGGATGTTTTACTCTTTTGGCTTCATTTAAATGTCAGTAATGTAAAATGTCATAGGCTTTTGTGAGATTGTTGAATGAAACATTTTGGATTTGTGTGACATTTTCAGCAAATAAATAATACATTTCACTCCTCTATTCCTCTTACTCAGAATACTTGAAATAGTTTACAGAATGGTCTTTATCAGTAACCATGAAATTTAAATGGACAATTTTTTTTTTTTTTTTTTTTTTAATGAAATCCATGAACATCATCATTGTTATTAGTCAGTGGTGGGCCGTCAGGGCCAGCAAGGCCTTCTCTGCTGGCCTAAACACTATCAGAATCACTGACTTATCACTGAATCACTTTAATATATTTTTTTTTTCCATGAATGAGTATTAAATTATTCCAAATAGTTCGTTCTCATAATTTCATAGCTTTTCTCTTGGTTGCGCTGCTTCCAGTGGTATGTTTTTATGTTAGAGCTTGTATCCAATCATATTTCAGCTATCATGCGTTGCCGGGTTAAGCAACGCTGAAGAAGCTTTGTTGTCTTCAGGAAGCTGTTTGTAAGCAAGCTGTGTGTGTGTGTGTGTGTGCACTAACAAAATTAGACAAAGATGGATTGCTTCAAATGGCATATAAAAACTAGATCTTATTTAAAAGTAGTAGTCACATTTAATGTGATACCTGAACTTGAGTCAGGTAGGACACTATCAGGTCATAATATAATGTTGTTGTCGGTGACAATAAAACAACATTTCCCTATCGTTGCTGTCAGGCTGAAACCTCCTATTTAATTAACCACTGTCGTCGAAAATTGGTATTGTGGCTTATATTTTATAGGTCAGACACTTGCACGTTTAATTTATTCTGAGGAACTAGACGTGTTAAGGAGTCGAGGCAGATGTGTTGAGTGAGCCTGCCTCCTTCACTCGCCACGTGTGAGGAGCTGGTCGATGTAATAACCCCCACCACAGCCAGGTTAAAACTAGATTGGTCTGTGAAGAGACAGGAAATCACCTTTTGGATGAGTGATTCATTGCGGGTCATAGGCTTCCTACTCCAGTGTGCTTTCTCTTTATCCCTGATCTCCATAATTTGTTTTCAGGGTCATGAGATAAACCATTCTCAATGCCTTCACGCCCCTCTAGCGAAAAGTGGAGAAACGATGCGAATGTCTCGTTGAGCATTCTTAAAACATTGCACTATATTGCTCTTTTATATCTAAATGCACAAAGCCATGCATGCGAGAGACCCACCGTGCAAGAGAGCGAGTGAGTCAATGATTTCAGTCTTAATTTATCTATGAAAAGGACAGATGAGAGTACCGACAGGTTATGCAAGCTGCTGGTTCGCTAGAATAACTCCCAGTACTGTGAACAGCAAAACAGAAGTGCCGTACTGACTGCACAAACACCGGGATGTGAAATGATTTTTTAGACTGGTTATAGTCAGGTAAAAAACAAAAAACATGGCATCATTGTCAGCATTCGTTCCTCAATGGAAAGTTCGCCTGGCCTAGAACAGGCCTTGGCCACCATTCAAAATAAAATAGGCCTTTACAACCCTTTTACACGATTGAAATACAAACCTTTTTTGACACAGGATGGGGCTTTGGAATTTTTAAAAACATGACGATTGTAACAACTTATTTGAAGTGGCCCCTTGAAATTAGAGCAAATGAATATGCCTTCTGTGCTCTTCTGTGTTGTATGTCACACGTAGACTCACTATTGGCCGACGCTGGTCATGTGTGTGATGCGTGTGAAAAAAAGTATATTCATTTGTGTTCCGACGATGAAAGGAAGTCTTACGGGGTTGCAACAACATGAGAGTGAGTAATTACTGATTGAATTTTCATTTTTGGGTGAATTAACCCTTTAAAACACGGCATCCAAGGCAAAAAGTAAGTAGACACAAGTTTAGCTTAAAAACTGACTTTTAAGGGTGTGGAGTTTGGGTTTGAAATTCTTCCCTCTTAAAGACAGAGATACCCGCTGAATGAAATCAAATGTGTTCCTCGTTGTCTTTGGGTAGTCAAAATTTAGAGCATAGATCAATGCAAAATGGGAGACATACAGCATGTGGCAAATTTGGGACATCATCCACAACAATTGTTCCCTCCAGAATGTCATTGTTCGTTATTGTGTTTAGTTTACGGTGTAGAAAGCCTCAGGACTGCTTGTTGTTTTGGCAATGGGCGATTTTGTTTTTGACAAAATCACAACAGACTGAGCTGTCTGGCCAATCAGAGCAGAGGGAAAAGAGGGACGACGAGTCGCTTGAGAATCACTTAAAATGTTGTGATGTGCAAATATGTAGAATGAGAAAATTAAACTTTTTGACCTTTGATGCGTGTAAACAAAACAACATTAGGAACTTTAAATTGGCATAATAGGGGCTATTTAAGAAGTTGTGCCCTCTTTTCTGATGTGTAAGTGCATAACTTACATTTCCACTGCATAGCAGGTCATCAACTGGTATTCTAAAAATAAATAAATAAGTTATTCCATCTATGAAAAAGTAAAAAGTGAACAAACAACATAATCAGATGTATAGACCAGTGTTTCTCTCCCTCTCTTTTTTATTCAAATTGTGGGACAAATGCAAATCATTTGGTCAATGAGCTAAATGGAAAATCCATGTGCATTAGGCATATTCTTTTAAAACTAAGACTGTTAAAGTTTTCATGCTAACTCCTATTTAAATAAGTTGTAATGTTGTTTATAGTCTGCTTGAGGTGGTGGGTTAAGGGATCCGCTAACAAACTTAATTGAAAAACACCACAATTTCATTCTTTTTGTGCTGTCTGCATATTGCCTTGCCATAATTATCCTAATAAGCACGCATTCTGTTTTCAAAACAACCAGCTTGACTGGAGATCAGTACTTATCGTTGCGCTTTTAACGTGTCATGTCAAATTAAAAAGAGTGATTTAAAATAACTGATATGAAGATATAGCATTTTTTTTTCCATTCATTTTAACTTTGCCTGCATTGCGCGCTATTTAGAGTGACTGCAGCCATGTCTCTGAACTGCCTCATTTGAAATTGCCACGTTCAGCTATCCTACACTATATGCTGAGCGTAACGAAAATCATTCCATTAACACAACATTCATAACGAGGTGAACCATTTGACACGTTTGGTAGAATCGTCACTGAATTTCGAATTCTGTAAACATTCGCATCGGCACAATCATGACCAATCATCATTTCAAATTACTCGCTAACCCTGCCCATCACTACAACAAATTAATGAATTAATAGGCAACCAGGCAGCTGGATTTACAGATATAAAGTGCTTCAGATGATGTGCAGTGATCAAAACGTGTTTTTGTAAGTTCTTGGGCTACGTGGGCTAATATGTTCAACAACCAGAACGCAGAAAATTTAACAATTATTAAGACCACCAAAAAAAAAACAGAAAATGAGGTTTATCTTGTGGTTACTACTCAAGATAGTATCTTGTGACCTCAAGATAGTATACTATAGCGATTTTTTTTATATAGCGGTTAGCGATTTTTTTTTTTATAATGTCTGTCCTTGAAGTAATCTAAAAGTAATCAGTTACATTACTTTCATATTCTGGTACTTGGATTACGTTACTGAATACTTTTTTTATGAAGTAATTTGTAACTGTATCGGAATACATTTTTAAAGTAACCCTCCCAAGCCTGGGAATAAAATTGCTCCTTTGTCTGGCTATGACTAATTTCATAGCATTTTATGTACAAATAATAATAAAGTCACACTTTTGTATAATTTTAAAAAAATGACAAATTGATTGAAAAAGACAAGTTGTTTACATATTCAGCTTATTATTTTCTATCTTTTGCGACATCATATTGTATTTAACCTCAAACTCACATTGTGAGTGCACTTAGTTTAAAAAAAGGAAAAAAATATTTTCTATTTACTGAAAAGAAGTTAATCTTTTCAGAGAAAATAATACTTTTATGTGAAGTTTTATGGCAAGATTTGGTTGAAAAATTAAATGACTCAATGTGTTCTTAAGTATAACGATAACCCTATATCCCTTAAAACCCCTGTCTTTATTTTCTCAGGCTCATTTCACTCCAAAGCCTGACATTCTTATTGGAACAGAAAAGGTGATTTTTTTTTAAGTATATCCTGCCATTATGAGGACTGTCAAAGTGAAAATGGAAAAGTGATTCCCATGACTTGTGCACTTATACACCTGCCACCAAATCATATTTTTCACACTGGTATGAACTTCGAATTTTAATATTTAAATGGAATATACCAGCAGTGCCATTGGTTGGATGGCAGTGTACACATCCTCGGAAAGGAATCATGTTCAGCAATTAAAACCTTAAGTTCCACTCTTCTTCGCATTAATATATTGTATGACTAACCAATCAGATTTACAGTTTATGGCAAGCTATTTTCCCCTGATTTCAGGGATAAGTCATGGATAAAGTTAGCTTTAGGGGTAGGGATATGGTTAGGAATACATGTTGTTCCAGGATCAACACAATATGTTGATCGAGGAACATGACTTGTCAAAATCACCATGACCAAAAGTGTTGAAACTTCTATAACCTAAAATGACAAATGGGACCCCTACACTTTCGGAGACTTCACAAGCACATGCATACGGTGGCCATTGTTATTCCACAAGACCGTAAGTACAACTGAAGTGTGCCATTTGGTACATGTGACGAGTTGGTAAATAATGACAATAATTATAAATTTTGGGTCAAGCTGATAAGTAGAGAGAAAGCTGTGACAGAAGCCATGTTGTTGTGCCGCTCTGATATATGCAGGCGGAGGGCAGTGATAAGCAGGAGTGATCATCCTGTCATTTACTCTGGATCCCTCATTGAGTGTAATGCGAGACTTTAGAGCCCTTCATCCTTCAGGATAAAGTCACAGAGATCTAACAAAGCCACACTCTGAAGCCACTGAGCTCAACAGAGGTTTACTGACCAGGCTCAGCAATGATGGATTTATTTACCGATGTGATTAGCACAGTGCTACTTTGTGTGGATGAGAACGATGCACTGTTGATTGGTCGCTTTACTTGTTGGTCAAACAGTCTCTTTCTGTTGTGATTCATAGACAGAATAAAGGCCTTTTTTATCCCATATGTAGCCTGACGCAAGTTATTTATAGTCTGTTATGATTGTGTTGCACTCAACTAGAATCACATATTTTCCAAGTTGTTATTGTTAACAAAAAATAATAGTAAGTAAACTAAAATAGTAACTGAAATTGAATTTGTTCTTTGGAATGATGCAACTACTAAGAGTAAGTACTAAAACTACACATATACATAATAGTTACACTTTATTTTGAAGTGTCCTTGTTACAGTGTAATTATACATATACATAGAATTAGGTTTGTTGTTGGGTTAGTTGCTTGTAATTATGCATAATTTATAGTTATTACTATGTAACATGTAATAGGGGCACTGTAAAATTGTGTTACCAATAAACAAAAAGTAAAATGCGATAACACTTTACAATAAGGTTCATTAGTTATACTAACTAACATCAACTAACAATGAGCAATACATTTTTTAGTGTTAGTTAATAAAAAAAACAGCTGTTCCTTGTTTGTTCATGTTAGTTCACATTGCATTAATACTGTTAACAAATACATCCTTTGATTTTAAAAATGTATTTGTAAATGTGGAAATCGATATACCCAGCTAACAAAGTTAGGTTCTGAGAACGTTTTTCTAACGTTCCATTTTGGTTGTGGGAACGTTAATTTAAAATGTTCTAAAAACGTGGAAATGTCCAGTTTGCTTAACGTTGCTGGAACGGTGTCTTAATGTTTGCAGAACGTTGCTGGAACGTTAGCATAATGTTGCTGGAACGTTATGAGAACGTTTATCAAACACAAATAACGTGATAAAGACGTTCCGATAACGTTGTTCTAAGAACGTTTTTTATCAACGTAATGAGAACGTTCATCAAATACAAATAACGTGATAAAGACGTTCCAAGAACGTTGTTCTAAGAACGTTTTCTCTCAACGTTACAAGAACGTTAATAACGTTATATGAACGTTCCGAAAACATTATTTTAATAACGTTTTGTCCTAACATTTACACAACTTTTAAAGAACGTTAGTGAATGTTCTGGGAACGTTCCCTGTTAGCTGGGTAAATTAAGATTAATAGAAGTATTGTTCATTTTTAGTTCATGTTAACTAATGTGGTTAAGTAATGTTAATGAACCTAATTGTAAAGTGTTATCAAAAAAGCTAATCATAAAGCTATTGGTCTTCACTGATATTTTGAATTCATTCATTTTTTTGTGTACATTTTTTGATAATTTTAGTTTACCCTGATTATCCACATTCTGCTACCACATGTGTGTAATTGGGGACTAAAGTAAAGAAATGTGATCTGAACCTCACTTAGAATAATAAAATATATTTATCTAGGCCACTGGTGTAATTGGACTATTGAATAACTCATGTGTATGCCAAATTCAAATATTTTATATGAGTACTAATCATTTATTTAGTGCTTTATAACACTATTAATTTATTTTTCTTTTCAAGCCTTTGTCATTTCAAGCAGATAATCCACATAGAGAGAACTACAAAACTGTGTATTCTTAAAATAACATATTTAAAGTATTAAATTACAGTTTGTCAAAGCCTTGCCGTGCTTGAGCAGAGTTCTTCATCCAATGTACTGCAAATGTCAGTGGTCCTGCTGCTCTCAAGCACTCAGCAAATGCCAAATACTTCTGAACACCTGCCTCATTATAAAAACCTCTCTCAGAACTGACTCAGATCAAATTTTTGGATAGTTTAAAAGAGTAGACATTAAATGTCAGGTTGGAAGGTCTCTGTGTTGTGAGTTTCCAAAGCTTTGTCAAAAACCAAATTGATCACCAAAGGCAGCCCGATGCATACAGCTTTTCCACACCTGTACTCGGGATATAAATGTCATCAGTGTAAAGGTTCGGTCCGGATGCTTTATGGTGTCATCAGCTGAAGTGCCTCTACTAGATGCTGATTGTAAGGTTTCAGCTGAAGTGGAGTGCATCCAAGAGAGAGAGAGCTGATGAAATTGAATGTGGCTGGACTGGAAGACTGCTCTAAATCCTTTGACTCTTATATTTCACGGTTAAAGTTGTGCCACTTGAATCATTTAGTAGCATTAATGATGGTGTAATACCAAAAAACACTGCATAGAATGTAATTATAAAGCAGTACAAGTAATGAGAACTTTTTGCGTACACCGGATTGAACTAAAGCTATAATTTATAGAGTCTTTTCAAAAGAAGTCGTACCTTTTTCTTATTAAACTCATGCTTCTTTCTGGGGAAGATGCAACAATCACACATTATTGCTATTAAATGATTCATGTGACATGACTTCTACATTTCTGTTAATGTGTTAAATATGTTTCACCATATTCCACTGTTATGAGTAACTTCCTGCCTGTTGTTTTAATTATTTTATTTTTTTATGTAATGTGATTCCTTGTTCTCCTCATGCGTTCTGGTTATGTGCTTCCTTTGTCTTATGTGGTATGTTTTCATTGGTTGATCTTCTCATGTTTTACTCAGTTGTGTTTTCTACTGGTGTACGTAGACAGATCGGTGTATGACGCTAAAGTACCTCAAGAGCGAGTAGAGAATGCTTTTGAATCGACTTCAAGTTGAATACCGGTTCTTGTATCTTGTTTGTCATTAGTCCATGTGTTTGTATAGCCCTCTTGTTTCCATAGTCTTTTTTTAGCTTTTTTGTTGTTGTAACCCGCTGTTGCAGGGTTGTAAAAAATGCTGCAGTGCAAAATTGTAAAAATGCTGCAGTGCAAAACTGTTAATTGATTAACCGAAAGTTTCCGTACTATATACGGTAAATACCTGAGATAGATCTCATGGTACATTACTGTAAAATACTGTTAAATTTACAGTTTTTGAAATTGAAAAAGAACAAATCATAAATTGACAATCCCATAATTCCCTGTGTGACACTTCACATTTTATTTATTTTTATTTTTTTAATAACTGTTTCATCATAGTTTTCTTCTCTTTTTTTTCCTAATCAGTTATGTACATTTAGAGTTTTGTGTTACATTTAATGTTGTTAATTGCATTTTTTTTTCATGGTAATTTATTTCATAGTGTTTAATGTTTGTGTGAATGACACTGTTCAGCTTCTTTATTTAAGTACAAACCTTCTTGTGGAAGAGATGCTTGGGATGAGCTTTGATTGATCATGTGACTCTCATCACTGCTGTGATGATTGTTGGTTGTCACAGTGGTACAAAACAGATATGAATACTTGAATTGTTTTTTTAATTTAACATTTTATCAGATAATGAAATATGGTTTATTACTGTAAATTTTAAGTTAAGTCTGTAAAACCAATAACATTGCTACTGTATTTTTGACCGTAAAGTTCTGGCAACCACAGCTGCTGTGTAGGCTATGCAAGACAGTGGTTGAATCTGTAAAATTATACATTTGGTATAAATGTATTTGTGTCGGTGATGTTTTGCTCTTGGTCTTCTACTAGTGCCAACAACATGTAGCCTACTACATTAGAATTGTAGAATTAGCCGCTTGTCTAATACAATTATTGAATCAATCAGATCTAATACAAATAAGTAAATCCCGCCCAAAAAAATGCCTTCAAGAAAACAGAGAAGAAAGAGAAAGAGCGAAGGGAGGCTGCTAAAGGCAGTTCAACACTGAAAACATGAATCCAAAGCTCCAGCAACCCAGAAGGTAAATCATCATATACAACAGTTATCAGACAGTTTGTCAGTTTAATTCTTGTAAGTACATTTACAAGAAAGATAGACCTTAAATTATTTGAATGAAAGAGTAATTATATTACAAGAACATACATTGAATTAGCACTAAGCATAACAATTGTATTTACAATATGATATATGTAATAGGTGTGTTGTTCATTCTCTACATTAAGATGAAACTGCCTCCGAATCAACTCAACAGAGTAAAAGTGAAGGTCTTGGAACTGAACCAGAGCCAGAGAAAAAGTTCAGAATGGCAATACAATGAGACAGAAAGGGAAGAGACAGACACAGAACAGGAGAAATGGATAGTGAGGCAGCCACAGCCAAGTACACAAGGGAGACAAAGACATAAGACTTGAGTTTTAGATCCTGCTCAAGTAAAGAAATACAAAAATGTACAATGTGTTATCGATCTATCTATCTATCTATCTATCTATCTATCTATCTATCTATCTATCTATCTATCTATCTATCTATCTATCTATCTACACCAGTCTATTTATAGATTGAAACCATGCTTTGCGTGATTTTGTCATTTTTTCTAGCAGTAAACTTTGATTTAATACAGTATATTCATTTTCAAATAATAAATAAAAAAATAGAAAAAAATAATATAATATAATATAATTAAGATGTTAGTCAGGGTCTGGCTTGGGACAAAATTGCTGTAAAACGTCCAAATGTTACTGGGTAACAGAATTTCGATAAAAGTTTCCTTTTTTGTATTCGGGCAAAAGTCAGGTAGTGCACAAAATGTTCTGCTACTGTATAGCTTTTGACAGGTTGTGACTAAATTATAAAATTATTACTCTCCAGAATCCTTCAGCTTTTCATTTTGTTCTCAGTGTCTTTCCTCTCCGATCTGTCTCTTATGTCAAAGATAAAATAGCGCTATGTGAATTCCCATGAGGCACCAAGTTTAATCTTCACCATACAGCTGCAAAAAAGGTCTGTTAAACAAACTAAAATAAAATGTATAGTTGGAGCAAATTATCTCCACACTGGTGATTTAAGTTCACAAATGGTCTGCGTTTACTTTGATTATGGACAGTACATCACTTAATAATCTAAAATGTGCAGTTAGACTCTCACTGCTCATTCTTAATGTAAAATAAAAATACCTTGAGGATTGTTTAGTTTCTTCTGGTAAATTTAAAAGAGGGGATGGTTTCTTATAACAGTAGCTAATTACAATGATCTGGATTCTGGAATAACATTGGGCCTGTAATTGAGTTTCTTTTTTAAAGCACTTTTCTTACCTCATTTCCTGAGCAAAGAGGTTTGGCTGCAGACAAGCTCATTTCTTTGTTTGCTGTTACTAGTTTCACAGTTTACTGAAGGTGCGTGACAGTGTCTGCATCTTTAAGTCACTTATGGACAAATGGTAACACTTTATTTTAGAGTGTATATGTTACATGTTGTGTACTAACTGTAGTAATTACAGTAAATTATGCATAATTACACGCAACTAACCTTAAACCAAACCCTAACCCTACTCCTATATTAAGTGCATGTTATTTATAATACTACTTAGTATTAAATGTATATTTACACTGTGTAACAAAAACACCTTAAATAAAGTATAACCAATAGTATTTATATGTGAACTTGAAAGCCTTATATTGTTTGATGGAGTAAGCCTAGTTCACACTACATGATTTTAAGCCAGATTAAAGCCCGATTTGCAAATCGTTGAGCTCACCGACAGGTCAGGGTATTATCGCGTCCAAATCGCGGGGGATTAGCGGGCGATGAACGCTCGCCAATTTGTTAGTGAAAGAGCCAACAACGCATCAAAGACGCTCACAGATGCGTCACCGAGCCCAGAAAAAAAAATATTTAGCATGCTAGATATCCAGAGCTGTCGCATTTCTCATCACGTGATGTCAAGAGCTACAGCCAATCAGAGCAAGGCATGGGTTGAGGTAACCGAGTAAATTTTATTTGTTCTTTTTTTTTTGCATTTTTTTTTTCAGAGCAAATCATTGCGCAAACAGTTTGCAGCACTAGTTTCTGTCTGACATCCCAACCTGATCTCACGACCAAGTCGTACGAATTCGACGAATGATTAAAAAGTGGCTAATTCGTAACAATTCATACGACCTCACTCGTACGAATTAATACGATTTTGCTAAATCGTACATATTTTACGAATTGGCCAATTCGTATGAATTCGTACGAATGACCTACCCCTTACCCCGCCCCTAAACCTAACCATCACGTGGGTTTAGACAAATCGTACGAATTAGTACGAGTGAGGTCGTACGAATTAGTACGAATTAGCCACTTTTTAATCATGCGTCGAATTCGTACGAATTGGTCGTGAGATAGTGTTGGACATCCACATTCGCGCGTTGTGTTTTTCGTCTTCTTGGCTGGGTATTGGCGCGTGTGCTGTTTCGCGTCATTTCCGGTTCGTTATATAGCGTGATTTTTCGTCGACAAAACATGGTTTGTAGACAAGATCGTTGGGTGACAGAGTTGTTGTCAACTTGTGTAGTGCGTAACCTCCCGGATCAATCACGTTGTGTCGTGTGAACAGCTCAACAACTTAAACTCTCCTGATTTCACAGAGAGCAAGTCATGTAGTGTGAACCGCACAGTTAAACCCGACGTTTTAAAATCATGTAGCGTGAACTAAGTGTTAGTTGAATTATTGATGTTTAGTGGCATTGGTTAACACCAGATATAGTAACCAAAAAAGTAATTCATATTTTAGTCTTGTCCAGTGTAGTTTCTAAAAAGTGACTGGTGACTACAGTAAACTTATACCAACTAATGTTTCATTTTTCATTTTGTTCACAAAACTTTATTTGAATTAGGAATAAAAACTGATTTGATCTCATTTTGAATGAATATCTGATGCTTCAGGCAATATTAAACTGTCTAACACAGCTGTGCTGCAATAATAATAAAAAAGATAGATTTAACTTGTCAAATTAAACATTTTGCTGGTAGCTATCAGTCGTTTGAGGTGTCAGAGCATACTGAATCTGTCGAAAGTGGAAGTTAATGATGGATTTATCTCACTTTGTGGAAATTCCCTGAGAGATAAACAGCTCAATGTTGTTGCATATGCTTGGAGATTTCAGTGTGCTTCAGAACACAATTTTCACACAGTACATTCAATTGTCTCTTTGGAGGCACGACGTTTAACCTCTGTCATGTGCTATACATGCCATTAAATAAACTAATACATTAAATACATTGCATGATGGACGTAGTTTAAATTAATAAGACAGAAACTTTTAAATGTTTGCTTATATTGTATTTAATCTGTTTGCTGTTTGCATCTCAGTAAATGACGTAATTAATGTAATACGACATTTCTGGAACATTTTAAGTTTCAAGGTTTTTTTTTTTTTTTTTTTTTTTTGTATAGCACATTTAAAAACAGTAAACATGGCTGACCAAAGTGCTTAACAAAACATGAGATGAGGGCAAACCCCAGAGCCTACTCTGCTTTGATTGGTCAGATGGCCCAGTCTGTTGTGACTGGTCTACTCTGCTCTGATTGGTCAGATGGCCCAATCTGTTGTGATTGTTTGACTGCTCACATCGCATTGCTCATTACCATATCTGAATTTCATCTGAAGTTCAATAGTAATAACTGTGTAGTTTTTTTTTTTTCTTTTTCTTTTCTGTATCAATTCCAATGCGAGTCATCATCCTTTAAAAGTGTATGCAAACTGGATTTGCTCTGCAGAACGTTTACATTCACAATCAGCTATTACACTGTATAAAAGGTAATATTCGAAAAATCATAATAGAAGCACTTTCAGGAACAACCACGTGCAAATGTACAAATTACAGTTATATTAACAAGGTTGCACTTCATTTTTTTTTTAATTTACGATTCAACAGAACTAACTTTTCCTTGAAAATGATGCCTGAAGTCATTATTAATCAGCATAATTTTTCAATTAATTAGCTGACCTAACTATAAACTGTTATATATAAATTCTAAAACAAATTGTTTAAAGGCTCAAATCTGATATTGGATATTATTTCAAAGATTATTCTTAACATTTTTCTGGTGCCATTTCTACGGATCATTTAATACAGTAGACATGAATATGTCGGCTTTTGCCTCCCTGCGGGAGCCCCTGTGGACAAGGAGCACTGCATTGTTTGCTTTGATGTCTTTGAGATGTGAATTATGAATCTCTCCCCAAAATGAGATTAAACGTGAACAAAACCGGTCAGCCCCTTTCACATCCCACCTTTCCTCCAAACCAGCTTGCTAATAATCTCTGATTGCACTTTGAAGTGGAAATGGGTTGTTTCCAGAGGAGCAGATCATCTGCACACCCAGTGAGACTCTAGTGGTGCATTTGACATGTTTAATTTATGGCTCTTGCCAGGAGCACATAATGGCAGAAAGAGGATATTTTTTTAAATGACTTATTGATGGAGGATTGAGGTGATACAACTAGCTTTCATGAAAAATGAGTGAAGTTAATAGGGTTCGCTGTCTCTAGAACAATCAGACAGAAAAATAGTGACATCTAGAATGAAACTTTGATGAGCTTATCTCAAGGGAAAGCCATGACTTGTCTTGACAGGCTGCAGATGGTGAATTCTCTTTGTCTGAGAGCTACACCTGTCAAATTCAGTGTCATGAGTGCTGGATTAACTTTTTTAAAGGGGTATTATGCCCTTTTACGTAGTCTTTATTTTGTTTTTGGGAAATGCAAGAAAATGCTTTCATGCATGATTATTCAAAAAACATGCTCGAACACGTCGTTAGATCCTTTTTTTGATGAAGCCCCTCCTTTCGAAATACGAAATGTCTCCTGCGTAGTGGTGAACAGCCTTAAAAAAGTGAGAGCTTACAAAAAGTCGGATGTAGTCGACGGTCAACTGAATGGGGATTAGGGATGGGAATTGATAAGATTTTATCGATATCAATGCCACTAAGGATTCTGCTTATCGATCCGATTCTTTAACGATTCTCTTATCGATTCCTGATAGCACTGTGTGGGAAAAAGTAGTCATATTCATTTTTGGGGGAAAGAAACAAGTGGTTTTATTTGTTTTAAACCTTACACTTGACTAAGTAAACTGTACTTTTGATGTAATTTATATAATAAATGAAACCTTATTGAAAAGTGTTACGATTAGTTATACACCGATTAAACGTCCCATGAGTTCAGTTCAGTGTTGGAAGATCAGTTCAGTTGTTTTAACCATTCATTAAAACGAATCGGTTCAAATGAGTCATTAGTTCGCGAATTGAACGTGTCATTATCGGATGTTGGGACATCCCACACAAGATGTGTGTCATCACCGAAAACATTTCATCTTTTGGTCGTTTTTTCCATTTATTTGAAGTGTGGTTTATGTCAGCTAAATGTGCGGAGCACTTTTTTAGAGAAGATAAGACAACGTAGGCCTATTTTAGCACAATTCACACCCAGCGGTAATTCAATAAAAACAAATCTCCGAATGCTGCACATGAAATTTAGTCTCCCGACCTCACCATTGTGTCGATTATTTTGATTAATATGTGCGAGGGATAGAGAGAGAGCAAGACAGCGCTTAGTTTTGAGCAGTGAAGCCAGAGAGAGGTGCGCTCGCGCACGACCGGGGCTCTCTCTCTCCCTGCTCGTTCAGTTTAACACGCACCCTGTCACGAGCGCAGCGGTTTATAACTACAGAGAGAGACAATTTTACCGGTACTCACTAATCAAATAAGGCTTTGGTGGTACAAAAAATCGCTTTGGACGCTGTGCTATGGTGCTTAATAAAGGACAAAGGGACAGTTGTGAGTTCACTGTCTGAAGCCTACATACTGGTTGACTCAGAGCAGGAGAATCGATAAGAGGAATCATTAACGTCGAGCGCATACAATAGCGATGGATCGTAAAATTTAGAACCGGTTCTCGAGTGGAACCAGTTTTCGATTCCCATCCCTAATGGGGATCATGTCAGAGAGCAAATGTTCTTTGAGGACTATTGAACAAGCCAAATGGAATTGGCGTCCGTGATTCGCATCACACACTCCGCCCCCGCCCCCAAGAGTGCCATTGTTTTCAATAAGCAAGTGTGTTGGTGTTCTTCAGGAAGACTTTCCCAGTGCTGGTGTTCTACAGCGCGAGTGCAGCGGTGATCGCGGGCACAGCCGTGACAAATTTCTAAGGGTTTGTATGTGTTAACGTGTTAACGGCTAGCTAGAGGGCAGAAAAGTGAGTGCTTCACTGTTTCAGTTCACCCTGTGGGCTCTAACACTGGTGATGGGTCCTATTTCCTGAAAGAGCAACACGAGTGCGTTTGCATCCTTTTCAAAATGTCATTTCTCCTGTGCGTTTCTGGATTTTTACATCACATATTTGAGCTATATATTTATGTGTATATATGTATGTAATATTTATATTTTCAGCATGCTGAGGCAGCTTTTGTGGATTGCTCATGTTCTCATTGCTGGAATATGACTGTCACGGTGTTGAGATTGATGCTGCGTTGACGTGCTATGGAAAATAGGATATTTTCCACTTGTGAACTGGTATTTACCAGTGTGTTGCATTCAAGTGTTTTTGTTGTCGTAATGTGGTAAAAAGATGGAGATCCAGACCTGTTATTTAGCTAAAACTATTTTAGATTGCTTAAGTCATCTGCAACAGCAAGAAAATGATTTATCAAAACTCAAAAGGTAAATAATATGCTGTATATTTTCTAGATCATGAATAGTATAATTTTTTTTTTTACCATTCACGACTCTCGCGGTGCTCTCCGTCATTTTGAAATGGTCAAAGGCTATTTCATCTCGGCAACTCGTCCATCAAAATCAGTGCATCAGTGGTAAATACCACATGAGGGGGTGTTCATGTGCATTTTCCACATCGGCTTTTGGTATTTACCACAATTACCATAGCACATGAACGCAGCATAAGATTCACCTCCTTCCGCGAAGCGCGAGTCCCCATTACCATGCCCCACCCCTGGGTGCCGTGCGGGATGGGTGATCGGAGGATAGTGATGGATGTCTTGCCCGGTAACCATTCCCTGTGGGCTCCTCACTCGTCCATCACACCGCAGCCGATAGAATTCCTGATGAGCATGCTGGTTTCTCTGTAATGGACCGATCAGCTGTTGCAATGGGGGTTCCCCCAGAGGATAAGAGGTCAATGGCAGCATCGGAAGGTGAGCTGGCCTCTGGAGATGACGACTCGGCTGTGTTATATCCCTCTGGGAGTGTAACATTGCCCAAGCCAAATCCAGAAATGTCAGCTATGCTGAAGCGTGCCGCCAAGGCTGCCGTGCTCGAGTGGAAACTCCACATGTCCCGTTCAGTCTCGGTTGGAGGATTGCTATCTTGGGCGGGCCGCACTTGTTCTCAGCTTTCTAGCAGTGCTTTTCTTTTCCGAAATGCATGGAGAGCTTATCAGGTGGTGAACGGCCCCTTTCTCTGCCAGAAACTGCCTGAATAGCTTTTCCCCCTCACTACCCCTGATGAAGGAACGGTGAAGGGCTGCGAAGTGTATGGGGGTGGTGATGGCACAGTGGATAAGACACATGCCTTTGGTGTGAGATACCCGGGATCGAATCCACTGCAAGACACCAAGGTGTAGCATCCTCTTGTATGCCATAGCGCTGCTACAGGTCTGTCAGGCCAGGGCACCGATGGACATGCACGAGGGTAGCCCAGACCATGCGCTCATAGGTGAGCACCGCACTGCATTTGTCCTCGTCCTCCGGGGTACGAGCCTCCTTGTGTGTGCGATCGGTCTAGCGATGTCCACCTTAGTGGTCCAGGAGCACCATATTTGGCTTAGCCTGCTTGAAATGGCGGATGTGGACAAGGTTCGGTTCCTGGTCTCCCCAATTTCCCAGGTTGGGCTGGTCAGCGACGCGGTGGAGAACTGCATCCAACAGTTCTCTGCTGCCCAAGAGCAGACGGAGGCCATCTGGCACATGCTGCCCCTGTGGCCCACTGCTGCCTCCACCACCTGCTCATCGCTGAGGGGGTTCCCAGGCTCCTGCTGGGCCTATTTTCGTAGCTCAACTTGGTGAATTAAGTTCAATTCAATGTTAGTTTTAATACAGATGTCACAGAACAGTAAGAGGGGACTCAAGCGCAGAATGAGTTTTAAACAGTTTATTGCGACATACAGAAGGCAGGACAAAAGATGGTGGGAGAGGAGGTCAACACAATCCAACAGATGGCAAGGAACGAAGCACAACGACCAACTTGACTTGACTTGACTTGACTTTGACCCACACAACAGGAAACGTAGACAGGAACATACGATAAAATCCACAACAGGAACAATAAGCAAGAAAATATTCAGGTTGCACAACAAACTGGCAAATCATGAGGGAAAGAGAACAAAATAAATAGGGAGCAGAGAACATTTGGAACAGGTGAGGACACTCAGAGGGCTTAAACAAGGGGTGTGGTAACAGGAAACAAGGAAGCTGAACGAGAGGAGCACATGCCCAACACAATCAGATACAGAGCCATGTGTAAAACAAACAAGGAAACATTAAAGCAAGACAGACAGAGGAGACGAGAACCTGACAATACCCCCTCTCCATTGAATTTCACCTGGTGTCCAATAGAAAACAAATGATTCCCTGGGGGCAACAACTTGGGGTTGGGATGTAAAGATGGGAGTCCCACATGGACCAGGAAACAGAGGGAGGGATAGGGTGGGTGGACCAGGACCAGGCAAAAAGTTTGGGGCTGACCAAGGAGGTACCAGCTAAGGGGAACCATAATTGCCAGAAAATTCAGAGGATGGGATGGGATGGATGGGGCCTTGACTAGAGGCACTCTCTGGAACAGGCTTTAGTCTCTGGAAGAGACTCAGGGTTCTATCTCTTTGGAACAGGATCTGGGTTCTCACTCTCTGCAATGTTCGAACCACCAGATCTTAAACAGGGGTAAAATGAAACAAGGAGGCTGGACGAGAGGAGCACATGGCCAACACAAACAAGCAAGGAAGCTGGACGAGAGGAGCACATGGCCAACACAAAATAAACAAGGAAACATTGAGGCAAGACAAGACAAGACAGACAGATGAGCACCCTGACAACAGGATTGTATCATTTCTGTGCCACATTTGAAAAACAATTGCAGTTATATAAATATAATTTTAACTTGTTTGATTTACTTTAGCTTGCTAAAGTTTTAAGCTTCAAAGTGTGAAGGTTTATTTCCATTAATACTTGTACATTTATCTGTGTTGAATTTCTATTAATTTCTTTGAATTGCAATGTATTTTCTTTTAATATCAGCTTTTTGTGATATTTCTTTAACCTGTATAATAATTTTGATTGCATGGCTGCAATACTACTGTAAATTGTCTTGTCTACTTAGCTGTGACCCATAAGCTTCTGATAGTACAGCAGAACATTGGCCTACTTTGATGCCGTAATCTAACTGAAATTAATTCAGGGTGATTTACTATGGCTGGCGAAATTTCATTTCCTCTTAAAGATAGGAGTGCACCCTCCCTTTGTCATATACTGTATATTGAATGCAGGCATTCGTACTACTGAAGCCAAAGCTCATTTTAACGTCTTGCTTTGTGTCATTATCCTTGTGCTGATTGAAGCGTTTCCATTTGGTAAACTCTTGAGTCATCAGGCGGGAAGTCATTTCCAGAAGGGCATCCACAAAGCTTTTAAAACTCAGAAAGAACATAATAAATAACTGATCGATTTTTTTCTACAGACTCTTCCTAGCAGGATGCTCAAGATGTAATTGGCCCTGTAAGCAACATTTGTCTTGATTAGAGTCCATTTGAATCCACTAAGATGAGCTTGCTGCTGTCTATTCCTCAAGTCACTTTTCAAAGGCTGTAGAAATAAATCTGACCTGCTCCACTCCAGCTGGTGTCACCACATCGTCTGGGACTGTCTGCAGTAAATCGGGCCAGAATTATTCAGTGGTGGATCCTTGATAAGTCAATACATTAATAAAATGATGCAGTTTCAGCTCTAAAGGTCATCTAAAAGAGAGGCTTGGCTGAAAGTGTCATGTTGCCATAAAATTTAAGAGGAAAAATATATGAGACTGTGGCATAATATTGAATTAATGCACTCGTTGACAAAGGTGGAAAGCAGCATGGATCCTTCACGTACTGGACCCTAATTTTCATGGCCCCCAGAATATTGTGTAGCATGAATATCTGAATATGCAAACTCAGTCCTTTTGTTATATATAAACGAGGTACGCAAGTTTGGTTCGGTTTTCGGTATGCATTTTTAAACCGAACGTTTCGTTGGACCATGTTTCCTGCCAACCAACATTTTGTTATTTCAAATGTAGGCGCGTTGCAAGCACGCTCATTGACGTTGGCATGACCACAACATTGCCCAACATCAAATGGCAAATGTAATGTAAGCAGAACGAAACTGAGCTTTTAGTTATTGTGACGGACCGTTTATCAGTTTGGACCAATCCATCGCGAGCCGATCTTGATCATCAGCACTGTTACTGCACAGCCAAATCCAGTAAAGAAAAAAATTTAATTTGCCACTGAAGTAATAACATCGCTGCGAGATCTAGTGAGAAACATTCCCATTTCTCCATTATTAATGGATCAAACCGCGCTGACGTGGAAACCAGGAAGAAACATTGTGCCATGAATGAACTATTCAGTGTTTGTATGTTCATTTTTTTCTCTTACTGTTATGTTTGTTTACTTGTACTCTTTTTTTATATTGATTCCTTAATAAAATTATGGGAAAAAAAAACTATTCAGTGTCCACAGATCAGCAACATTCACCATGGATTTTGTAGTAACACTACTAACTGTAACCATGGAAGTTTGGCAGGAATAGTAGGCTATAATTCTTTCAAGTAACATTACGTCGGTTTTATTTTGACATTATGAATACAATTGCTGCCCTCAAATGTTAATCTGAACTAAAATGAACCTTTGTTTATAACTACTACAATATTACATTTCATTGTGTCCAAGGAGATGTTTTGTTTCATATGCTCCTAAGAAAAGTCAAGTATATCTCCATCATTGTTCAAAGTTATATATATACTGTATATCATACTTTATGATGTTAGTTTTATTAAAAATATAATTAAAAAATACATCAAGGACGTCTCTGGCTTTTTTTTTTTTTTTTTTTTTTTTTTTTGCTGTATCGAAAACGTACCGAACCGTGATCCAAGTGTATCGTATCGAACCGAACCGTGAATTTTGTGAAATGTAGTACAAAAGGACAGACCCTCTGCTTTTAAACAAAACAGAAAAAAAAGTTATTTTATCTCGTATTTTAACACTATCCGTCATCAGTTCATCAGTGTGTGAAATTTTAAACCACGTGTGTTTCAACCAGCCCCACTTGCCCCTACATTTGCATCCTTTTTGAAACTTCAAAGCCCTAGTCCCCATTCACTATTCGTTATTAAATTAAAAAAAAAAAAAAAATACATATCGACAAGTACATGTCTAATATTTCTAATATTGTGTTACACAGAAGACTATTCGGAAAATCATACGGATTTGAAACGATAGTAATTATTCATTTTGCATGCATTCATATCATTTTTATTTTTTAGTTGAACTATCCCTTTAAAAACTTCCTCTTCCATAATCAGTCTAATTAGAGTCTACTAATGCTTTACAGTCCCATATGAATGCAAACAATTATTTTCAGTTCCTACTAACCTGTTACCACCTGCTGAAAATCTCTCACAGATAATAAAATCAAGCTATTAAAATGTGAAAGGAGTCCCTACTGGCATTATCACTGCGATGTTACTTCAATATCAAATTATCGTTTTGTTATTATTCTCTCCCTGGGTAGCTGTATTAAAACCTTCATTCATTTTTTACTGAAACTAATTTACTTCAAGCTGCGTTTTAATTGTGCTAATTTTGAAATATCTGCTTTATATTAGATGATTAAAAAGCAGAACATACTTTTTTAACATTTGCAATTGTATTTTAAAGGTTTCTCTCAAATACTATTTCAAAATCAAACACCTTTCTTCTTCCTCTATTTTATATTTATTTATTTATTAACTTATTTTTAACCCATGCAGACATTTTGTGGCAGCTTTATAGATTGTTGTTGGTCTCGTGCTGTGACCATATGATGCCCATTTTCACCTCCATTGGCCATCTGTGCCTCTGCCTGCTGGCAACTCACACTGTGCCCACAGAATCCATTTAGTTTCAATTAACTCTGCTTCCATCCACCCCAGGGACACAGTATTTTTGTGATGACAGCAATATGTATGGTGGCAACTGCAACTGCATACAATGAGTTCACCTGTCCCCCTTTAACACCTCAAGCCTTTTTTTTTATCTTTCCAAAAATAGCTGGTCCATTTGTCTTTCTTTTTTTCTTTGGCTTTATGGGAGCTTGAAATCCATTGGTGGAGTTAAATACACTTTTTATGAGAGAAGTCTGCTTTTCTACAATCAGAGACATAGAATACACTCACATATATAGACTATGAAGTCTCGGCAAGAGTTTACTGCATTTAATAATCTTTGTTAATGTTAAATGATAACAGGCTTTGCTCAGCCCCGCCTCTCTGTTCTGTTGGGTGTTTTGACTACTGATCTATATAATAATTATAGATCAGTGGTTTAAAAACAATGCACGTGGAGTGTTGCCTTGACAACAGTTGAGGGTATATTTTGGAACAAGAATGTCAGCGGGAGTCTCTGAGGAAACATCCGTGCAATCGTATCAGTTTAAACCGGAGTCGGACAAGAAACAAGATGACGGCCACAAAGTTCGACAATTAAAGGAGTAGTTCACTTTTAAAAAATCTATCTAGTCTTATCTAGTGAAATGATCGGTCATTTAAAAAATAAATAAAAAAGTTTAAGTTTTATAAGCACAAATGCTTGCCTTGCTCTGTTCTGTGATGAGCATTCATGACTCTCCTTCCAAACTCGTTCATCAAAATGAACAAATCTTTTTTTCGAGTTATGACTCGAAGGGTCCTAGATAAGACCTTTATTCATCGTCTGTTGTCGTTTAAAGCCTTTTGAAGATGCACTGAAACTCTCATTTGGACCTTGAACTGTTTGGTTACCAATGAAGTCCATTATATGGAGAAAGTCCTGGAATGTTTTCATCAAAAAACTTAATTTCTTTTCAACTGACGAAAGAAAGACATGGACATCTTGAATGACACGGGGGTGAGTAAATTATCAGCAAAAGTTGTTGTTTTTTTAAGTGAACTACTCCTTTAAGGCTCAAACAGGACGTTTCGCACTATGTTTGTGTGCACTGTCAGGGTAGAGTAGTGAGATACGAACACTATGTGTTTATTGATAGGTTAGTTTGTTGACATATTGATTAGAGATAGATTGGTCAATGGTCATGAAAAGTGGTTAATAAAACTTTACACTCACTTCTTCTGGAGGTGCAGCAGGAACATGAATAGTTGGTACCGATTATTTTTTCAGTAGCAGCTTCTTATCAAAACCAGCTTTATACTTACCCTCAGTTATAAAGCAGTCTGGTGAGAAATTATTTGCGCAAACATGAAAGCATTGATATTGCTCATGGGAAATATTCCCTTCGTAAACAAAATTCAGCCACTGCGTCTTCAGCGGTTCGGATATAGGAACAACTAAATGACTGCTGTTAGTGTAATTACAAAGAACAGAACAATAGGGTGCCAGATTTCTATAGAGCCTTCCAGGTGAAAACCCGGCTAAAACTCACCGTAAACAGGGCTTACTATGTAGCAAAATAAACCAGACACCTGTGTCACATCGCGGCCAAAGCAGTGAGTGAGGAGGCGTTGAATGATCATTTAGATGGGTTTTTTGATGAGGTCGGTGAAGATGGGAAAAATCTAACATTTCTGTGCAAACTTTGCCCGTCGATAAAATAATTGTTGTCTGTGGTTGTATATGGGCTGTGGCAATAATAATAATAATAATAATAAAAGAAAGAAAGAAGCTTGCAACATATGGAAAAAAAGAACTATGAACTAGTTCATTTTTTGAAGTATGAACTATAAACTAGTTCATTTTAAAATCTGTGAACTGAACTTTGAAGTAGTTCATGTAGAAAGTGAACTTTCCCAACACTGTGTATAGTGTTTATTGTCCTCTGTGTTTATAAAAAGTTAATTCTGCATCACTTGACAAAAACAAAATGGCCGCTAAGTGAATTGAATTGCCCCAAAAGGACTTTGACCTTACTTTCATTAAAATGTCTATACAGTTAAAAAAAAAAAGTGCAAAAAATAGTTTTGTAAGATCATTGCCGTAAGGGAAAACAAAGTATTCCTCTATCTGCCTGAATTTGAATGGTGCTTGAGAGTAACTTTTATCTCATTTATTCACTTTCATCTTTTTTACACAATTTATTATCTTCTCTCAGTTGTTCATTATCGGGCTCTAGAAGCATGTCTACGGCATGGATGTGTTTCTTTCTGCCTGATCAGACATTGGTGATTCACTATGAGCATGTCAGGATATAAATAATACGGAATGATAGCAGCTGCGGTTCTCCTCATCTCGACAGGCAGTACGACGACTCCACCCTCATTAGAGATCTGATCCACATGCGCTGATGATAGCAGGCTTTGGAATTTGAGAGGAGAGATCTGGTTTAGAACTAGTTTCCAAAAGCATGAGTCCATTTGAAGCCTGATCATGCTGTGAGTGTACTTAAGTTTCAAATGAGAGTTATGAATTCAAAATGTATCCTGGGATTCTATGACAGCACAGACTTTTGGTGTATGTGAGCGTAACTGAGATTTAGAGATGTTTCTGGAGACTGACAGGATCTTGATTGTGTTTTTTTTTTTCCTTGCTGAATGAGGGTAAGTTCAGCTACTTGAGAAGGATTGTGTTATTAAATTTCTTTTACAGATGGATTTATCTCAATGGCTTAATCAGACTTAGAAATCGTCCAACCCTGAAGCAGGTTTTAACATGAAGGGTTTCCTTAAAGATAAAAATCTAATCGAAACACTAATGGTTTGGAAGAATATACTATTTGTATATGCTTTGATTTTCCTACCAAAATGGGTTTTAAATGTTTATTAAATCTATCAGTCCTGGTTTCACAGACAGGGCTTGGATAAAGCCAGGAGTAGGCCTTAGTTAAATTTGGTAATTTAAGTAAAAAAAAAAAAAAAAAAAAAAACATTACTGATCTTGAGACAAAACAATGCCACTGACATAGTTGCTTTCAATCAAAACAGTACAAACGTGCATTTTTTTTTTAGCATGCATTGGCTACTACCTGGATGCGATCATGTACAAAACAGATCGGTATCTTCATTTAAATTCCCCTAAAAACGATCACATCAAGAAGAGGTTTTTAGAGAGCCTATTGTTACCTTGATGAAGAAGAGCTGAGGATCACCGCCAACACCCGCCTCTGTAGTGATCATTTTACACTGGATCGATTTATAAACTTTCCTCAGAGACAACTTGGATTCACTGATAATTCACTGATAATCCGCTGTTACTGGTGAACGGGGCCGAAACGACGATCTCCCGCCTCAGCTTTCATCCTCCCGTCTCCAAAAGCTAATCAGCTAATATCACCGTCAACAGCTTTCCCGTGAGTGGGCGTGGTTTCAGCACAGCCAGCGGACACGCCCCCAGCGTTTGAGAGCAGAGAATCTGCTCATTTTTTCATGATTTTGATAGCTTATTTTATGTACTTCCCGACTTTTTTTATCATTCAAATATGGCTGGGTGGCTAATTACACATTTTTCTGTGGTGTGACAAACTCAGAACACATACTTAATTTTGACTTTACACGGACTTTAAGACGCAATATGCGTCATTTCCGATTCTTCTTCCTGTATCCAAAGACAACAACAACAGCAGCACACGGATAATGAATAGTTCCCTATCGAGGGAACTCAACACTGCGTCGATAAAATCGACTCTTTGGGGACGCTCCCTAAGCGTGCGCCTCTGAAGTATGAATGAAACTAATCCAATCCTGATTGGTGTTGCGTCGTGACGTAACATGTGACGGCATACCCGGAAGTATAAAAGTGACGCTGTCACAACACACACTAGCTTTCGCTCTTCAGCAAGCGCTTTATGTTGAAACTGTCTGTCTTATTTGGTGTTGTTTGTCTTATTATTGAAAGAAAGTATGGCCAGTGAACAATTCAAGAGGTGTGTGCATCCCTGCCCTCGTTTCATCACGGGTGGGGACGCACACTCTCTCTGTGTGTATTGTTTGGGAGTGCAGCACGCACGGGCAGCTCTCGAGGGGGCTGCTTGTGAAATGTGTGAGGCTTTGCCTATTAGAGTGCTGCGCTCCCGGCTGGCGTGCTTTGACGAGCACGGTCAGGCTCGCGTTCCCCAGGGTTCCGGTCCCGCATATGTCGAGGCGATGCGGCGACTGAGATCCTGGGGTTCGCAGCGGGATCTGGCGGAGGAGAGTGAGAATGCTGAGGCATTTTCTCGCTCGCCATCGGCTGGTCCCGCAGCCTCTGAGAGTGGTGTGGGAGCCCGCGCTGCGGTTTCTCCTACCCGCGATCAGGTCCCGGTGCTTGAGCTGTCTACTTCTGAGGAAGGGGACGTGCTCAGCATCGATGCGGACGACCGTGATCTCAGCACGCCATCACGCGGCCTGGGTTATGAGGAGCTGGTGGAGGTTGTGACACGCGCTGTGGCCAGACTAAACATCAGCTGGCCACAACATGAGCAGGAAACGCAAGTCACCAGTAAAATGGACGAGCGTTACCTGCAGCGCAGGTCACAGCCTCACCGCCGGGGTCTGCCGTTTTTCCCTGATCTCCATAAAGAGATCTCGAGAACGTGGGAAAGACCGCATTCGTCCCGTATTTCGAGTCCCAATGTAATAGGTTACAGCAATGTTATGGGGGCTCGAGATATGGGATATGGGAAGATGCCGAAGGTGGAGGAGGCTTTAGCGAGCTATCTCTCTCCCGAATCGGCGTCTTCCCTAAAGACCCCGGTGTTGCCTAGTAAGCCCTGCAGAGAGACATCTGCATTGGTGGGCAGGGCTTACATGGCGGCGGGTCGGGCTGGTTCGTGTCTGCACTCAATGGCGATTTTGCAGGCATACCAGGCCGACCTCCTGAAAGATTTGGATGAGGGGGAGGGGCCTACTCCTGAAGATGTCGCGGAGTTGAGGAAGGCCGCAGATTTGTCTCTCCGGGCCACTAGGGAAGCGGCCAGCGCTATTGGCCGCTCTATGGCGGCCATGGTGGCCACGGAGAGGCATCTGTGGCTGAACTTATCCGGTATTAAAGAAAAGGATAGGTCCTTCCTGCTGGATGCGCCGCTTTCGGCTTCTGGCCTGTTCGGCGACGCGGTTAATTCGGTTGTCGACAGGTTTCAGGAGTCGAGAAAACAATCTGCGGCGTTCCAGCAGTACCTCCCCCGGAAAGCGAAGGCCAAATCTAGTAGGGGGGCAAAGCAATCAGCCCCAGCCATCAGCCAGCTCCTCCCACAGGGCAGAGCAGAAGGAGAGCGTTTCCTCTAGAGCCCCCCTCCGGGGTCTTGGCAACAGAGGAAACGCTCCCAAAAACCGAAGTCCTCCAGCCAGAGGGGCGACCTGAGGGACGTCATTCAGGCTAAGAGGACTTCGGAAAAGAGGTCCTAGCCAAGGCAGGACTTCAGAGGGCTGCCCCCTCCGCAGTGAGACAACCGAGGTTGTTCTCACAACGGGGCCCTCTAGGAAAAGATGCAGGTCCGCCGTTAACAGCGCTTCGGGCCGCATCAATTTCCAGCGAAAAGACACCAGAGGCCAGCCTCGAGAGGCTGGTACCCTTAGCAGATTTTGTAGAGGGATGGTATCATCTTCCCAACATATCTCCATGGGTCCTGCAGATAATACGAGTTGGGTACAGACTGCAGTTCGCGCACCGCCCCCCCAAGTTCTCTGGGGTGGTGCTCACTGCGGTGGTCCCAGAGCAGGCTCAGGTGTTGGAACAAGAAGTACAGACTCTGCTGTCGAAAGGAGCAATAGAACGTGTTCTTCCGGTAGACAGGGAGTCCGGGTTTTACAGCCGGTACTTTATAGTTCCAAAGAAGGATGGGGGGTTAAGGCCAATTTTGGATCTCAGGGTGTTGAACCGGTCTCTGAGAAGGTTCAAATTCAGAATGTTGACCATTCCAACAATCGTGAGTCAAATCAGATCCGAGGACTGGTTTGTCACGATAGATCTGAAAGACGCCTATTTTCACATCTCCATCCTTCCTTGTCACAGGAGGTACCTGAGGTTCGCTTTCGGGGGCGAAGCATACCAATATCGGGTTCTTCCGTTCGGCCTAGCACTCTCTCCCCGCACATTTACCAAGTGTATGGACGTGGCCCTTGCTCCACTGAGACTTCAGGGGATTCGCGTATTGAATTATCTCGACGACTGGCTTATTTTGGCCCAGTCTCGGGAGATGGCAGTTCGGCATCGAGATGTCGTTCTTGGCCATATTCAAAAATTGGGGTTAAGACTCAATTTGAAGAAGAGTGTGCTAGAACCGTCCCAGGGCACGACCTTTTTGGGAGTCGTGTGGAACTCGATTACAATGCAGGCACGTATGTCTCCCGCACGTATCGAGTCAATTCTGGCGATGGTGTCCAGGGTGAGGCTAGGTCAGGCCGTCACTGTGAAACACTTTCAAAGGATGCTGGGCCTCATGGCAGCGGCATCCAACATTATTCCTCTGGGCCTCCTTCACATGAGGCCCCTCCAGTGGTGGTTGAAGACCAAGGGGTTCTCACCCAAAGGAAATCCGTTCCGTATGATCAGAGTAACGCGCAAGTGCCTTCAGTCTCTGCAAATATGGAAGAAGCCTTGGTTCCTATCCCAAGGGCCAGTGTTGGGGGTGTCATGTCGCCGGGAAACCGTTTCGACAGACGCCTCCCTTACGGGCTGGGGCGCGGTCATGGACGGCCGCTTTACCAGGGGTCTGTGGCAGGACCATCATCGCACTTGGCATATAAATTGCCTGGAGATGATGGCGGTATTCAAGGCTTTGAGGAGCTTCCTCCCAGACATCGAGGGTCGCCACGTCCTTATACGGACAGACAATACGTCAGTGGTGGCCTATCTGAACCGACAGGGGGACTCAGATCGCGCCCTCTGTGCAAACTGGCGCATCAGATTATCCTTTGGTCCCAGGGAAAGATATTGTCAATAAGGGCAATGTATATCCCAGGGGTTCAGAATCGGGGAGCAGACATCCTGTCGAGGCAGGGGCTGAGGCCCGGGGAATGGAGACTTCATCCGGATGTGGTGAAGTCGATATGGGAGAGGTTCGGACCGATGGAAGTGGATCTGTTTGCGTCTCGAGAGACGTCCCACTGTCCACTTTGGTTCTCCCTCTCACATCCAGCCCCACTGGGGTTGGATGCCATGGTACAGGCTTGGCCGAGGCTTCGCCTGTATGCTTTCCCCCCGATCGCTCTGCTCCCAGGGGTCCTGGAGAGGGTCCGTCAAGAGGGCATCAGTCTACTTCTACTTTTTGCACCCGAGTCCGGGCTACGTGCCTAAAGTTCCTTCGAGTACGGCTCGCTCTGTAGTCCTTCAGGCATTCCATCCTCCACCTCATGTGTCGGCGGGAGAAGAGAGGCTTCACTTGCTCTGCCCCGTCAGAGCTTTGAGTGTATACTTGGAAAAGTCTGCTTCTTGGAGAAGATCTGACCAGTTGTTAGTATGCTTTGGGTCACCTAAGAGGGGGCTCCCGGCGACCAAACAAACTATAAGTAACTGGATTGTCCAGGCTATTACTGAGGCTTACAAGGTGCGTGGGGTTCCTTCACCTTTGGCCTTAAGGGCTCACTCGACTAGAGGCATGGCTTCCTCTAGGGCCCTTCTGTCGGGAGTACCTCTGCAGGAGATTTGTGAGGCAGCCGGCTGGGCTACCCCGCATACTTTCATCAGGTTTTACAGTCTCAGCCTTCCCAGTACGCCCGGTGCACACGTTCTCGGCCCTTGCTGAGTGCCTAATCAGTTTCACTCTGGGGCGGGTCTGTTCGGTGCGTGGCCTAGTGGGTACTCGTTCCCCAAAGAGTCGATTTTATCGACGCAGTGTTGAGTTCCCTCGATAGGGAACGTCTCGGGTTATGACTATAACCCTTGTTCCCTGAGAAGGGAACGAGACACTGCGTCGTGTTGCCACGCCCCCTTTTCAGACCCTTGAGCGTCTTGCTTCATCGCGAGGCTAGTGTGTGTTGTGACAGCGTCACTTTTATACTTCCGGGTATGCCGTCACATGTTACATGATCAGGATTGGATTAGTTTCATTCATACTTCAGAGGCGCACGCTTAGGGAGCGTCCCCAAAGAGTCGATTTTATCGACGCAGTGTCTCGTTCCCTTCTCAGGGAACAAGGGTTATAGTCATAACCCGAGACGTTCAGGGCAGATAGCGATCACCTTTTTTTTTTCGCTTTGATGCTGGTAACATTACTAACCTCGCTCCAAAAGTATGCTGTGCTGCATCTCGCCATGTTTACTTCCGGTAAACTGCACACGGATTTTTGTATTCGGTGAGAAGTTTCTCTACTCAAAAAACCTACCTACCTACCGTATACCTGGGGTACCCCTTTTCTAACCAGAATTTTTGGTCATGTAAACGCGTACCGGCATGCGGCTGTTGTTGTTGACTTTGGATACAGGAAGAAGAATCGGAAATGACGCATATTGCATATTTACAATAACTGCGCATCGCCGTTTACATCGGGATGTTGCAATTCCATGTATACAGCAGCAACTCTCTCTGCTCACGCATGTAAACGTGTTATTCCTAATGTTTCAGAAACCCGAATAGAGACCTTAACCCGACCATGACCCGAAAATTGGCTGCACTGACAATATACATTTAAGTCCTGAGTAATATTAATTATCTACATGTACTTACTATAGGGTTAGAATTAGGGTTTGGTTTACGATTAGTTGCATTTCGTTGAGCATAATTTATAAATACTATAACAACATGTTGCATATGTAGCAATGACGCTGTAAAATAAAGTGTGATGGTTTAGGGTCAATGCGAATTCTCTATCGATTCATTTAAAAATACTTAAAATGCATTTTTTTACTCATTCTGTTGCTTGAATGTATGATGAGCATGTTTTATTTTATTCGTATTCATTTTATTTTTCTAATTTCCATTTTAAATGAATAATTCAGCATTTTTAGTTATAGAGAGCAACATGACTACAGAGATGATGTTTCTAAAAACATAGCACATTTGTTTTAACTTTTTTTCTTTCTTCATCGTGGACACTCTTATTTGTTATTGACTCAGAACCCAAACCAACAAAGAAAATGTACTTTGTTTATATATATATATATATATATATATATATATACACACAAATATATTTTGTGTAATTTGAGGTACACCACTGGTAACAATGGGAAGATTTTCCTTACATAATGCTTATCTAAATTAACTAATCATAAATTAAATTGGTAGAGAGGTAAATTTATGCATACTTGATGGGCAAACTATTATAAACATACTGTATGTCTAATGAGCTTCGAGTCTCAGAAAGAGGATGTGAAAGCTAAACACTGAGACTTTCGCTTCAATATCATAATTATTCATTTTCTGATATCTTATTAAGTGCTTCTGTCACATCTCACAGTCTATCACAAAGTGGTTTTAAAGTACGACACTGTTGCCTAAAAAGCATTATGTCAACTGTAAGTAACAACTGTTTAAACAGGTGTCACTGCAAAATCAACATATTTTATACTTGCGGCTAATATATACTGACATAAAGTGCTTGCAAATGACGCTTCTGCTTGACAAGAGCAACATTACTGGTATGAACCAACAAAAAACGGGACTTATCTGTGTGAGTGGCAGCTGGACTAGGCCTTAGTGTCATTTTTACAATGAAGACTATCCAGTGTCACTTTAAATTTGATTACTTTTTACCCGCATAATTCATTTAGACTCACAACAACCTTAAAGCTGTGTTTATTTAATTTGGTCTCGTTATTGTATTTAAATGTAATATCACCCGCAATCTGTTTATTTGTTTGAGATAAATTATGAGATAATAATAAAAATAGCTATATGGTCATACACATGACAGTTTCCCCTGTGGAATCTAAAAGGGTGTCGAATATCAATATTTTTATATAAGTATATATTATTATACTATACTAACACATAGTATTATATGTAAAAAAAAAAAAAGTATATGATGGTTTTATTTTTACATTTTTTGCATAAACCTGCATTTTACTCCATGCATTCAAGGTATATATCATGTTGTGGTTCTGAGGAACATTTTCTCTGTTACATTGACAGCTGATGCAATATGGGTATCGCCGTGTGAAATGTGGAAACATAACAGCAGTAAATTCACTTTGAAAGGTTTCTCAATCAATGACAATGTTCATAATGTAGCAAACAGATGTGCGAAGGTTTGGATAATTTCAAACATTATCACAATGTAATTATTGTCTTTGGATAGATGATAAACCAGGGACATCCATCCGCCCACCAAGCACCTGTGACGGTGCATGCAACTTTGCTGGTTAGTACCAATATTAATGTCCTCGGCCTACATTGTCTTGTTCCAAACAGATGGGCTCGGAAGATGAAGAATTGAATGACAAGTGTGTTACATTACGCCTGTGTCAACACTTTATTTCGCTCCTGTTACCAGGGAGCCAATTTCAACCTAATTTCTGAGATAATGTTCTATGTAAATAGGGACTTTTTGGACAGAGAGAAAGAGAATCAAGAGAGATGTTGTTTAACCAGACAAGCAGCATTTTGTCTCGTTTTCCTCCCCAGTTTGCCACAATTGTAAACACCACAGTTCTGTCGTCTGAAATGCTTTGCCATAGGGCATGTTAGTCTTTTCCCTCTCATCCATCTTCAACGTCATCGCCAACCAATAATGTGGTATTATGGATTTAGTACAAATGAAACTCAATCAGCAGTTGTTGCTGATTGGGGAAGGGGGGAGGGATTTTCCACTGGAATTTATTGGCCCTCTTTTTTTTTTTTTTTTTAAACAATACAAAATATGGGTTACAGTGAGGCACTTATATTAGGCTTTAATGGGGCTAATAAAATACTGTAAGTTAAAGCCAACTTTTACAATGCCTTAAACCCAAAAACCTGGAAAATGTGTATATATATACAGTATATATATATAAAACAGCTGTACAGCTCTAACTAGTTTTAAGAGATACATTATTGTAAGTGTTTATAAAATGATTAGCCTGTCCCGAATACACCAGGATCACCCGTCACTCCCTCACAACGATCCCTGTCACCAAAAAAACTGACCACCAGCACTTCAACAGACTATTTAAGCACACACCTCAGTCTCAATCATTGTTTGGTCTCTCAAGCGGATACGCAACTATTAACCTTTGCTGTATTTACCTATGTTAGCTCCTACACCTTCATTCCAATATTTATTTTTCAATAATAATAATAATAACCTTTATTTTATAAAGCACCTTTAAAAGCAGCTTCTCAAAGCGCTCTACATACAATGGACAATTTTTAAAGGGCATATTGCAGGTTAGAGGACCCAAAGAGTCGGTGTATAGAAAAATAATGTTGGAACTAGATTTTCTTTAAAGCTGCAAAACGCAAGTTTCTGAGTTTTTACAGAACTACGCCCCCTCTGGCAACAAGCGAAATTGCAACCAGAGGTGTGCGCGCTCATGGGTCACACACACACACACATTTGCACAAGCTGTTCATAACCAAAGGACCATCAGCCGCACACATCGAAGATTTAGAAACTCCGGCTTAAAGGGAGTTACAATAGTCAATCTGAGAGACGACGAAGAATTTGTTCAACCTCATTGCGTATGACCCTCTGCTGATTAGGTTAATGGGTGAGCGTACTAATTCATTACCAATTAGACAAATCATAAAATAGTTAAGCTTTCTCATGAGATAGGTCGGGAGAGCGCTGGGCAGTTTATAACAGCTGAATTAAGGAGCGGATTGAGACACTCTTGATTTGATGAAGCTGTTTCAATGGCCACAATCTGCCTTAAAAGACCTGCTCCTGAACCACTAAATCAGCTTCAGCTGAGGTCAAGGGATACGTGTCACCTTGAGTATCAGCACAATTTAATAAGGTGGTCATAAAAAGCCATCACAGTAGAAATGCTGTCACTTTTAATTTATCAAGTTGTTCAGATTCTGACTGTGTCTGGTAAATTTGTAGCAATAAAGGTAAATTATGTTTAGCATTAACATTTCTCAAACCCTCTCTCATGATCTCAATACTTTTTTTTTTTTTTTTACCATATTCAATAATAATCAATCCATGTTTGGCAGTATTTTGTTAATATTTTAATGTTGGAGATGAGACAAACCCTTATTGACCCTATTTCAGCATATTCTTGCAAGTTTGTAAACTAACGTTAATATTAGAAAATAATGCTCTTAAAAATGTTATCTGTCTACTGCTTGTCCATTACAGTTTCAAGGCACAAAGGAATAAAGTAAGTTGTGACCTCACAGTGACCAGTAAAATTAAAATTAATCAAACATTAGCTTGCGTTTGTGTGTGAGAAGGACAGAGTAAGAGAAGTGAACGTATTGGTAGAAATAATGTCAACTTTCTGTAAATTACATTCCTCAAAACCAGAAATCTTTCAAGAGACATGAGATTTCTTTTTCTGCCTAATAAGATAAATGACAGAGAGTTCTCATGAGTATCTCTCTGCTATTTTAGTGCATTCCACATGCCAGTTACTGTGCATCCATTTTGTACAAAGAAATACAGAAGAGCTCTTCATATCTATTCTTTCATTTCAATTCCTATCATCGCAAACCATCAGATACATGTTCTTTTCAATTTCCTTTAATGAATAATGTCTTCTGTTCACCAGATAAGGTAGTATTTTTTTATGTTCTGTATGTTAACTGATGTTAACCAATGTTCAGAGGTTTCTCTCTCTCTTTTTTTTAACTTTTCAACCTTCATAATATATTTCCAAGTCTCTTGTGACGGTACATCAACTTACAATAGGTTGAATGACACGTCTGCCATAGCCTGATGGGGTCTGTAGTGTTTTTAATCCTACTTTTAAATTTCGGGTTTCGGGTAGTAACCGGCGAACAAAGAGAACTACAAAATTCGACTGCTTTACAGCATATACGTCACTTCCACCGCCACCCCCACTTCCTTAAAATGGCCGAAGCAGCACAGAAAAACAGGAAAGCAAAGGTTTTATTGGAGCAAAGAAAAAAAGAGAAAAAGACAAAGTGATCGCGTTAAAGGCAGAACGAGGATAAACATTGGGTCAGCGTTTTCTCACTGGCGTGAGCAGAAGGACCAACACCTGCATGTGACCTCCTCCTACAGTGTTCAGGGCTATCATGGTTATCAACAAATGCACGTCCATGTAGGGTGACAGAGTTTACGAGTAGTAGAGCACATTACTGTTTGCCAACTGTAGGGGGACCGCAAGAGCAAAACTTACCTGGTGTTACTTTAATTTAAATGAATTTGTGTTTTAAATATGTAGTATACATTATATTTAGTGAATTATTAAAGTGAGGCTTTTACAATGGAAGTATATGGGGCCAATTCAACCTGAAAACATAACATTTTTACGAGTTGGCAATATGAATTCATACAATATGATTAATACTGTATGTGTTTCAATAGTAAAGACAATATAAGTTAACTTGATTTTAGTGTAAAAAAAAAAATGCTTACTAACCTTGTGTGTGCAAAATGATATAACATTTTAGAACATTGTCACCATGTCAATCTAATGCCTTACACCATAAATTAAGACAACTGTAAAAAGATAGTATAACTCAAATTATAAACAAGTTTTAACATAATGAGTGTGTGTGCTTTTATAAGATTTTTGCTTTTAAATCCTCTTAAAATTGGCCCCATACTTCAGTAGTAATTACCTCATTGTACCTCCATTTCTTTATTTTTTTAAAGACAAAAAAGGATGTCAAAATATTTTTTGTAGGAATGTTTAAAGTGATAGACTTTTAGTTAACTATTCAAAAACTTCTAATAGTTTTTAATTCCAATATTGATGTATTTATTTTATGTAGCTATTTTTTACTTCTAATTTTCTGCTGTGTAACTTTGGATTGAAGCGTCTTCTTGCTGCTTGCAGAGTGGGCCGCTAAAATCCATCTTCTCCTCACGATGACTAACATGCATTCGTAATGTTCCTCATCAGCTGTCAGCTACTTTTAAAATGGTCACGATTCTCCCAGAAAAGCACATTGCTAACAATCTCATTTGTGGGGAAGGACAGATTGAAGGGGGTGTCTGAGAATTTCGAATGAAGGCTGGAACGTCAAGATGTATCTGTCCACTTCTCAACAATAGCGGCGCTGTCATTCAACATGAGTGACAGTGGCACACAATTCCCCAGCCACTTCATAAGGCTGCTGTTCCATTCCACAAGTTCAATAAATTCTCCCATGGGTCTAGAGATCCTGCACTTAGATGGCGGTCAACAGCGGAGACATGGCTCCCAATGTGAGTTGTAGAACTGTGGCTGGTGATGTGAAGATCAGATGTACAAGCTCCTACAGAGGTGACAGGAATACCCATTGAGGCTTGATGAACAATTCTTCTTCCTGACAACAAAATTAATCTGATTTTAAATAAAATAACGTGTTTGAACTGGGGTATAAAGCTAAAGTTTCCGCTCCATTCCCTTCTGTATATTGGCATGCGGACGCCAGAAACGCATGCTGAGAAGTTTTGTCTTTTCTGCATCCCAAAGTTCAAGTTTGGTGAACTAAAATAAATGTATTTTAAAGGCCCTTTCACACAAATAACAACACTATATTAGTGACAACCCCAATGCACAAAAAATGTTCTTTTTATTATAAGCATGCACTGCAGTTCTGTTGCCTGCTCTTTAAAGGACAAGTTCGGTATTTTACAATTAAAGCCCTGTTTTAAGATCGTTTCATATGAAATAGAATGGTTAAGATAGTTTTTTAGACAAATGCTGCTGTCACCAAAAATTTCAGGTTCACAGGAACAATCCTTCATAAAACACATAAAACTTTAGTTTACAAAGGCGTGAAACTCACCGAGTGGTCAAGTGATTAAGTGTATTACTGATTGGTTAATTAATTTGAATATCTCCAACTGAGCAAGCCAAAGAAAACAGTGGCAAGGAACCAAAAAACTCAATCAAGTGACCTAAAGGGGTGTCCTAAAACTCCATCAGGTGACTCAATGGCGAGAGAAAAAAAAAAACTTGGGAGAACCCAGGCTCAGTCGGGGACCAGTTCTTTTGGCGTTTATGAACTAGAGGCCGGATTTACAGTGACTGTACGGTAAAAATGTATGTGAATGTCTCTAAACAGACTTTAAATGCAAAACTGTGACAAATGCTGATGGCGTTCACATGCACATTAAGAATTGATTCTAGTTATGTGCATTTGAATATATGTTCACAGGTTTGTAATTGCCTACAAAACCATGCCTGAACAAACTTCTTGTCTATATACTGTACAAAATTTTGTTTTATTTTATCACTTTGGGGTAGGTATGCAAAACAAAATTCAGAACGCTTTATCTGTAGAGTGGGAAAGGGATCATCCATAGGGAGAGGCTAGTTGGCACTTCAGCACTGCATTGTCATCGGAGCAGGCTAAGCTCCTCGTCAGATCTGGATCAGGCAGGTGTGGGAAAACCTCGGGATAAACAAAGACACTCAAATTAGTGTAGATACCATTCTTTTTATTATGTAGCGAGTACCTCAGGATTTAACAACCCATTCTCATCCCAAGACGTCATCTAACTGACGCTTTTGACCATACCTCAACATCCGACGTTTTAGGGTACCCTTTAACGTCAGTTAGATGATGCTATCTAATCCTAACCCTACCCCAGACCTAAACCTACCTGCGTCATCTAACTGACGCTCAAGGTAAAGCTTCAGTTAGATGACGCCCTAGGATAGCGTCATCTAGCTGACGTTAAAGGGTACCCTGAAACGTCGGATGTTGACGTATGGTCAAAAGCTTCAGTTAGATGACGTCTGAGAATGTGTTGGATTTAAATGGTAAATGGATTGCATTTATATAGCGCTTTCAATGACCCAATGGCCTAGCCTGGTTCAACCAGACTCTAGTACATTTCATTTGTACATAGAGTCTGGCCTCTCTCCATTGAGAAACGTTTACTTCCTTGTAGGTGGGTTCACTATTAAAGTTCAAAACTATTGGATCTGCCCAGAGTCACTCACAATCTGCCATAGCCAATTTCTAACGTGTGGTCGTGAATGACGTATGTCATGGGCCGAAACGGCTGGAAACAACAAGTCCGAATGATCAGAGGATTATGTTTACAATAGGATTTCAGTCAACGAGAGCTGTAGGTTTTGTTAATCTAGGAACAATTATTAATTCGAAATGTATATTTGACACAAAGGACCGTGATATATTCATTCAATGGTCAAAGCTGTGTCTAATCATTACAAATACGCCGCTGTGGTCGTTTTCTGATCTGCCGCAAATGCTGTACAGAATGATCAGCCTGTCTCTATCTGCAGATATGTAATAAACAACATTTTTTACATATTACGTCTTATTGTTTCTTAATTACCTTAATTATGGTCTTCAAAGTATGTGTTTGTACATTTTTATATGGCATTTAGTTTTTTTTTTTATTAAAACAATTAACCATTGCCGTCTAAAACTGAAAATCAAATATAGTCTTCAAAGAATGGGTTTTCACATTTTTATTTATGACAATTATTTTTAAAAAATCCCAACCAATTTCTATGATTTACAACATGTAAAACTGACACACCAACCTCCTGCACGAGTGCACAAAGGGGCTCAAAATGTTCTATTCATCACAAGAATCAGTAAATTTACAGTTGGGAATATGAGCTACTGACATAACTCCTGAGTGGATCTTCAACAATAGTTTAGCAGCCAGGACTCGGGGCTTCCCAACACCAGGCTAAACCGTCTGTCCAAAATGTCACGGTCATCATGCACGCCGAGCTGCCCAAAACAAACCTCCAACCTTTCTGCCTCTTTCACTTGGTCCTCCGTTGTGCAACAAGAGGTGAGACGACAACAATCCGGCTTTAAATTCTGTATATTCGGTAGTTTCTTTTCCAACAACGGACCGAATAGCTTTTCTCACGTCTTTCTCCGCTGCCATTACTGAACTTAAACTGACGCGCTACATCAACGTCATCATTCTCAGCCACTACCTGATTGGTCCTACAAAAAATTTATTTCTGGAAACCTAAGAATACACAGCAGTCCCAGTCGTAGTACTGAAGGAAAAAGAAATTGAGCGGAAGTGCATAGGAGGGCGCAGCCAGGCTACCAGTGGCCCCCAAAGCACCATACATACACTCCTTCATAGACTGACGGCGGTGTCAGCCATAAAAGGTGCCATCCAGCTCGTTGGGAGCAGCTGAGGTTAGGTGTCTTGCTCATGGGCACCTCGACACTTGGTCATGTGGAACCAGGGATTGAACCACCAACCTTCTGGTTTGTAGACTGGTCGATTGTGGCCAGTGCTGTGTTCTTTGCTGTGGTGTGCTGGGGCAGCTGTATGAAAGCCAGAGATGGGAACCGACAGGACAAACTGGTCAGAAAGTGTGTGTCAGTGCTGGGGAGGAGGGTTGACTCTGTAGGCGAGTTGGTGGAGAAAAGAATGAGGAGAATGATGAAATCCATCCTCAGTAACAGGAGCCACCCACTGCCCAGCAAAGCAGCCGCAGTGACTGACTCCTCTCTATGAGCTGCAGGACTGAGAGGTTCAGGAGGTCATTTGTTCCGGCCACCATAAGGCTATACAATGGATCTGCTCAAAGTGCATTATTATTCTACTGTTAATGATAGTAGTAGTTTGTTGTGTGACTCTTTTATTAACTCTTTTATTAATTGTTATTATTTGTGCTTTTTTATGTGTGTATAGTAGTGAGAATGTTTGTTGGTAATCAACACACACTAAATGCTGATGGACATTGAATTTCCCCTGGGGGGAGTAATAAAGGCATCTAACTAACTAACAACCTACATGAACCACTGAACCACTGTCGAATTTATAGGAAGTGTTCCCAGGGCGACCAAAGGGCTAGAGCCGGCCTTGCCCCTAAATATACAGCATACATAAATCCGAGAGCATAACGTCATTTTATTTTATCTTATATCTTATTTTGTATCTTATATTTTGTTTATTATTTTGTGTTCCATTTATTTTTTGTTTCCCTGTTTGTTTGTAAAAGAGGGCAATCTGGCCTTGATTACATGATGTAATTCCTGCGTAGTCTCCAAAAGAGGTTGTGAGAATCACTGAACATATTGGACAAAGAATGTTGATTTGATGTGAGGATTTGATTGCATGAGACATGTCTGTTTAATTTGTTTTTATTTCCACGCACCTGTAGTAGTGTTTGCACACAAAACCAACTCTGGGTGGGAACTCATTATAATTAAGTTCACACTTCAGGCTGTTTACCAATGCAGAGAGGGGGCTATAATTTGCAGTGTATTTCTGCATGATGTTCCATTTGCTTCTCAAAGGGATAGTTCACCCTAAAAAGTCATAAATGTTTTTTACGGACCCCAAAAGGAGATTTTATTTTATTTATTTTTTTTTATGTCCTGCTTGCTTGTACATTAATGGCAGTGAACAGCGACCAGCATCAATGTTTGTTTTGTTTTTTTTCCAATGTTTTTTTTTTTTTTTTTTTTTTAAGACTCAATAATATCACAGAACAATCCTTTGTGACACATGTCAAAGTGTTTTGGGGGTATATGGCATGGAATGTAATGTATTATTTAACAAAAAAGGATTCAATCTTACCAGTGTGAAGCTTGGCTGCAGATTGCAATCAAGTGTTTTACCTGTAACTGTAGCTAGTTATTTTAAAATAAATGATCCCTGAGCATTCCCCTGTTCTAGCATACAAATGCAGCACATTTGTATTTATGAATGCACATTTATCAGAGCCAAAAAAACAACAAGGCACAAAATTTCCCATTCTGTCAGTCTTTCATTTGGGCAAGTGCAGTTGAGTCGACATTGTTAGCATGCTGAGATGTAATCACACTTTGCATACATGATTATGCACGCTGTGCGTTGTTGCTGAAAGCAGAGCTGTACAAAGAAACCTGCTTTCTGTCAGCACTGAAGCACTGCAACAACCAGGTGCTCACCATGGAAAACCCATTAAAAAGAAAATAATTTACATTAAAAAAATAGCCATAAGTGCTTAAAAAAGAAGCTTGCTTGGTAATATATATATATATATATATATATATATATATATATATATATATATAATCTTCCAAACTCTCTTAGGTAACTCAACAGGCTTTCAGAAATGCCATGATATTTGTTCACATACAGTTGTAATTAAAAGTATTCAACCCCCATTCCAATTCAGGTCTATTGGCTAAATGTACAGACTTTCAACTGTTTGCAATGAACAAATCAAACAAAAGTAATTGAAATGGCTCAACACAACAAATGTTTTAAGTGGTTTGCCCAAATTCAACTTTTAATGACTTCTCCTTCATGGCAAACATCTTAAGTACCTAGTAGAACACGCTTTTGCTGTTATGACCTTCTGCAAACAAGATGTATTAACAGACACCAGCTTCTGGCAGCGTTGCAGAGGAATCTTAGCCCATTCCTTGTGAGCAATGTCCTCCAATTCAGTAATATTCTTGTGTTTGCTTGCTGAATTTGAGGTATGCTTGGGATTATTGTCGTGCCGGAATGTGCAATGACGCCAAAGCTTCAGTTTCCTCACTGATGACATGAAGTTTTATCCTAGGATTTCCTGCTTCTTCAATGAATCCATCTTGCCTTCTACATTCTGCAGGTTTCCAGTGCCAGAGGATGCAAAGCAGCCCCAGAGAATCACTGAGCATCACCATTCTTAACTGAAGGCAGAGTGATCATTTCAGCATACGCTTCCTTCTTCTTCCTCCAGACATACCACTGATCCATAGGACTGGAAAGTTCGAGTTTCGTTTCATCGCTCCATAGAACAGAATTGCAAAATGTTTGTGGTTTATTTATATGATTTCGAACACTTTTCTTGTACTTTTATGTCAGAAGTGGTGTAAGTCTTGTAGTTCTGGCATGCGTTTAGTATATATGCCTTACTGTGCAAGCTAAAACCTCAGTTCCATTTACCACCAGTTCTTGCTGTAGGTCTTTTGCACTCACTTAATGGTTTTTCTGAACCTACCTTCTCAGAAATCTAGTTGCAGCCATTGTTAGCTTCCCTTTTCTGCCCCATCCAGTTATGCCAAACTGCCCAACTATGCTTCCAATGGTGGCTCTAGTAACATTTTGTGCCTTTGCTATCTTTTTTGTATTCTGTTCCTTGTTTGTGAAGGATGATTGTAACAAAATATGTTTATAAGCAACGTAATATTAAGAAAGTAATATTATAATATATAAATGTTTATAATATTGTAAATGTAAAAGTGACAGCCCCTCACGGATGACTGCAGCACACACATAAACCAAAATATAACATAAAGTACAGGCCTGGTCCTCTCTCATCCTTCACTGTTGTCGTTCCTCCTTTTATGCTTCCGTAGCTCCTCCATGAGAGATACGAGGTCAGTACTGCACCACCGGTCACGCGCCATTCTCTCACGTCTCTCCAGCTTGCCACAAACCCTCTTTGTCCCTTGCAGGCTGGGGTTACTCAAGAGCCAATGTGCAAATGTTAAACTCTTGGAAGCTATGTAGAATGCTCCAAATTTGTTAGGTTGCACGATGCTTTGTCTTGGCATAGACGTGAGAGTTGAATATAGCAGCACCTTTTTCAAACCACTTTACTGCTGCCAGCTATGTAGAGATAATTTGCTAATGAAGCAAATGTGTGCATGCTATGCATTTACACTGACAACATACATGCTTGAGGGCATTTAAATCTGACATCGTTAACCCAAGGCCATGTTAAATCCAAGGTTAATAATAACATTGATAAGATAAGCACAGTATGGAGGTAGCATGTGACCTGTTTTAATAATTGCATTGGAATATTGCCATGATTATCCGCTTATAAAATATGCTTCTGTTGCTAACGTTTTTAACTGTTTACCTCAATCTAAATACAGTGTTTGTAGATGATGAAGATGATGAAATTTGCGTAGAAATCTATGTGGATGATGCTCTGATTTTTTTAGGGACATGGTGCAATGTTAATAGGACATTTCAGAAATTAAATTCAAATCAAATAGATTATTATTAATTTATGTAAACAAATCTTTATTGAAGATAAAGGTTGCTTATTTAAAACAAAAACAAAGGTGTATTTGCCTGTGAATTAGCGTGGAATCATGGGAGTGGTTGTTTTCACCTTCATATCTGATCGATTTAGGCAGAAATCATATTTATGGATGATCTAATGTATTAAAGTTTTATTAACTTTACTGTGGTATAAAGCAAGGCAACCAAGATCACAGACTTAAATATTCCCTAAATTAACACAACAAAACGAACTGGCAAAAAAATGCCAGAATACAATTTCAAAAAAAAAAATAAATAAAAAAATAGCACTGTTGGATGATAAAAGACATGTCCATTGTGGCCTAATTAATCTCATAATACATCTTGTTAATGAGGGAATTCAATAAACTGCATACACTGAAAGCATTGTTCGAATGTGCGGTTTATGTTGTCTGAACGAAGGATTTGCTAAAGGGTTTATGCAAATCAGCTGACAGCACAAATGTGCCCAGAAAATTCAAACACAATTTGCAACACTCAATTCCCCAAGCTTGCAGGACGGATATGAGCGCTAGGTTTTGGAGGATGATGCAGGCATCTACCCCATGTTCCCATTTTCAGGCATATCCCTTGACTGTTTCATATTGGATAAGAGCTTTTTATATTTTCAATATGCCATAATGGGACAAAACAAATAATTATAGTTTAATTGTGATCACGATTCCTTGTTTTCTCTTCTTCTTTTCTTTCTTTTTTTCAACAATATTGGCCCGCTATTTATTTAGCCTGTAATGTTTTTTTTTTTTTTTTTGTTTTTTTCCATCTGCGTTTCTGTTATCTTACATTGATAAAATTTGTAGTACTTACAAGTTTTTATGCTTGGGGTTGTTGATAAGATATCCCTGTAAAGTCAAAATTAAGTATGTGTTCTGAGTTTGTCACACCAAAGAAAAATGTGTTATTAGCCACCAAGCCAAATTTGAATGATAAAAAAGCCGGCAAATTCATAAAATAAGCTATTAAAATTTTGAAAAAATGAGCAGTTTTCTCTGCTCTCAAACGCAGTTATCTCCAACAAAAGTTTATAAAACTATTCTATGTAAAATGATCACTACAAAGGCGGATGTTGGCGGTGATCCTCAGCTCTTCATCAAGGTTGGCTCTCTAAAAACCTCTTCTTGATGTGATCGTTTTTAGGGAATTTAAATCAGTGTTGCCAGTGTTGCCTTGTGTGTATGTGTCTCCCTCGCCCCCGTTATCAATCCAGTCAACTAACAACCCCCCCAAGAACCCCCCCCCCTCGCATCCAGGTAGTAGCCTATGCATGTCTGTGTCGAAGGCATAGCTAGGTAGCAAACTGTAGGTTCAGCTGTAGTAACTAATAGTACTGACAGTCAATCACGATTGAGCGGTGAATGCGAATGTGCTCGGGGTGTAAGGGGAGAGATCAGACTCTGTGCGTCATCAAATAGGGGCGTCTCCAGGAGCTCATGGGCTCCAGTGCGTCATCGAGCCCTGTTTTAGCCCCGCCCAAACGATCCGTAAAATTGCAATGGTGAAAAACTGTTTAACGGTCTAACTCCACATTTCAGTACTTCACAGTTCACAGTCTTTGTAATATGTTTTAGCAATACATATGTAACATTTAAAATGTGTTTAAAACTTTTTTGTATAATTGCCTTTACAGGGACTTTAAATGTATACATTTTCTATAAGTTCTATATAGACATTAATGCTTTTTCTTCTCGTAATTACAGTAATTCCAACATAAATACACCTCACAGGTGCAGTAACTGATTTCTAAGAAATACTGTTGAAAGCAGACTGAGCAGCACAACACACTTGTAGCCAATCAGCAGTAGGGGGCATGTCCACTCATGATAGGGGAGAAGAGATAGTAAGCAAGAGGGAGATTTGAAGAAAGACTGTAGAAAGAGAGATGGCTGTGAGACATTACAAAAGAGAAAAGGTCAGATTATCACTGGACAAAGAAGGGTTATGATCAGGCACATCCTTTAAGACCTGCGTTAATATTAGAAAGGAGAGAACTAAGAGGGAAGGACTGAAAACAGACGAGAGGTTGCGTTGTTTCTGCTCCATGCGTGAGTAATGCTATGTTTTACAGAAACAAGAAATGCTGTTGTATAGTGTTAGCTTGTAACAATACAGTTTTGAGTGTCTCTGTTTGTCTGGAGCTGGTAAGCTGCTGGCAACCAACCAACTCTTCTCTTTTGTACTGTGTGTTCATATTTTGTTCTTCCTTGCTATTCGTTCGTCGTTTTTGCTCTATTTATTTTATTTATTTATTTATTTTTTGCAGAGAATTATTATGCTTTACTTCAGCTGTGATAAAGAGACATCCACTTTTGCATTATGTTATTTTGATGGTGGTTCAATGAGGGAGGGGTGTGTTCATTTGTGTAGCTAATTAACCTTAGCTAGTAGGAGAGGCATGATGTGTTTATCTTGGAAACATTGTCATAATTACATTTCAAATATGGAGTAAAAATGTAAGCACTGCACTGTGTGTAATTTGGGTAATTACAAAACAACCTAACATACTCTATACGTACACATTTGAAATAAACTCTCGTAAGCAAAAGTACATGGCATTTGTTAATCTAGTATGAACAATTTGAATAAAGATAATGCCATGAGGGGTTGGAAAGAACAGTGGATCTGTTTATAAGACACTTGTCAACAGAGAACAGACGACATGTAACCTTCAACAAAACACACCTCTGAGGCACCTCATTTCCAACTGCTCGGGTGATTAAAAAGCCTCATTGATTAACAACAAAAAAATAAATAACTTTTGATTTTTGATTTGATTTGTTTTGATTGGATTTGTTTTGATTTGAGTTTACCATCATTATTCCTCTCACAGGTATTAACTCAGTCATTTGTATGCGTATAATTATGATTTAAAGTCTGCAAATCCTCATTCAGCTTTGAAATGTATTAGGCATGTAATTTGTTTTTGCAGGTTTTATCTTCACACTTAATAAAATACCCGTTATAAAATAATTCCACATGGAGTTTACAGCAATATTGCGTAAAGTGAAGTCACAGGAGGATTTTAGGTCAATCTTGAATAATGTAGGCCTATGTCAACATTTCAACTACCAAAGTAAACTAAGAGGGGGGTCGATTATATCATGAAGAGTTTGCTTTTATTAATCATACAGTATCTGCTGGATATCTATAGATTTTCTATAGAAATCACATGCCTTAATCAATACTTCTCCCCCTCAGAAATGTTTAAACTTATACAGAATTTTTAACGGAATTTTCAAGCACAGCCAGGGTTATGAAATGTCTGCATTTTCATTTCAAAGAGTTAAGCTGTCAGGGTCTGTTTGGTCTTTGTTTTCATTGCATTCAGTTGTTTGCCTGTTTTCCTTTGACACAGTTTTCAGAAGTTCGCATTTTCAGGCACCCAAAACGCATAAATTCCCCTTCAGGGACTAGCCAGTGGGAACGCCCCCCAGCGTAACGCGTCTGAAACTGAATGAAATCAGTCAATGGAGAGATAGAGCGTCACAGCAAGTGACGTCATCGACCAGGAAGCTATAAATATCCCCTGAACACACAAGCCGCCAGCTGTTACTTCAGCAAGCGCTCTGTTCTTTCAGGAGTTTATCACTATATATATAGTGATTATATATAGCACCTTGCTAAATTTATATTGCTATATTTTTTATTTTGTGTTCTTTTATATGGGCCAGTTCAATTGCCCTGATGTAATATGTAACATATTTTCGTATTAATACATGTTAATTCAGTTATAAATAGTGAGGTGTTGAAATATCGTGGTTTGTAAGTAACCTTTGAACCCTCTGTCACTCTATTTCGTATTGGATGGCCAGGTGTCAGTTTCGTTAGTTATCCAATCAGTGCCATCCAGAGAGCAGTTGACAGCCTACCGGATTGTTGAGGGGCGGGGCTAAAACTGCGAGACTGTGAAAGTACGGGAAAGAGCTACGAGTTGCAAAGTCTGTATGAGTGATACATTGCTGTTCATCAAAGTTAAGGACCAGTGGGGTATTTTTTTGAGTTTTGTAAATGTGTAACCATGTTAAAATGGTAGGGTGAGCTTTATTTTGGAGCTGGTTAAATCTGCCACGGAGATTCTACTGAAGTAAAATTACTGTATGGCATGTGTGAACTGTGACTCCATAGCCATGTGCGAACCGGTGCGAACTGCGACGCCATAGTCTGAAATCCTCTTTGCCACCGAGTTTTGAGTGAGTATGGACATTGTGAACTCAGAGTAAATTGACATATTTGGACAATATATAATTAAGCTCATTCGATTTTGTGAATTTTTGGCTAGTGTGCGTGAGATGCTGCCATCCATGTTGATGCAATAGATGTGCTCGTGATTCACGTTGTAGGCCGGAGATGTCGGTGTTTTGCACGTGGACGGACAAAGTTTCAGGACGGGTTTTCTCCAATGTGGATTTCACCGATGGACCGAACGGTTTGGATAGACGGTCTTTATAATCTGTCACCGAGGAACCGTGAGTAACGTTACAGACAATATTTTTTTTTTCAACTGAGCTCCAACAAGCGCACCGACGTTGTGGTAATGTTACCACAAAATCTGAGAGGTTTAGTAGAAAGAAAAATTGTATTGTTCATTGTCATCTCATTTGGAACTTGAGGACATTTTGAAAGGTTCCCTCACCTAGTTCTAAAAAAAAAATATATATATACATGTTGAGTATAACTTTCAATTTTGTGGTCTGATTTCTAAGTGCGTGTGATCAGAGTGACTTTATTTTTTTCCTCAAACAAGGGTTTTAGTGGTTCTGTATATGTGCATGGGAGTTTTATGCTCGCAGGAAACAAACAAAAGACACAGGATAGCTATATTTAAGCTAACCAGGCCTCTCTGCACTCTAGACAGAATTTATTGCCCAAAGTTTTAATTGTTGTGATTAAATCCTGATTTTAAACTCTAGTAACCTTTAACCAATTCATTTCCCCATGCGTATTATAAATCCAGAAAAAAAGTGGAATTGTGTAGGAGGGTTATGTATGTATGTATGTGTGTGTGTGTGTGTGTGTATATATATATATATATATATATATATATATATTAATTAAAGAGCACCTATCATGGATTTTTGAAAATGACTGTTCATTTAGTGTGGAATATAGCTCTAAGGGAATGAAAACATCCTGCAAAGATTTATATCTGATAGTGCACCAGCACCATATATAAAGTTATTGTCTTTCAAAAGTGAGAGTCGTCTCTGAGTCTATGAATTGAATTGTTTTTGAAATGAGTCATTAGCTGTTACATCGTGACGTAGACAGGTCATTGGCCGCTCCCAACAAATGCGTGCGCAGACTTGAAGTGACGTCTAGAACACATTCAAATACTTCAGCTGAATCGCATCATGTCAAGAAGACGCTGTGTTCTACATTGCAAAGATTGTTCAGCTACTTGTTTCCATTGTCCTGGGACGAGCATGTGAAGAATCAGTGGTCAGAGTTCATATTAGCAATAATACCACAACAGTATAGCCCGAACCTTGTGTTCTCATCATTTTAATGACGAATCATTCGCAAGCCGGTTGTTCCTGAAGGAGGGCTCAGTATCCAGTGTATATGGATCAGGTTCGTCCTCCTCCGAATCACAATCTGTAAGTAATATTAATAATGTTTGCTGTTATGTTTTCTGTAGCATGTTAGTTATATTGTGTTGTGTGTGTTGTGTACACTCCGCGCAGCTTCTAAGCGGGGTAAAGTTAGTTTTGTTTTTGATATTCACCAGACATTCATTGAAAAATGACTTCGCTCTATATTATAAGCACTGCCCCTCAAAAGCCCCCGCAATGTGAGTTTCTCCGGGAAATCTTGCTCTGGACGGAGACGCGAGTAAGGGACCGTGTAAGTGCACTTTTTTTGACACGTTTGTTCAAACACTATATGCAATTTTCAATACTTGACAAGCCATAATCCTGGTTATGGGCGTTCCGTTGCCGACAGTCTCTGCCTACGGTTTACCAATAACAACTGACTGGGTCATTTGACCAATCGCTGCAGATTCGCGTCACTCAAAGGAGGTGTTTGGGAAAATGAATCGTCGAACGAATCATTTGGGAGTCGTTGAGTAAATCGGGTAAATATAAATGCATATTATAAGACAAATAAAGTGTTTTTCATCCTTGCATTGACGTTTGGGAACTCTTAAAACTAAAATAGGAACATTTCAAATGCTTCACCCGTGATGCAATCACGGGTGGGGATTCACACAAGCTATGTGTGGCTTGTTTGGGAGTGCAGCATGCCCAGTTGGCTCTCGAGGGAGTCAATTGTGAGCATTGCGAGCGCTTTCCTCTGAGAACTCTGCGCTCGTGGCGATAGCTCTTCGAGGAGAGTGGTATGCTCCGAGCTCCCCTAGGCTCGGGGAGGCAGAGTGGCTTCTGTTGAGGCAGAGCGGCAGCACTTGTCTTGGGCTTCGCAGATGGATCTCATCGGCGAAGTTGTGACAGGCCCCGCCCTATCTCAGCTTTCTGAGAGGATCTCAGAAAGCTGAGATATCTCAGAGGATCCAGTGCCTCTCACCCAGGCGGTTACTTCTGCCCGGGTGGAGGCACATGATGATGTTGAATTGAGATTATCCAGTTCCGAGGAGCTGTATATTGAAAGTTTTGCATTAGAGGAAACTAGTTTGTCACAGTATACTGAAAATGAAGGTTTGATAGATGTGTTATCTCAGGCTGTTGAAAAGCTCAGTATTGAGTGGCCAGCTGATAGGAGTCTAGAAATAAAAGTAAACTAGATGATAGATTTCTGTCTGCAGGACCTCAACCTTCTCGTGCTTACCATTCTTCCCAGATCTTCATGCTGAAGTTTCAAAGACCTGGGTTAGACCGGTTTCAAGCAGAATTTACAGTAATCAGTCCTATGCTTATGGTAACATTTTTGGTGCTAAATCTGCTGGATGTGTGACGATGTCGAAGGTGGAGGAGACGCTTGCGAGCTATCTCTCTCCTGCTTCGTTGTCTTCACTTAAAGCACCGGCTCTTCCATCTAGACCACAAAAAATACTTCTGTGCTGGTTGGGAAGGCTTATACTCGGCGGCTGCATGCTTGCATACAATGGCTATTATGCAGGCTTATCAGGCCGACCTGCTCAAAGATGTGTGTGAGGGGGGAGAACTTTCTGCAGATATGATTAACAATCTCAGGCAGACTGCTGATCTAACTCTCCGGGCCACCAGAGAGACCACAAAATCTATCAGTTGGTCTATGGCAGCCATGTTGGCCACATAAAGGCACTTATGGTTGAGTCAGACCTCTATGAAAGAAAAAGACAAGACTCCTTTTAAATGCTCCCGTTTCGCCTGCGGGCCTCTTCGGTGAGGTTCCAGGAAGAGAAAAAACAGGCGGCTGCCTTTCATAAGTTTATCCCTCTCAAAGTGCGTGTCACTGGGGCTGCTGAACGAGGACAGTCCCAGCCGTCGAGTTCATCTTCCAAAAGAGCACAGCAGAAGCGGAGTGTCACGTCTCGTGCCCCCCCACAGAGAAACTGGAGGGACGAAGCGGGGCGCTCTCTGGTGCGGCCTTCTCGGGGCAGGACTGATCTGAGGACAGTCATTGTCGCCAGGAAGGCCACGTCGAAAAAGTCCTGACGTGCTGAACATCAGGACTCTGAGGGTGGTCCCCATCGGGAAAGACTTGAGTTCACCACAAACACACGGTGCCCTGTCTTTCTCGATGCCCTCAGGGGCCTGTTCTACTAACCCTGCCTATACAGGGCGTAGAGAGACTCGGCGAGCGATTTCCTGAGGGACACTCGCCCCCTCCGAGGAGGGTTGTGGAGTGCTCAGACCAGCTGTTTTCTGCCAGTATGTTATAGGGCGCTGTGTTTGTCACTCGGGATGTTCATCCAGAGGCCAGCCTCGAGAGGCTGGTTCCCTTTGTAGAGTTAGTGGCGGAAATGGAAATGCTTCCCAATGTTTCTGTGGGTCCTGAATATTCAGGACCCACAGAAGTGGGTTCAGTGGGTCCTGAATATTATAAAGAATGGGTACGCTATTCATTTCAGAACACGTCCACCTTGGTTCAGAGGGGTTCTGCCCACTGTGGTGGGCCCCGAGCAGGCTCTGGTATTAGAACAGGAGGTAAAAACTCTGCTGCAAAAAGGGGCTATAGAACGGGTTCATCCACCCAGTAGGGAGTTAGGATACTACAGCCTGTACTTCATCGTTCTGAAAAAAAGATGGAGGGCTGCGTCCCATTCTAGATCTGCGTCTCTTAAATCAGATTGTGTCACAAATTAGATCCGAGGACTGATTTGTAACGATAGATCTAAAGGAGGCTTACTTCCATGTATCTATCCTCCCTCAACACAGGACGTTCCTGAGGTTCGCTTTCGGGGCCGACGTGTACCAATATCGGGTTCTTCCGTTTGGGCTAGCACTGTCACCCAGCACGTTCACGAAGTGTATGGATGCAGCTATAGCTCCGCAGCCTGCACGTTCACGAAGTGTATGGATGCAGCTATAGCTCCGCTCAGGCTGCAGGGCATCCGCATTCTGAACTATACAGACGATTGGTTAATTCTAGCTCAATCGGAACAACAGGCGTTTCGGCATCGAGATGTCGTTCTTGCTCACATCAAGAGATTGGGGATTCTATTGGGGATACAAGAGAGTGTGGGATTCAATGACGATGCAGGCACGATTGTCACCTGCTCATGTTGCTTCGTTTCTCACCGCAGTAGATCTGATCAAGCTAGGCCAGTCATCCACTGTAAAACAGTTCCAGGGACTGTTAGGTCTCATGGCAGCTGCGTCCAACGTGATACCTTTTGGCCTCCTGCACATGAGACCGTTGCAGTGGTGGCTCAGAACCAAGGGATTCTTCCCAAGGGGAAATCCATTTCGCATGATCGTGAGTTCGCGACGGGTTTGTCACGCCCTGGTCATGTGGAAAGATCCTTGTTTTCTGTCCCAAGACCCTGTGTGGGGAGCTCCTTGTTGTCACGTGATGCTAACGACAGATGCCTCTCTCACGGGTTGGGGAGCGATCATGAGTGGTCGCCCAGCTCGGGGTCTGTGGCAGGACCATCACCGTCTATGGCACATAAATTGTCTATGTTGGCAGTGTTTCAGGCTCTGAAACACTTCCTCCCTGACCTAAGGGGCCACCATGTTCTTGTCCAAACAGACAACACATCGGTGGTCTCTTATATCAACCATCAGGGGGGTCTGCATTCTCGCCCGCACGTGAGATTCTCCTATGGTCCCAGGGGAGAATTATTTCTCTGAGAACTATTTATCTCCCGGGGTATTTAAAACAGGGGGCAGACATCCTGTCAATACAGGGGCCGAGACCTGGGGAATGGAGTCTTCACTCTGAGGTGATGGGAGTTCCTATGGGAACATTTCGGTCATGCCGGGGTAGACCTATATGCTTCCCGAGAAACATCACACTGTCCTCTGTGGTTCTCTCTCAGCCCTCCAGCCCCGCTGGGGTTGGATGCGATGGTACATTTGTGGCCGAGGTCACGTCTGTACGCATTTCCCCCGATAGCTCTGCTCCCGGGAGCTTCTGGAGAGGGTTCGCAGGGACGGGCTCTCAGTCTTCTGCTAATTGCCCCGTTCTGGCCGGCTCGAGTATGGTTCGCGGACCTAGTGTCTCTCCTCGACGGCTCCTGATCGAGATACCAATCAGGAGAGACCTACTCTCTTAGGCGAGGCTTTTCTCTGTCCGAGACCAGGGTATGTTCCTAAGGTACCAACTACTTCTAAGGTTTTATTCAACTACTTCTACTACTAAGGTTTTATTCTCTTTAATTTAGCTCCACTCCCGGGGCTCAGGTTCTCTCTTCGGCTTATGTCTCCTTATCACACACGAAGGGGACTTGTTCGTATGGGGATGTGGGTATTGTGTTACCACTGCGATTACACGCAGCGGTAGTCCCTGAAGGGGAATGTCCCTAGTTCCCCAAAGGGACGGACGCTGTGTCCCCTGCCATACTCCCGGCATCCCCTTGGGTCGCTTGCTTCACTAACATTAGAAGCTGGCGGCTTATGTATTCAGGGGATATTTATATCTTCCTGGTCGATAACGTCACTTGCTGTGATGCTCCATCTCTCCATTGACTGATTTCATTGATGCTTTAGATGCATTACGCTGGGGGGCAGTCCCACTGCGATTAAACGCAGCGTCCGTCCCTTCGTGGAACTAGGGTTACATGCGTAACCCGGGACGTTTTAAGCTTTTAGTTGAAATGGGTGTCATGTAAACAGCCCCCCAGTTCTAGTTAGTTCCTCGTCCTGTTTTTTTTTTTTTTTTTTTTTTTTTGTGAGTGTTCAATGTTTGTGTTGAAGTGGTTATACTATTCAGTTTCTCCAAGTTATCTCCAGCATGTTACTGTGCTACAATTTACAAATATAAATAAATATAGGGGAGAGTGGGGCACAACCTAACACATGTTGGTTTTGGCTCAATTAATTAAAAATAATTAGGTTAGATTTAATTTATTTTGTACATAAGCAACATGCACATCTATGCTACAAATGAACAGTTAAAGTTTTTTTTCTAGGACCTACCATTTTCGTACAGTTGTACTGCAAATGTTACAACTTACAACTAATCCCTCTGTCTATTACAATTAACCTTGCATATGGGGTAACACTTGTGTGTAACACACATAATTCAGTACAATTTTATTTGTATAGTTTGATATTGTATGTGCATCTGTATAGGTAGCTATAGGGCTGCCGCGGTAACCACAATATTGTAGTACTGCACTTCTGACAAGTCAACCGCAGAGGATAGCATGTAACCGCAGCAACCGCGATATTCACGTTATACCCTTCTTGGGTATACCCTTCTTGTTTTGAACTTAATGCATGTGTATTAAATGTTAAACAAGTTCATAATGATAACAAGACTGTTAATCATGGTGATGTGTAGCCTACAGGCTTCACACAGACAGTGAATGAGCTAGATCGGCAGAGCGCGTGCAATTACCTGCATCTGTCGTTGAAGTCGTGAAAAGCTTGTCGTGTCAAAGGGAAGCGAAATATTTGTCGCATCATCATTTTAACGTTCTCTTCTCGGGTATTTTAACACTGTGTTACAACTAACCCCACTGTGTATTACATATTTTAAGCCTATATATTGAAACCGTTGTTACAAAAAGGTGCTATGGTGCAAAGGTGCGTAGCGAAGGGATTATATCTATCTATGCTTAGTAGGGCTGCATGATGCAAGATACTCGACAAAACGACATTTTGGCATAACTGTGTGTGTTATTGTCCGTTCAAGCACGAAAGAGAGCTGCATTCTGGCACGCGGTCTGTGTATGCGCAATATTCTGGCACGCGTCTTTCTGCGAGTCACATTCAGGACATTCACAGCACACTGTTTATATATGCGCTGTAATCTAACAGACACCCGGGAGAAAGGAATATGATTTAGAAAGGGGAGGGCAATAAACTCCAGCAAGATAAAGTCATTTTATGTAAACCAAAGACCTTTATGCTTTATCTACAAATAAAGTATAATAATAACATTGATCTTCAGGAGAGTGTCGTCGTGTTACTGTCGCAACCGAACGCGACGTGCTGTTTGAATGCCGAATGGAGAATGACTGAGGAGAGATGACTTTCCATTGACTAACTTAAGGACTAAAATATTCATTTTACCACACATTATGCTATTGAATGACTTTAGAAGTCTTGGAATAGAGTGCGAAAACTTGATTATGCTTCACAAAGTTTTTTTTATGTCTTTAGTGGGGCTTAACAAACACAATATGCAGAAAATCTGACCTCACTGAGAAGCTGCAGCCGTGGCGGTAAGATTTTAGGTGTGGCGGCCCACCACAGCGGAATGAATGTAGCGGAAACACTGTATGCTTGAGCCAACAAGACAGTGATTAAGCCAATATGAAGTTAGATTTGGAAACATATAGACCCAACTCAGAAACTGAAAAAAAAAAAAAAAAAAAAAAAACTATTTAAGAAAAAAAAATCACTTTCATGGTTTCAAAACACTCTTTGTCCAGTATCTTCACAAAGTATTATCAAAACTTTCCACAAATCCACGGGAGACCATCTTCTGGCAGCGAGAGAAAAATAGCGCAAACACAACCTGCGTGACCCTGAGTAACTATGTAAAGGTCTGTGTTGCATTTAGCCCCACCTTAGGTTGTGCCCTGCGCTCCCCTAATGAAGGCCTACTGATATGAAGTGATGTGTTTTGTTAAAAAATATCTATATTTAAATTTTTATAATAGCTTCCGGCAAGTAGAGTCACGGTGAAAGAGTAACTAAAAAGAGATGCTGTAGATGTTCTGGTTTCAGCCTCGTCACCTGCTGCTGCAGTCATGTCCTCATCTAATCTGTGAAACACCTGTTTCCAATTAATGTTTTCTTTGCTGAATAAAAATGTGTTTTTTTTTGTTTTTTTTTTTTTTAAATCATATTGACCTCCAATCTTTTACCTGATTAAAAATGGCAATCCTTTAAGGTCTAAATGTTAAATGTTTAAGTTTTGAAATCTAAAAAATGTTTATGGAAAATCCAGAGTCTAAAAATCTAATCTTTAAGAGACAAGAGTCTACAATAATTTCAATGTTTGAAATGACCCTTACTGACGGCTTGTGTGATGAGAATCCTCACCAAGCTTGACACTGAGATCACATCAGTCTGTGCCTGAATTGATTTCTTTAGCTTGAGACACTTTTTTTTTTTTTTGTACAAATTTCCTATATCTATCTGTAGGTCCCCAGACACCTTCTGAAGATGAAAACCAAGGACATGGGCACATGAAATAGAGGCAGGCTTCGGCTACTCAAGATTTTCAATCAAGCCCTGATGGAATAGCTTTTTCCAAAGATGCACTGGCATTACCTGCAGCCCAAAAGCTGAATATGTGGCGCTCAAAGGAAAAATAAAAGTAAAATTTTTTTGTCTTTTTTGTTTCTTCTTTTTTTCTCTCTCTTTTCATGCTTGCCACACTGATAAAAGGAATTTAGACTTTACAAACAGAGGAGGACTACTATGAAAATGACAAACTAAATATATTATGATTTTACATACAAAAAAAATATTCATATAACATATAAACAATACTTTACTCCATTTGTGTAAATTAGGGACTTTATTTTAAATAAATAAATGAATGGTGATAGCAGACTGAAATATATATATATATATATATATATATATATATGGGTGGGTGTCTCCATTGATTAGCTGGTTACTGCTGTTTCGAAATGTTTTCGTCTTCGACTTCATATTACTAACAAACAATTCGTAAGATAAAAAATAAGATATTCAATGAAAAGTCTATCTTCCTGTCATGCTGTGGCTGCTTGGACGTTTGTGGGAATAATATCCCAGGACTGAGAGATGACTTAGCGGTCTTTGCATGCTGAGAGCATGTTCATTCTGCAGAGTCAGCACAGCATGAGTCCTGAGCGCCGGGACACTTCATAACTTGACAGACACATCCAGTGAGAGAGTGTGACCGACAGCAAAAAGAGAGAGAGAGAGAGAGCGAAACTGCAGAGATGACACACATTATTGTGCTGTGTCCTTCTTTCGACCCTCGGTCAAAGCAACAGTTTTAGATGGGGGAAAATTACTTTTTTAGTTGTTTACTCTTTAGTTGCATTCATAATTCAATATTTATGATCCTTTTGATGGCTTCTCTTCACTGACAAAAAAAGTCAGTGGTTAGCAGACATGTTCTTGATGAAGACATGGATTCAATTTTTACAAACTCCACAGAGAGATAAGGTATTAGGGACAGATGTCATTTTAGCACACAATGATGAAGACCTTTTCAAACCGACTGTGACCATGTCTGGATGGGTAATGATAACTTTCTTTGACCTTTTCTAAAATAGAATAGCATTAGCAGGGGAGCTGGTTTCTGTCATGTAATTAAAGGTAAATAAAAAGGTACAATTTGTAAAATCACAATTTTAAGTCATAATTGTGAGGGAAAAATGCAGACTTGCAGTTTATATCATTCGATATTGCGAGAGAAAAAAAAAAGTCGAAGGCTTTGTGACACCATCCCCATCATGCTCCTCATCAAAACATTTTCCCCATATATTGATACTGTTTTATTACTGGTGTATGGATATAAATTGTCTGGTAACACTTTACAATAAGGTTCATTAGTTAACATGAACTAAGAATGAACAATACTTAATTTAATAATTGCAATTAATACTTAATTGCATTTACTAATACACGATTAAAATCATCAAAAAACAAAAACAAATTTGTATTAAAGCAGGGTGCATTTACATGAACATACAATGAACAGCTGTATTTTTATTAAAATGATCATTCACTTTGAAATAAATTTTTAGTACGTTTTAGCTTACCGTTTGCCGTTTGTGATAGTTGCTGCATGTTGCTTGGCAACCTCTTTGGAACTACATTGCTTGGCGAAGGAATATTTTACAGCGAAAACTACAGAAGATATGTGGTCAAAAATCACTGCTACAGAAAGGCATTACGGTGAATGAGAGGGCTCTTCGCGCCCCGTTCATGATCTCTCATTGGATTGCCAAAACTGGGAAGCCACACAATTTAGGCTAGACATTTTTTTCTACCCTGCGCTGTGCAGACTATTTCTGTTAGTGTGAATATAGACTATAGTCTGTTCAGTGCTTATCAATTAGTATTGATTACAGTCTCAAATGATACAGTGGCCAATAGTATTGGGTGAATGGCAACAGATGCTAAAGAGAAGATAATCACTAAAATTAAATCAAGCAATTCTTTTCTCTTTCCAACTTGGCAAGAGCGAGAGCATTTCTGGAGAAGACCATTTAATGGTTTACGTTAGATTTGTCAGGAGCTTGGTTCGCATTGCCGGTAGTAAGTCAGACTTCTTCCCGGTGCATGTTGGACTCCAGCAGGGCTGCCCTTTGTCGCTGGTTTTGTTCAGAATTTTTATGGACAGAATTTCTAGGCACAGCCAGGGGCCGGAGGGTGTCAGGTTTGGGGACCACACGATTTCGTCTCTGCTCTTTGCGGATGATGTTGTCGTGTTGGCCCCTTCACACCAGGACCTTCAGCATGCACTGGGACGGTTTGCAGCCGAGTGCAAAGCAGCTGGGATGAAAATCCGCACCTCCAAATCTGAGGCCTTGGTGTTGGTGGAGAAATCTTGGTGTTGGTTTAACACCTCCCCTAAGGTTGTTTTTTTCTTGGAGAAGTTTAAGTATCTTGGGGTTTTGTTCATCAGTGAGGGAAGGATGGAACGAGAGATTGACAGACGGATCGGTGCAGCTTCTGCAGCAATGCGGTCGATGTACCGGTCTGTTGTGGTAAAGAAGGAGCTGAGCCGTCAGCAAAGCTCTCGATTTACCGGTAAATCTACGTTCCTACTTTCACCTATGGTCATGAGCTTTGGGTCATGACCGAAAGGACAAGATCCCGGATACAGGCGGCCGAAATGAGCTTTCTCCGCAGGGTGGCTGGGCGATCCCTTAGAGATAGGGTGAGAAGCTGAGTCACTCGGGTGGAGCTCAGAGTAGAGCCGCTGCTCCTCCACAATCGCGAAGGGTCAGCTGAGGTGGCTCGGGCATCTGTTCCGGATGCCTCCTGGACGCCTCCCCAGGGAGGTGTTCCGGGAACGTCCCACTGGGCAGAGTCCCCAGGGAAGACCTAGTACACTCTGGAGAGACTATGTCTCCCGACTGGCCAGGGAACGCCTCGGTGTCCCCCCAGAAGAGCTGGAGGTAGTGTCTAGGGAGAGGGAAGTCAAGGCATCTCTGCTTAGATTGCTGCCCCCGCGACCTGGACCCGGACCCGGACCCGGATGTGCGGAAGAAAATGGATGGATCATGGATGGATGGATGGATGGTTTTTTCCATCAAATTAAGGAGGATTTTTTTGTTCTGTTGCCCTTTTTTGAGCAACTTGTTGTCACATTGGATTTATGTGTACGAACATGACGTTGAATGGAAAAACTGTGTGAGAAATGACTAGCAAACACAGTGGATTGGTGACAAAAGTACAGGCTGTCGCTCCAGTTGCAGTGTGGACGCATTGCATGATACAAAGACAAGCTCTTGCGGCTAAGAAAATGCCACCCATTATGAATCAAGTGATGGATGAAGCCGTTCGCACATTCAACGCGATAAAAATGAGTGCAACGAGCACACAACTTTTCAAAGTTCTCTGTCAAGAGATGGGTGAACATCAACAGCTGCTGTTTCACAGTGAAGTACAGTGGCTTTCCACAGAACAAGTTCTCTGTTGACTCTGAGCTCCGAGAAGATGTCAGGATCTTTCTTTGCAGGAAAAGTCCCTGCTAGCTCCAACATTTTCTGATGAACAATGGCTTGTCCTTCTGGCCTACCAAGCTGACATTTTCAGCCGACTTAAAGATCTAAACGCAGAATTTCAAAATGCATTGCTCATCACTCTTTCTAATAAAATTGAAGCAATGATCAGAAAACTGTCCTTATGGCGAACTCGCTTGGATTATCTTTTCTATAATTGATGAACAAGAGCACTGTGCCAAAAGCCGACTTGCGTCCGGTTAAAAGGGCTGACATGCACAAATATATAAAGTATCTCTTTACAGTGTGAGAAACCACAAATGATTCAGTGCACGAGTGAACAGTCTGAATTAATTGCGAACAAGTTCAGAACTAAAACACACAAAATGATTGCTGAAATAAGCATATTACTAGATAACTTCTCAGGTCAGTATACAGCAATCACATAAAAAGGATTTATCAGTCATGGGACTCATGTTGTCTAAACTAGCGATGTCTGATTCTTAAATGAATCATTCTTTCGAGTTGGTTCTTTTCCATGAATTGATCAGATGGGTCATTAGAAAAATGGTCTAAATCAGTTCACAATTCAGTATGATACATTTGGATAGCCTACTCACGCACTGTGTTTGGAGTCAATGAGTCGTTCACATTTCCTGACCAAATGAGCATCTAAACATTGGATAAAGAACTTTTTTGGGGGTCAACTCTTCATTTACTGGTTGCAGGCGTGAGTAGATGGTCTGAACCGATTACTAATTCGAAGAGCTCACAGAATCATTTGGAGCTACTTCTCACTCTGTAAACTGTAAAGCAATACTGGCAACACAAACGAAAACTACACTGGATTAAGAGGAAACCTATCAAATGAAGAAACACACACAAGCTTCAAGTTTGATAATGACTCTGCACTTGAGGTAAATATATTTTTTTTTTCCACCCCAAATCACTGCAATATGATACGCCACAATAGGCCTACTAACCATATGTAGTTACACATATTTTAAGATATAGCCAAAAGCAAGCTCCATCGGTGTGTTTTTGGTTGAGCCCAAAATAAATTCCAGTCATACACTTACTGAAAGTTTACACAATCTGAACGGCATCTTTATCTGATCTGTGGAAACTGGAGATGTTTTTATTTGATCAAATTGCTTCTTGTACTTGTCCTCAGTGGAGGAGGTGCTCTTCTATAAACCTATGTTCACATCAGCCTGACCGCTGTAATCAGTTTTTGTCCCATCATTTAAATCTCCCACTTAAAATGTGCTTAACCTTCTCGAATCCAGAAACGATCCATTCTTTACCTCCGGTCATAAAACGACCACCCAAACTGATTTTTGAACATTTTGGCTCAAGTATAACTACTCTTTGATTAGACTCTTTGTAAAAACGGCCCTTATTTAGAACTCTTAAGTTGAGTGCAATTGCTGTTCTCCTTTTGTATGACATTCCCATGGCCACTAGAGTATCCTTCACGGAAATAATTTGTCAGATGAAGGCAGTCTATGCCAAATTAAAAAAAATAGAATGCCTGCATAGATAATGAATGTATTAAAGGCTTGAAATCATAATTTCCTTTCACAATATGACATTAAAAACTTTTTTAAATGGGACTTTCACATGTGTCAACTTGTATGCTGTATTGTTTTCGAACTCCACAGCTGTTGTAAATGCCTAATATCAGTAATACAATGAATCAGTGAAACGGAACAAAAATAGACAATACAGTTTCATTCAATTTTGATCATTATTATTTTTTTTGTAGTTGCATGTTTACTTGTTCACTATATAATTTAATAGTAATGAGGTTACCCTTGGCCTCAATTGTGTTTCAAGCAATCTATCAAATCCAGACCGCATTGATTAGGTTTGATGGAAAAACTACATACAATCCATCTTGCAATGTAGCGTAGAGAGAGGACGAGCAGCATTTAATGCAGCTGCTATTAATATCAGAGGATAAGTCCATTCAAGTTGCATTAGCTAAATTATACCCTGATTACCCTGGTCTGGATTCTTTGTGTGATTCAGAACAAGTGAAGAATCTGCGTTCTTTAAAGAATGATGATTTTGCTTAATTTCCTGAGGTAACTTTAAATACAGCCCCCCTTATTTGGCCCATAAAATATTGCACAGATGCCAAATTCAGATAAACCTTGGAAAGTTTTAGTGAGTCTGTTATACAGCGTGTTTCTTTCTGGTTTCACTGTGTGTGTTTTCTCTCCAACCTGAAAGGAAGCTGTTGTTGACCTTGATCTGGCAACTGTTCGACAATCTGATAAAGTTTTATTATTCATTGGACCCATATGTGTTCAGAATATGGCCTGAGATCATCTGTTTTCTGTCTGATTCAGGATTGACACAAACATTCCACTTTTTACACACACACACACACACACATATATATATATATATATATATATATTAGGGGTGTAACGGTACATGTATTCGTATTGAACCGTTTCAGTTCGAGGCTTCCAGTTCGGTACGCATACAAACCGAACGATTGCTTGGACCATTTTTCCTGCCGGCAAAATTCGTGCTGGCGCGGCCAACACAACGTTGCGCAACATGGCAAACGTAATGAAATCAGAACGAAATTGCGCTACTCGTTATGTGCTTCACAGATCGTTTATCAGTTCGGACCAGCAACATCTGTGCAGCGCGAGCCAATCTCGATCAAGCAACAATGTTACTAAACAGCGCTGAGAGATCCGGTAAAGAAAACATTTGAATTCGCCACTGAGGTAATAACATTGCTGCGAGATCTAGTGAGATGCATTCACATTTCTCCGTTATTAACCGTAGATCTCTATTAGATCAAACAGCGCTGACGTGGAAACCAGGAGAAACATTGTGCTGTGAATGAACTAGTAATACTTTACGTCCACAGACCAGCAACATTCACTATGGATTTAATATAGGAACACTAACTGGAACCAGTTTGGCTGGAATGGTGAAATGCTTTCAAGTACTTCACACATCTTTTTACAGCACTTCAAAATTCAAAGATTATATAAATACATATATATTTAAAAGTTATTTTTAATGTTATGACCAAAACATTATTTGATCATCCTTCAAAGATGACTCCCATTTATAAACCTGAAAGTTTCAAGATCTAGGAAAACTACCACTTATTTAAAAATATTTTTTCTTTAAACAAATAGGACATTTCTCTGGCATTTCTTTTTTTTTGCTGTATCGAAAACGTACCGAACCGTGACTTTAAAACCGAGGTACGTACCGAACCGTGATTTTTGTGTACCGTTACACCCCTAATATATATATATATATATATATATATATATATGAGGAACATACTGTTTGACCCCCTTTCGCCTTCAAAACTGCTTTAATTCTATGTGGCATTGATTCTACATGGCCCATATAGCATCTTGCAGTTGATGGAGATTTGTGGGATGCACATCCAGGGCACAAAGCTCCTGTTCCACCACATCCCAAAGATGCTCTATTGGGTTGAGGTCTGGTGACTGTGGGGGCCATTTTAGTTCAGTGAACTCATTGTCATGTTCAAGAAATCAATTTGCAATGATTCAAGTTTTGTAACATGGTGCATTATCAGAGTCATCAGAGGGTACATGATGGCCATAAAGGGATGGACTTAGTCAGAGACAATGCTCCCAAGTAGGCTGTGGCATTTAAACAATGCCCAATTGGCACTAAGGTGGCTAAAGTGTGCCAAGGAAACATCCCTCACACCATTACACCTACACCACCATCACCCGCCTGTACAGTGGGGCATGATGGATCCATGTTCTCATTCTGTTTATGCCAAATTCTGACTCTACCATCTGAATGTCTCAACAGACATTGAACATTTTTCCTGTCGTTAGCAGTCCAGTTTTGGTGAGCTCTTGCAAATTGTAGCCTCTTTTTCTTATTTGTAGTGGATATGTGTGTGGGGTCTTCTGCTGTTGTAGCCCATCCGCCTCAAGTTTGTGTGTGTTGTGGCTTCATAAATGCTTTGCTGCATACCTCGATTGTAACGAGTGGTTATTACAGTCAAAGTTGCTCTTCTATCAGCTTGAATCAGTCAACCCATTTTCCTCTGACCTCTAGCATCAACAAGGCATTTTCACCCACAGGACTTCCACATACTGGATGTTTTTCCCTTTTTACACCATTTTTTGTAAACCCTAGAATTGGTTGTGCGTGAAAATCCCAGTAACTGAGCAGATTGTGAAATACTCAGACCGGCCAGTCTGGCACCAACAACCATGCCATTCTCAAAATTGCTTAAATCATCTTTCTTTCCTATTCTGACATTCAGTTTTCGAGTTCAGGATATTGTCTTGACCAGGACCACACCCCTAAATGCATTGAAGCAACTGCCATGTGATTGCATTAATGCGAATTTGAACAGATGTTCTTAATAATCCTTTAGGTGAGTGTATATAGGTGGTATATTTTGGTCAATCAGTAGTATCACCAGACAATTTTTAAACTGGTGCAAACTTGTTACCATATTTAAATGGTTGTTACAGTCAATTGAGTCAACACTCAATAAATAAAGCAGTCAAACAGTCCACATTGGTACAATTGTCATTCATTAAGACCATTATGTGATACTGTGTCCAAAGTATAAATCCAATAAGCTTAACACTTAGTAAATTGTTGATATTCACCTCTTCTTTCAAGGCAGTTTCACTGCTACAATATACTAAAATGTGTAAACCAAATGTCTCAATTTAGAAGTATGTTGTGCAATTGGACTTAAGGTCATAATGCCTTAATAATGCCATAATGCCCTGAACACGTCGATGTTCAGAGATGTGGATTAGTTATTCCTAATAATTAACATCAACTAATTGCATCTTGTCCTGGTCAGAACACTGGCCCATAATGTGTTAATAATAATACCCAAGTCAAACTTCTATGTTCACTGGAGATTGAAATTGTTCTGATTTTAATTTTATCAAGCTGTTTAAATTTGGAAATCTAACACTGCTTTTTACTACAATAACAGGGGTCTGGGAAAAATCCCAGTGAATTCAAGGGCTTTTCACACATGAAATGGTTAACCCTGGGTCATTCTAAACCCTGGGTAAAAGGAATCCTGCATGGGTTATCTTGCTTTACATTTCACACTGCTCATACTTTACCCCGGGGTTAACAATTAATCCTGGTGTAATGACTGGACCGATCAAACACAACATTGTTCCACTTAATCTTCACAACCCCTCACCGGAAGACTCTGTGATGTCTGGTTTCCTCACTGAGAATTACCACCCTTTTGCCCACCTCATACACTTCAAAGATGCTCCATTGAGAGATAGTGCCTGCACAGAATAGTCCAGCATACAACATAGAGAGATATGCAGTCTCATAGAAATGGAATTATCTCCACTAGTTCTGAACCAAATATTTATAATTAGTTATAACGAGTTATGTTATTTTTTTTCGTTGAACAATCGATCCATCTAATGGTTATTTTTTTGGTTATTCGTGTTGAGTCAACTGGGTGAATAAATACGTGTCCTCTCGTGCTGATAGGATAGATATGATGATTGTTGATGACAAGTTGATTGGATTGATTATTTGAACGTGCTCCTCCCGAAGTTTGTTTAATGAAGCATCATACCGAGAAGCTTTACCACAATTAACAGTACATAAAAAAAATAATTGAGTCATATTGAGGCGCAAACTCATCCATTAGATATTTCAAATAACCAAAGCCAGTGGTATGGAGTACATGCGGAGGATCCTCAAGTCTGTGGTGAAGGTGTAGTGCCGATTGACACAGGGGAAGCCGGTTAGAGACTGGGTGTCTTACGAATAGTCGAAATAAATGTGTTATTTTTAGTATAAATAAATTCGTAATAGTTGAAAGAAATTAGTTATTTTTGTTGTTTTTAGCGCACAAAAAGTGTTCTCGTCGTTTGATAAACTTAAGATTGACCCACTGTAGTCACTTGGACTATTTTATCAATGTCTTTAATAACTTTTCTAGGCCAGCAAGTTTCAATTCCTCAAGAAGCCTATGGACTAGTATGCAGGAGTAATCCAGCTCTCAGATTTCATCAAAAAATAATATCTTAATTTGTGTTCTGAAGATGAACGAAGGTTTTAAAGGGTCGGAACAACATGAGGGCGAGTAAATACTGATAGGATTTTAATTTTTTGGGTGATGTAACCCTTAAATTTCAAATGGCTATATCTTAAAAGTGATAATGGAAAAAGACTTTTTATAAATTAGAGAGATATTAAGGATGACCCAAAGTTTATGTAGGGATTACATTTTTATATCTAATTTGCATAATATGATGTCATATGGTGGCGGCAATCATGGATTATAGAATTTTCATGAAAAGTCACATTTAAATGATGAAATACTGCACTTATTTCCCCCCAAAATGTCCATCACCTTCTGTATGCTATATTGCACAATACTGAATGTTCATGTATATATTAAAGTCCCTGTAAAGTCAAAATTAAGTATGTGTTCTGAATTTGTCACACCACATAAAAATGTGTAATTAGCCAGCCAGCCAAATTTGAATGATAAAAAAAAAGTCGGGAAGTACATAAAATAAGCTATCAAAATCATGAAAAAATGAGCAGATTTTCTGCTCTCAAACGCTGGGGGCTTGTCCGCTGGCTGTGCTGAAACCACGCCCACTCACGGGAAAGCTGTTGACGGTGATATTAGCTGATTAGCTTTTGGAGACGGGAAGATGAAAGCTGAGGCGGGAGATCGTCGTTTCGGCCCCGTTCACCAGTAACAGCGGATTATCATTGAATTATCAGTGAATCCAAGTTGTCTCTGAGGAAAGTTTATAAAACGATCCAGTGTAAAATGATCACTACAGAGGCGGGTGTTGGGGGTGATCCTCAGCTCTTCATCAAGGTAACGTTAGGCTCTCTAAAAACCTCTTCTTGATGTGATTGTTTTTAAGGGAATTTAAATGAAGATACCGATCTGTTTTGTACATGATCGCATCCAGGTAGTAGCCCATGCATGTCCGTGTCGAAGACATAGCTAGCTAGAAAACTGTAGGCTCAGCTGTAGTAACTAATAGTACTGACAGTCACTCGCGATTGAGCAGTGAATGCGAATGTGCTCGGAGAGTGTGTGTGGAGAGGGGGAGATCAGACTCTGTGCGTCATCAAATAGGGGGGTGTCCAGCAGCTCATGGGCTCCAGTGCGTCATCGAGCCCTGTTTTAGCCCCGCCCAATTAATCCGTAAAATTGCAATGGTGAAAAACTGTTTAACGGTCTAACTCCACATTTCAGTACTTGACAGTTCACAGACTTTGTAATATGTTTTAGCAATACATATGTAACATTTATAATGTGTTTAAAACTTTTTTGTAGAATTGGCTTTACAGGGACTTAAAGTAGTAAACAAACTGTGTAAATCATTACTAATAAATGGTAGAAACAAACCAAATGCATGTAGTGCTTGCCTAAATTTTCCATTTACTACATACAGTAGGCACTCTGATTCCATGTATGGGGCATATATATATATATATATATATATATATATATATATATATATATATATATATATATACGATATTACGATTCCTGGGCGGGACCAGGAATCGTAATAAAACTATGATACCAAACTTTATACATAAATATACAGTTTCTATAAATACATTTTGAACTAAATTCTATTTGCCCCATGTCTTTATGCTCTCCTGTTTGCTTTGTCGTGGCTGGTTAAGTGAATGATGTGCTCCACACACCCATACCAGTTGGTGGATGTAATATACACTCAATATACTAAGTATATAATATACAACTCGCATGCATATTGGCCGTAAGACACCCTCATTTGATTGGTTTCACATGCCACACCCCTGATTTCTCACACTGAAGTACCAACCTGGTTGGTCAAATGCCTGAAAGATGAGTTTTTCTATATATCTACCTATATATCTTCGTGATCATTCGTGATCGAGTAGTTATGCCGCAAATTAGTTAAATTCTCTCGGAATCTAGAGCGAACGTGCACGCGAGACAGAGATTGTGCTTCAAACCGCCTAACGCACACACGGCAGGGAGGGAAAGCAAGCGAGAGACTTTGCGATTGCGCTTATCATCCAAACCACCCAGTTTTACAGTTTCTTACTGTAACTGACAGATTCCAGTGTAAAAAAACACAACACTGGATGGGAGTGGGAGGGAATAGGAGTCATTATTCCTGGATTGGGACAGGATTGGATGTTCTTCTGTGGGATTGGGACAGGACAGGATATTTTTTTGTGGGAGTAGGACGGGAGATGTTTGAAAATACACTCCTGTGTCACCCTCTAGTGTGCACAGCTCGGCTGTTAGACAAAGTCTACACCACAATATTGTCACTGCGATTGCGGAGAGGCTCTAATAAAATGCCTCACTCGGACCCTAACTCCACTTTTGATCGCACTGATTCAGGCACTCTAACTCAAACATTTTGTATGGAAGCATGATGTTTTGATGAGTCGGGGATGAAGAATGACATGTCTGCCATGGAGGGTAGGTCGAACGAAATTTCGACCCTCCTGGGTTGTGGTGATTGCGCAGTGGATAAGACGCATGCCTTTGGTCTGGGTGACCCGAGTTCGAATCCACTTTGAGACACCAATGTGTCCCTGAGCAAGGCACTTAACCTCTAGTTGCTCCAGAGGCATGCAACCTCTGACATATATAGCAATTGTAAGTTGCTTTGGATAAAAGCGTCAGCTAAATGAATAAATGTAAATGCAAATTTGACACCCAATTGGACAAAATTGCCCGATTTATTCAGGCTTGTCGAGTAAACTCGACCGCCTAGAGGGTGAAAGCAGGATGTGAAGAGCACTGACAACTTGTGAGTGACTTTATTCACATTTTAGAAATAGAGACCCTTATTGAGATTATATATTTTTTATTAAAGTGACATTGTGTATGAATTGTTACCATCTAGTGGTGAAAATGTATTTTGCATTCAAACAAATTGTTCTCTCCAGCGCCTTTTTTTTTCAATACACGTTGCATCTACGGTAACCGTTATGTATCAAAAAGCTATGACAGGATTAGCACTTTGTCGAGTGTTCCGTCGGGTGAACAGGTTTGTTATTTCAAACAAACAACAACTTGACACAACGAATAAATGTATGTTACAGTATGAATTACTGACTGTGAAAAACATGAATTATTCATGTAGTAATAATAAGTAGTTAAGCCTTTTTTATTCATTATATTTTCTGAAATTGCCTACTTGCATTAGATATCATCATCAACTTTTAACTATAAATGTTCATCTGTCTAATAAAGTACACAACCAAACAAGGAAATAAAGCTTGTAATTGTGACTGTAACATTTCCTTACCTGTCGTGAAGAAAGCAGGACTTCTTTCTCCTGCATTAGCTCTATCCACCTGGAAAAAGCTATCCCGACATTAACTTGTGTTTTTTTTTTATTTTATTTTTTTTTATAATCTGCGGTCACGTTTCCTTTTACGATTTATTTTTTAGACTTTTCTGGCAACAAGGATTTGCAACGCAGCCTTTTAAACTTGCCGGGCTGTGAAGCGCCTCTCACCGCTCTGGTGCGTTTCCCGAAAGCATCGTTAGCCAACTATGGTCGCAAGTTCCGTCGTTATCAGCATAGTTCAACGAGTCAGGGTTTCCCGAAACCATCGTTCCAACGAACATTCGCAAACAGCATCGCAAAGTTGTGTGGTTTGAACGACAGCTCTCGACCTGTGGTTAGAGGCATCGTTTCTATTGCATCACATTTGGAGGTAATAAATCCTTATCTTGAGCAAAATAAGCAAGCTGACATTCAGTACAACCGGTGCCTTTTATTCAGAATACATACAAATGTAATTTGCGTATTTTAGTTTTTCAAAAGATTTGAAGTAACGTGTTTTAAGAGTGCGCATGTGCGAACACACTCCATGTAAGAACGAGCCAAATATTGAGTCTGGTAATAAAGAAAAACAACTGAGAACAATTAGAAATAGTCCTCAGATTACATGTCTGTAATTTATATAAAACAAATCTAGTTGGATCTCAAACAGTTTCATTAAAAGTAGGGCTGCAACTAACGATTATTTTGATAATCGATTAATCGGACGATTATTTTTTCGATTAATCGATTAATCGGATAAAAAATTATATTCCATTTTTTTGTTTATTATAACAAAATAAAACCCTAAAAACCACACTCTTTTGTGTGTTAAACAATCTACTTAATACAGACAACTTCATTATAAAGAGAAACAACAAATAAAATATATATATATGACCATAACCTATGACAAAAATGCTATTGTAAACTAGATTAGTGGATAACTCAGCAAAACTTAGCCTAGAAATATCACAAGTGCACAATAATTTTATAAAATCTGAACATTTAGTGAAAAAAAAAACATTCCTTAGTGGGGAACAAATAAGAGACAATAAGTGTAGCACTAACAATGGTAAAACGTACACATTGCTCTTTGTATTGTTGTTATACATTCATGAAAAACATCGTAAAAATCAGATGCATAAGTTCAACTGTTTTAAATGTAAAGCACAGCTGTTTAGTGAGGAAGCAAAATATAATAGATAGGACAGAACAAGAAAGGCTATTAATAAGCTTTCATTGCGCAAAAGTATTATGACATGATCATGAAAGAGCTGCACAAAGTGCTTATGCTCATCGCGAGCGCTGAATGAACACGGAGTCACAGGGCGGCGCGCAGTTCTTCAGTGTCCGCCGCATTAAGCACCAAGGAAAGAGAAAGACATATTGACTGTGTATTACACAGTATCTATGCAATAGTTTATTAAGACTTTTCTTTTAACAGTTTTAAATTTCAGTTAGGCTACTGTGCACGTGAAGAACAATTATACTGCGCCGACTCTATAGTGTTGTGATCTAACAGACACTCAGTAGAAAGTGATTAAGTTACAGCAATAAAAGTCTAGCAAGATAGAAAAACCATCATAGACCTTTATCTACGGATCAATTATAATAATATCATTGAATCATCTTGGAAAGAGATCACCATGTTAACTGTTGTAACGCGACGGGCTGTTTGAACACCGAATAGAGAATGACTGACAGCCGCAGTGGAGGGAAAAGCTTAGGTTAACTTGAATTTAATGACTTAAATATACATTTCTATCTCACATTATACTATAGTATGGCTTCATAAAGTATACACGATTAACGTAGGTCACCTATTTTGGTTTCAAAACGGCGAATTTACCGAAAGGTGAATGATTTTCGTGTATGCTGCATATTGATAGCGGTTTCCTGATGCCCGCAAATTAGTTCAAACTCACGGAATCAAGAGCGCGCATGCGAGACAGAAGATAATGTGCTCCAAACCGTCCGTGTTGCGCGCGCGAGACAGGGAAGAGCGGCGTGGGAGAGAGAGACTGCGTGTGCGCCTCATGAAGCGCATGTAAGAAGCGCATGTTCCATGTAAACAATCCCCATGACGTAATCAGACCAACTAATCGATAATGACATTCGTTGACAACGATTTTCATAATCGATTATAATCGATTTCATCGATTAGTTGTTGCAGCCCTAATTAAAAGTAGTTATTAGTCCACCACGTGCGAAACCAACGTGGTTGAACGATACTTTGCGACATTGGGTTTCGGGAAACAGTCGTGACGAGCTAGTTGATTTCTCCAACGATGCATCGTACTATGATAGTGAAGCAGCGAACTATGTCGTTGTATGGGAAACACACCCCTGATCGTCCGCTGCTGCTGCTGCTTTCAGTCACGTCACGCTGGCTCTAAACGAAAACGTGGAAATGCGTTGGCCTAGTACTTTATGTCCCTCTCTGCTATTATAGTTTTTCAAGATGGTGGAACTACATGGAAGCCTCTGTGGACTTACCCGTCCCATGTATATAAAGATAATAAATTCTTCATTTACGAGGATAATTGGCAGATGTATTTGTACACGATTGAGGACATATTTAAGAATAAAAATATTGATTTTAATAAATTACATAAAAGATTAAACATAGTCCCTTTAGTGATAAGAAGGAAGGAAAATAAAAATGAAGAAAGAATTGCTTCCCAAAAAAGAAAAGAAATTTGGATCCTTTCAATTGGTTCCAATTAAAATGTTAATGATTTTGCCATTTCCTCCCCCACTCTGCTTGTTAATTGGTGCAGCATGTCTTTGATTTCACTGTTTCTCTTTACTCTTTGCTGAATGGCCAGAGCCTGTTTACAAGTCTTTATCGTAATGTATTCAGCTCCAGAGACACTGTTTGTTTTGATTAGTCATTAATGCATCTCTCGATTTGTTCATATTAAGCTGACCTGCTTGTTTTAATATGTTGCCAAGGTCAGCAAATTCATTAGGCATTTAAAAATAAAATAGATAACCAAATGAGCCCTTGATGTGACTCATCATCTGAATAAATTAACCGAAAGATGCTCCATGTCAGATGTCTTTTTATATTTTTTTTCCCCCCATTTCTATTTACCAAGCTCTCCATAATATTTTCTCTGCATACATGAATGATGCACTTGTGTTTTTCAATGAGTCCATTTCCAAATTTTCAACTGATAGTAACTGCCAATCACATGTACAAAAGCTTTTAGCACTTGACAAAATCAACATATTGCATTTTAGTTGTAAATGAAATGCAACGAAAACAATTTAGGACCCATTTTCAGGGACCAATTGTCACTATATAAACACAGCAAAATGTAGGCCATTACTAAAGCTTTTGATCAGCACATTAAAGCAAAGAAAAAAAAAATTGTGTGCGCCGCTTTCAGAGTCCTGAAATGAACTGAATGTGGAGGAGGAAAAAAATGTTGTATTGATTGAACATCAACATTTCTAAGCTATAGAGACAGCAAATTAATCTCTAATATTATTTAAGGACAGATGTGATGTTTTGAATTGCACATGACCTTTCAGATTTTGCGCCAAGAACATTTTGAATTGAGAATATTCTATGTTTTAAAGGAATCCTATTATGCCCTTTTACGAAGTCTTGACCTTGCAGGATGTTTCAGAGGAATGTTTTATTATTATTATTATTATTATTATTATTATTTATTTATTTATTTAGTTTTATTTTACATAGATACAATGTTGTTCACCATTTAATCACGATAACTTGTCAGACAACGTATAATAGGAAATGTTAATTAACAATTTCCTGTTCTTTTGCAGTTCTTGAAAAGTGGAATATGTTAAAAATAAATATCTCCCTTTGGAGTGGACTTTGTGCTGTTTATGCTCAAACAGCAACACTACACACAAACTAAAGTTGAAAAAGTAAAAAAAAAAACACTTTGATTCAGTGAGGATGCATTAAATTAATCTAAATTGACAGTAAAGAAGTGTGATCTTCTAAAACTTTGCTATTTCATATACATGCTGTTCTTGTAAACTTTCTATTCATCAAATATCCCTGCAAAAATGTTTAATGGCTTCCTCCAAAATATTGAGCTGCACAGCTGTTTTCAATATTCAGAATAAAAAGAAAAGTTTCTTCAGCATATTATAATGATTTAATATTATTCTCTTTGTTTTATTGTTGATCAAATAAATCGTTTTTGGAGTATAAGAGACTCAAAAACAGTTTATACATAAAAATATACTGTAGGTTTAGGTCTGGGGTAGATTTAGGGTTACACCACTAGGAGGCGCCTTCTGGCCCATTTCTGCGTCTCATATTGACGCTAAAGGGTGCCATGTGTGTTTGATGTATACGCATTGGCAACAGCGTCAGTATTTGATGCCTTGGGATGATAATGCGTTGAAAGAGAAGGTGCCTGGAGGAACCTTTTGGGGTTCTTCACTTTGCCACACTGACCGAAACGTCTGCAGATCCTCTATGAAACCTTATGAAACCCAGTTGTCTGAGGAACCACCCAGGTTTCATGAGGAACTCTTATATTAGGCACTGTGTGGTTTTGGGTGCCTCAAGGAACCAATTTTTATGTATTTACTTAGGGCTGTCGCGGTAACCGCAATATTGTAGTACCGCGCTTCTGACAAGTCAACCGCAGAGGATAGCACGTAACCGCAGCAACCGCGATATTCACGTTTTTTTTTTTATATAAGGCTATACCCTTCTTGTTTTGAACTTAATGCATGTGTATTGAATGTTAAACAAGTTCATAATGATAACAAGACTGTTTATCATGGTGATGTGTAGCCTACAGGCTTCACACATTGAATTGAGAGAGATCGGCAGAGCGCGTGCAATTACCTGCGTCTGTCTTTGAAGTCGTGAAAAGCTTGTCGTGTGAAAGGGAAGCGAAAAATTTGTCGCATCATCATTTTAACGTTCTCTTCACGGGTATTTTCCCATAAATGTGCGTCAGCAGCAGCGCTGGTCAGCATCCCACAACACAAGGAAGCCGAAATAAAATCAGTGAGTCACGCATTGAATGAATTGGTCTCTAATAAGTGAAGCATCAGCTTCAGCGTTGCCTATGCGACGCATTGCTGCTCAGCTGAGCCTTGAAAAGTTGAGTCTCAAAGTTAAAAATAATTAACATCTTGTTGAATCAGCTTTTTTAAACGTGTTCGTTGAATGAACGGTTCAATGATTCGCTCAAAGTCCGTTGTCATAACAATATGCGCGCTGAGTGAAAGTCGTTCAATGCGCATATACTGTGTAGACGCTATTTAGTTTCGGTTACATTGGTTACTGAAAATGTCCTCGTTTTTGTCCACATCGAAAACATTATTTACATAGCAACAAAAACATATAAATGAAATAAATAAATAAATAAATGGCGGTAATACCGCATATCGCGCTATTGAGCCACTCAACATTACCACAAGGGAAATTCCATAACCGCGACAGCCCTATATTTACTATTATTTAATGTTGTTACTATGGTTAGTATTAACTTCTATTATAACATTTACATTTATTCATTTAGCTGACACTTTCATCCAAAGCGACTTACAATGCTATATATGTCAAAGGTCGCACACCTCTGGAGCAACTAGGGGTTAACCGTCTTGCTCAGGGACACATTAGTGTCTCTCAGTGGATTCAAACCCGGGTCTCTCACACCAAAGTCATGCGTCTTATCCACTGCACCATCACCAGCCATTATAATAAACAAACTGAACCAAATACAAAATAAGAATTGTTTACTTCTCTTCTACTTGTTAATTGTGCTAATATATATTGTGCTGTAATATTCCTGAAAACGATGATCCTAACTTGTATCTCTTTACTGAAATCTCAGATAGTTAGTAATTCAGCTATTTTGAATCGTAAAAAATTGAAGCCTGGGGTGCTGTGAGACTGAAGACTGTAATGTACACTATGGCTTTTGAAAAGCTTAAGTGTGTGACTTGAATCAACAGTGCTCATAAATGGTTATTGAGTATTCCCTCTAGAAACAAAATATATGGTTAGGGTGCAGTAAAATGATCTGTTGTTCTGTGAACTTTCAGTCATTTCTGTAAGAATCCACATGATCAGCAAATTTGTGTGTGGTCAAAAATATCACTATGGAACCAAATTGGTCACTGGAATTCGCTGGGTTTGACCAGCAGAAAGCTGCTTGAAAGGGACTCCCGTGAGAGCTGTGCTCATCGCTACACTGCTGACAATGGTCAATGGACTTTTTTTGCCTGTGTATTGCACAAAATTCACAAATGTGACTGCACCTTTACTCGCTACAGCATAAGACTCAATCAATAGTAAAATCTTCACAAGGGACATGTGAGGTACTCAAGTTAGAAAAGTGAAAAGATGCAGTAGCTTCCTTTTCTGTTTGTTTTTCCTCTTTTCTGGTGGATGGTCCAGGCACTTCAATGATTTTCAGGTCTACTGGAGGATTTTTATTCAGACAATTTCAGCTTACCGAGGTCCCTGCAAAGAACAAAAAATACTGTGTTATTAAAGTAATAGTTGTGAACTGAAACTTATTCCCTCAGCCTTGTGAAATTCCTAACCTGTTTGAGTTTGTCCGTGAAACCCAAAAGCAGATCTCAGGCATAATGCAACAGCAGTCACCGTTCACTTTCACTACATGAAACACAAGCTAAACAAAATTGTGTAAATCATTCATGAAACCATTCTTATGTACTGTCTAGGTCAATTTAATTCAACAATTGTTGTAAAAAAAGATATTCTGTTAAGCTCCAAAAAAAATATCCCAGAAAAGATCCTAAACGTATGAAAAAATTTAATTTATGTTAGGTTTTTAAATTTGGGTTAGGGTTATGATTTGTGTTGTAAGTTTTGTTTTGTTTTTTTTGTCTAAAAAGACTCAACTTAGTTATAAGTTATAATTCGGTTCTTCAGAATAAAAAGAAAAGTTTGTAGGGGCGGCAGTGGCTCAGTGGTTCATGTAGGTTGTCTACAAACCGAAAGGTTGGTGGTTCAAACCCTGGTTCCCGGACCAAGTGTCGAGGTGTCCATGAGCAAGACACCTAACCCCAGCTGCTCCCGACGAGCTGGATGGCGCCTTGTATGGCTGACACCGCCGTCGGTGAATGAATGAGTGTGTGAATGGGTGAATGTGAGGCAATATGTAAAGCGTGTTGGTGGCCATTAGGTCTATGAAAGCGCTATATAAATGCAGTCCATTTACCATTTTAATTCAGGGTTTAAATATATTATATTCACATACAAATAAGGTATAGACCATTTCACAAGATGTAAACAACACTGGTCCAGAAGCACTTCCTGTTTCAGTTTGTAACTGTTTTCTTTATTTCATATGTAAAGAAAACATCTTAAAGATGTTTGTTTAACTTTTTGATTCAGTTTTAAATGTTCTGTTGGTTGTATTTTATCCCAGCTTTTATGTAGTGTCAAAAAACTGAAACAGGAAGTGCTTCTGGACCAGTGTTGTTTATATCTTGTGAAATGGTCTATAAGAAAAATCTATTGCTTTATTGGCACCAAACTGATTTTTATTTTTTTTTTTCCCTGAGTAACGTGAACGAGATTTAAAAACATGACGGAAGATTCTCAGAGAATAACTGATAAATAATAGAAGTACACAGTCAAACAATTCAATTTCATACAGAAAAGTTCATAGTAATAAGAGTACTTGCATGTGGTGCAGGTAACTTCTGAAAATTGCCTCTTTCAGATAAGTTCAAAAAAGTTCAGATAATTTTAGAGATGCAGTAAGTCTGGGGAAATAAAAGAACAAATCTGATTAAATCCATTCACAACATAATATGTATTGGCCAGTAGTGGCTTTAAAATGGTATTTGAAAGAATCAGGGCACCTGTAAAAAATAAAAATAGACCAAACTAACATTAACTATATCCTCATGTTATTCATAACAAACCCCATGACAGCAGGAATCAACTATTAATTAGTTATAGCAGCGATTTAAAGACACAATTTGAATAAAACAATCTTAGACAATAAGCAATGATTTCGAGTTCATTAACGTTAACATTAGTTCCCTTTCGAAGGGAACTCAACAATACGTCGAATGACGCAATGGGGAACGCCTCAGGTGTGACAGGTGTCTGAAATCAAATATCAACTCACAGTAATCAGGTTGACCGGCGACAGCCCGTGCATCATCAGCTTGAAATGATGAGCGCGTCAATCTGGATGTATAAGAAGGGCGCCTTGAAACCGTGACAACATCTTTTCGTCTTCAGGGACTGTTTGTCTGTTTTCGATATCAACGATTCAAGATGAAGCGTGCAGAGAAGCGACAAAAGAATACCTTCCGCAAGTGTGCTGATCCGTGTTCTAGATATTCGACACCGGAAGATCCACACGATCTGTGCGTGTTCTGTCTGGGTGAAGGGCACGCGTGGGAAGCTCTCGAGGGAGCTTCTTGCGCGAACTGCGAGGGTTTTACCATCAAAACTCTCCGCTCTCGTCTGTCCCACTTCTCGAGGGAAGTAGGTACGGCATCTGAACCCCGCGGTGCTGGTCCCGCTCGGGCTGAGGCTCAGCGGCGATTGAGCTCGTGGTGCTCTCAGATGGAGCTGGCGGATCAGCTGAAAAGGGGCGTTAACCGTTCGGATGATTCGCCAGCTGACGAGGACGAGTTACAGATCAATGTTGAGGATGTGCTCTCTCTCTCTGATGGATCTGTAAATGATTGTCTTTGGGCCGGGCAAGAGTTGGCTTTGGATGTCAGTTTGGTTGAGACCGAACCATCTCAGCCCTCTTGTCCAGTGTACGCTGAGCTGGTGGATGTTACGGGGCGCGCCATGCATAGATTACAGCTAGAGTGGAGGCGCATTCGGGAGGAGCCCGTTCGTGGTATTTTGGACGACCAGTTCCTCCCCACCCGTAAACCACCAGCTCGGTTGAGCCTTCCATTTCTTCCCGCTCTCCACTCTGAGATCGAGAAGGCATGGAAGAACCCGTTCTCTGCGCGTCTCCATCTGCATCAGCAGGCTAGTTTCGCTGATGTGGAGGGAGCCGCAGAGCATGGGTATGTGTCGATGCCACCAGTAGACGAGATGTTGGCTAACTATCTCGCCTCTGGTCGGCCATCCTCACTAGAAGCTCCGACCCTGCCATCCAAGATGCTCAAAACAACTTTGCGCTTGAATGGCAGAGCGTACAAGGCGGCAGGTCAGGCGGGTGCGGTTCTGCACACCTGGCGGTCCTTCAGGCCTACCAAGCCGACCTGCTGCGAGACCTCGATCAGGGGGCTGGTTTGTCCCCTGACGCGGTCGCGGAGCTGCGCTGTACCACTGATTTGACTCTCCGGGCCACTAAGCAGTCTGGTTCCATCGGTCATGCGATGGCTGCTATGGTGGCCACGGAGAGGCATCTGTGGCTCAACCAGGCTGACATCAGGGAGAAAGATATGACTTTTCTCCTCGATTCGCCGGTTTTGTCTTCTGAACTTTTCGGACCTTCCGTTGAGATGGTGGTTGAGAAGTTCAGGGAGGCGAGGGTGCGTTCCGCGGCATTTAAGAGCTGCATACCGCGGAGGTCCTCGGCCCAGCCCAGGCAGGCGGGAGAGCCCGGTCCATCGTGGTCTGAGGATCACAGGCGGGCCCAGAGGGCTAGTGTCGCCTCCCGTGCACCCCCTCCTACCAATAGGGGGAGCAGGGCGCGAAGGAGACGAAACTCCCGCAGGAGGCAGGATCTTAGAGAGGTGATGCAGAATAAACGTTCTTAGACATCACCTCTTGGGATCCTGTCTCCTAACACCATCGCTCCCAGGCTCTTCATACATCAGGCTTGGGGTGGGGCCCACGATGAGTTAAGAATTTCTGATGGCCCGCTTCAGCTTGGTGTTAGGAGCGTCTTTGTTTCCCTGTTTTTTTAGTAAAAATAGTGGAAATGGTTTTTGAAAAAGCAATGACTTCTGTTTCTCTTCTTTTTCAGAAATCGTCTCCTGTACAGAGCCAGGGATCATGGTAAGAGAGGTGATGGTTGGGGAAAAAAAACAACAACAACAATGTGACTGCCAGGTTACAGGCCTCACCAGGCCTTCCTGGTTATGAGCTCCCACTTGTGATCGCCGGGTTACAGGCCTCACCAGGCCTTCCTGGTTATGAGCTCCCACATACTGTGGTCGCCAGGTTAGAGGCCTCACCAGGCCTTCCTGGTTATGAGCTCCCACTTGTTGTGGTCGCTGGGTTACAGGCCTCACCAGGCCTTCCTGGTTATGAGCTCCCACATAGTGTGGTCACCAGGTTACAGGCCTCACCAGGCCTTCCTGGTTATGAGCTCCCACATACTGTGGTCACCAGGTTACAGGCCTCACCAGGCCTTGCTGGTTATGAGCTCCCACTTATTGTGGTCGCCAGGTTATAGGCCCCACCAGGCCTTTCTGTTTATGAGCTCCCACATACTGTGGTCGCCAGGTTACAGGCCTCACCAGGCCTTCCTGGTTATGAGCTCCCATATATGGTGGTTGCTGGGTATAGGCCCAAGTGGGCCTTCCCAAGTTATGAGCTTACTCAATCTATTGATTTCCCAGCATGCAGCATACTGTGGTCACCAGGTTACAGGCCTCACCAGCCCTTTCGGGTTATGAGCTCCCACACAGTGTGGTTCTCGGGTTACAGGCTCAACAGGCCTTCCTGATTTTGAGCTTACTCATTCTGTTAAGCTCCCACATATTGTGCCATTCGGGTTATTGGCCTCTTCCGCCCTTCCTGGTTATGAGCTCCCACATACTGGGGTCGCCTGGTTACAGGCCTTATTAGGCCTGCTGGGCTTCTACATGTCAGGTTACAGGCCTCGTCCGGTCTTCCTGAATGTGGGCCCCACATAGTCCCACATGGTGTGGCTGCCAGGTTACAGGCCTCAAGTTTGGCCTTCCTGAATCCAGAGTGAAGTAGACAAACCTATACTTCACCTATTATTGTGGTAAATCACATGACGAGATGTCTTGTGTACTTTCTAAAATCCATTTCTCATGGGAAGGGTCTCGCGCTGTATGCTTCGGTCCCTTCTTATGTGGCTCAGACCCCGATCTTCCCTTGGGTCCCACTTTAGGAGGCGTCCTGTCACTTAAGTAGGCTACGGGGACGCCATTCTCTGGCTAACTTCTGGAAGAAGTAGCTTCCACTTGGTGGAGTAAGCTCCCACAGGTTGTGGTCACCAGGCTGGGTCTCACTGACCTTCCTGAGCACGAGCTCCTACCAGATGTGGTCGCTAGATAGTAGGCCTTACCAGGCCTTCCTGTTCATGAGCTCTCACACATTGTGGTCGCTAGGTTACAGGCCTCAACGGGCCTTCCTGGCTATGAGCTCCCACATATTGTGGTTGCTGGGTTACAGGTCTCACCAGGCCTTCCTGAATTACTTTTAATAACTTTTGGTAGTAGCTCCCACTTGGTGTGGTTTTTCAGGTACACCAGGCTAGGTCTCACTAACCTTCCTGAGTACGAGCTCCCACCCGATGTGGTCACCAGGTTACAGGCCTCACTAGGCCTTCCTGGTTATGCTTCAGTCCCTTCTTATGTGGTTCAGACTCCGGTTCTTCACTTTGGGTCCCACTCTAGACGTGTCTTTGTCGCAATACATCACGACAGGCACTTCCCTTGTTCAAGCTATCTCCCACAACTGGTGGTTTTAGGTCTCATTAGACCTTTTTCGAAGGTAGCCCCACATTGTGGGTCTGTCAGGTTTCTAGCCTCTGGCTTTCCTGAAGGATGAGCTTCCACATGCTGTGGTCGTTGGGTTTCAGGCCGCACAATGTACGACCTTCCTGACATGAACCCTCATGTTTCGGAGCCCCCCACACAAGGTCATCAGGTCTTAGGTCTCATTGACCTTCCTGATTTTGATCCCTCTCTTACTTCCTCAGTGCTCAAAAGCGAGCACTGGGTGGAAACTCATGGATTGAGTGTACGATTCCCGTTGTTTTGAGGTTGAGTCACACTCTCCGGAGGATCCCGTCTCTGTGATCCGAAACTCGATGGTTTCTTCCAGCTTCGTGGGCCTTCAGTTTTTGGATGCCTTTCCTAGGCAATTTCCAGAGGCTCTGTCTTGGAAGGACAGGCTATGGCCAGACTGTGTCTTAGTACAGATCACCAGGCCAGCCTGGGGGCATTTCAGGAGAAGTGTTCTCCTGAATAGTGACTGGCTGGGGGTCCCTTTGGCCCCCTCGCCACACTCCCTAGAAGGGACCCCTTCTATTTGGAAGTTGTGTTCCTAAAGCCTTTGAGCTGGCCCAGGTTTACCCACGTTATTACGTTCTGGTTTTTCTTGGTTCATTAGCTTGGGCTATGACCGGTAGGGAGTGCTGTCACTGACAGCCCGATGTGACTTAGGGTGAGTGGTTTCAGTGTTCCTTGGAATTACTGGTTCTGACAGTTGTCACTGCCTTTTCGGCATGCACTCCCCTCAGCGTGGCGGAGTGGGTATTTCGTTCCCCATTGCGTCATTCAACGTATTGAGTTCCCTTCGAAATGGAACGTCTCAGGTTACGACTGTAACCTATGTTCCCTGAGAACAGGGAATGAGACGATACGTCTCGTTGCCATGCCTCGGGGCCTGCCTGCAACAATCCCTTCAGACGATAGGATGTTGTCATGGTTTCAAGGCGCCCTTCTTATACATCCATATTGACACGCTCATCATTTCAAGCTGATGATGCACTGGCTGTCGACGGTCAACCTGATTACTGTGAGTTGATGTTTGATTTCAGTCACCTGTCACGCCTGAGGCGTTCCCCATTGTATCATTCAACGTATTGTCTCGTTCCCTGTTCTCAGGGAACATAGGTTATAGTCGTAACCTGAGACGTTCATTAGATTAGTTAACATCACGGCTAAAACCTTTGTTCCACATACATAAGTTGCTGTTCTATCATTATGATAATTATTTACTGAAGCGATGACAGAGGAATAGTAGTTCCGACAGAATAAAACTTTTCTTCTTCTTCTTCTTCTTCTTCTTCTCCTTCTCCTTCTTCTTCTTTTTCTTCTTCTTCTTCTTTAATGTTGTTGTTTAAAGTTTAAATTAACCAATAAAATAAGCCTATATAAATGTAAGCCTATGTATACTGAATCAGAAGTATACCTAATTGATTAAATATATTTATGTTTTTTTTTAACTTAAGTATAATAATAATAATAATCTTATTCTGGCCTCACAGAAACATTGGGTCCTCCAGATGCTGGCTTTAACATAAGAGATCTTCCAGGAACCACTTAAATGTTAAAAGATCTTACAATAACCTTGTTATAGCATTCAAGTTTCTCTATTTCCCCCAAAGCACTTTGAGGTCTTGTGGTAGTGAAAAGGTGACTCCAGAACCTCTGAACTGAATATGAAGTGCTTAATGGTTTCCGTAAGTTCCAGCAAGAACCGCAAGGATTGTCAATGTTCCTCCAGTAACCCTGCTATAAGAGAAAGTGCTTTGAGGCACGTAAATTGCATTTTGAAGTTCCTTGAGTATAGGGCTGTCACGGTTATGGAATTTCCCTTGCGGTAATATTGAGTGGCTCAATAGCGCGATATGCGGTATTACCGCCATTTATTTATTTAATTTATATGTTTTTGTTGCTATATAAATAAAGTTTACGATGTGGACAAAAACGAGGACATTTTCAGTAACCACTGTAACCGAAACTAAACAGTGTCTACAGTATATGCGCATTGAAAGACTTTCACTCAGTGCGCATATTGTTATGACAACGGACTTTGAGTGAGTCATTGAACCGTTCATCCAACGAACACGTTTAAAAAAGCTGATTCATTAAAAGAGATGTAAAGAAACAATATTTTAATTGTTTTTAACATTGATGTTCAACTTTTCAAGGCTCAGCTGAGCAGCAATGCGTCGCATGGGCAACGCTGAAGCTGATGCTTCACTTATTAGAGACCCATTGATTCAATGCGTGACTCACTGATTTTATTTCGGCTTCCTTGTGCTGTGGGATGCTGACCAGCGCTGCTGCTGACGCGCATTTATGGGAAAATACCTGTGAAGAGTACGTTAAAATGATGATGCAACAAATATTTCGCTTCCCTTTGACACGACAAGCTTTTCACGACTTTAAAGACAGACGCAGGTAATTGCACGCGCTCTGCCGATCTCTCTCATTTACTGTCTGTGTGAAGCCTGTAGGCTACACATCACCATGATAAACAGTCTTGTTATCATTATGAACTCGTTTAACATTCAATACACATGCATTAAGTTCAAAACAGGAAGGGTATAGCCTTATATAAAAAAAAAAAAAAAACGTGAATATCGCGGTTGCTGCGTGCAATCCTCTGCGGTTGACTTGTCAGAAGCGCGGTACTACAATATTGCGGTTACCGCGACAGCCCTACTTGAGTATCCAACAAGATATTTGAGCCACTTTTAGTTTTTACAGTGTACTCGATCCAGGCAAATCGCAGTTTTTCCACTCACTGATGTACTAGTCTTTACTAGTCTCCCTTTCCAAAAAAAAAAAAAAAAAAAGATTCATCACAGAGAGAAATTCTCAACTCTGCTGAAGATGTCTTACCTGCAGCTCTTGTATTTAACATTTTATCAATATTTAACTGTGATTTCACTTTTTTCATTTTAAATAGTGTGTAATGTTGCTGTTGGTGCATGAACAGTATCTGCAAAGTTGCAACGCTGAACGTTCAGTGTAAGCAGAGATATCGTCTTCAGGAAGTCAGGAAGTTTATTGCCTACAAAAACGACTCGATTGAGACTACAGCTGGGTTTTAGATGTCACTAACCCATACATTTGCATCAACCCCTCCCTCCGGAATATGCAAAAAAGCTCATGGCCATATTTCTGTGGCTCGTCGAGTGTGTTGTGTTCACCAGCTGTCAGGTCTTCTGTGTTCGAGCTTCCCGCGGACATTGTAGTTTGTCATGATTATGTTCCTAAAAATGACAATCGTAATTTAGCTCTCTGTCCTGTGCATTTATGGAAAACAGTTTCCAGAATCTTCACAAATTCAATTCAACCGGATTCAACAAGAAACTGTTACTAAAACATGAAGCAGTTCCAACTTTAAAACCAGAGGCAGCAGTTGTTGGGCCACAACCTGTAAGTAGGCGAAGACTTTAAAACATATTTTAAAATGTATTTTAAAACAAAGATTTTAAATGTATTTGCATGTATAACTTCAGACCTAATGTTTTAGTTTTATCAAGTACCAGCGCTGGCTTTATAGCCACTTTGTTATGCTATTTCGTGTCTACGAGAAACGTGTACAAACATTTTGGACCTGAATTTGTATATGTACTAATTTTGTAAAAGTATTTTTCATGTTTATATATTTTATGATATCATTTTTGATTTGATCAAGAACGTAAACCAATTCCAAAGCTGTTTGTGTTATGTAGTAGCCAGTTAGTTCGATGCTATTGTGTAAAACAAACGTGTATAAAGTTAGAAAAAATATATAGGCAAATTACCTTTCAGAAACATTTAGTAAGAGCCGTGTGTGGCGAGGTTCTGCATGACTCTTTTCATTGCCGCTTTCTAGGGTTGCCGCGGTGAGGAAAATTTCCCACCGGTTAATCGACGTGTGACAACACCGGTAATCCCGGTGTCACCGTGGAGGGCAGGGCGGGGGGTTAAATAGCTTTTAAATGCGTGCGCGTTATACTTTCACTTTCGAAATAAGCGTCAATTGCTTGAATGGACAAAAAAAAAAAAAAAAAAAAACAACTCGCTGATAATAAAACTTTTATTTATAGACTTTTATTAGCATAACGAACGAAAAAAAATAACCCCATGCATAGGCTGAAAAAAGTGAAAATCGGCAAAATGTGGGCCCAAACAAATAAGAACCATAAAACGTTTATTAACGAATAAGAAAATAAAATAGGCCTAAATAAATTACACAAAGTTTAAATGAGATAAAACAAATTAAAAAGAGACGAATATAAAATAAAAACTTCAAAACGGACCTTAGCCTACATAAATGACATACTTTCACTTTCGAAATAAGCGTCAATTGCAATTCAGCGTCAATTGCTGGAATGGACAAAAAAAAACAAAAAACAAAAAAACAACTCGCTGACAATAAACTTTTATTTAGACAGCACTTTTATTAGAATAATAAACGAATAAAATATAGACAGAACTTTTATTAGCATAACGAAAGAATAAAAATAACCCCATGCATAGGCTGAAAAAAGTGAAAATCGGCAAACTGTGGGCCCAAAAAAAATAAAACGTTTATTAACGAATAAGAAAACAAAATAGGCCTAAATAAATTAAACAAAGTTTAAATAAGATAAAACCAAATAAAAAGAGACGAATATAAAATAAAAACTTTAAAAAGGACCTTAGCCTACATAAATGACAGCACTCTAAAAAAAAGTAAAACACTATAAATTGGCATTTATTAACATTAATATATATTGGCCAAAATATTGCCAAACAGGCGCTTTTGCATTGCGTTTTGACACCAAATCTTCCGCCATTATCTTGCTTTTCTGTAATTTGACTCGTTCTCGTCTCCACACGTGCTAAATGGAATCCTGATGCTTGCTGATCTGTGACGTTACGGCACGCGTTGCGCAGTTCATTTTTAATTATAATGCTCTCTTCAGAACTAAATAATTGAAAATTATTATTTTTAATTCATTCAAATAAATATTTTAGCAAAAACGAATACTTAAAAAAAAAAAGTCAAGACATCGCGGTGTCACGGTGGGAAAGTGATGTCACCGGTGATGGGGCTTAAAACCGGTAACACCGTCAACACCGTCTATCGCGGCAAGCCTACCGCTTTCTAGGTCTGATTCTGGCTCACTGATACTGCAGTATCGACACCATTATTTACATGACCGAATACACATGTAACTCTCGCCCTTAAAGGTAATGGGCGTTAAGTATCCGGACAATGTGTCCTACAGTTTAGCCAATCACAACACACCGGCCCAAACGAACCAATCTGAGCACACTGCCTGTTTCTGGGGGAGTGGTTTCATAGAATCAAGAAGTCAACCAGTCGTTAAAGGTGCAATGTGTAACAAAGTTGAGTATCTATTAACAGAAATGCAATATGACATCCATAACTATGTTTTCAGTGGTGTATAAAGAACTTACTTAATTAGCCGTAATGTTTTTATTACCTTAGAATGAGACATTAATAGCTCCATAACCGCGGGAATCCCCTTCTATGAAGGTCGCCATGTTGTGACGTCATATTCCTACCGTAGCCGAACGCGAACAAACAGCGCTACAGAACGCGTTTCATCACTACCTTGAAAGAGAAGTAGCGGAAAGCTGGAAGCTAGCCTTACACTCCGTGAGTAGTGACTTTTCCCTTGTGAGTGGTGTAAAATATGTATTTGGGATTGTTTCATGTAACTTAGTTCTCCCTCGCTGTGTTATGGGTTTGTTATGTTGGGGATAGATGTGCTGTTACGTTCGTGAGACAGCTGATGATTAGTATTCATGTCATTGACCGTAAAACAGTACGTTACAGGAATCACTAACCCGTCGATAGAGACTTTTACTAAAGTCTTTTATCACTAAAGTCGATCGCGAAGAATTTTAAAAATCAGAGAAAAAAAGCCTATTGTGTGTAGTAAATAGTATCTATGGGATGCGGAGATGACATGATTGTAACAGCGCGCGCAGTTCCGACCTTTGGACTCATGCAGACGCGTCCCAGCTCAGCCACAGTAACAGCTCATATTAGCCAGCTAAACTATTACTACCCTGTTAGAAAAAATATATAGCTGCTCCCTCGCTGTATTATGGGTTTGCTACAGTATGTGGGGAGAAATGTGCTGCTGGTTACGTTTGTGAGACAATCAGCTGATTATTATTTTATTAAATTATATATTAAAACCCTTGATCCTCACCTGACTATGGCTTTGTAAACAGACAGTATTCATGATGTGGTTTATAATGGACTGTGGTACAGAAACAGTGACAATGTTACACACTCTTGGCTTACTCTGGCTATTCTCTGCTGTCTCAGCCGACGAGATGTTTGTCCCGTTTTCGCAACCGTAGCTTCTTCGAAAGGGAGGGGTGAGCAGTGGGCGGAGCCCTTAGTGCAAACCTGGTGCAAACTCGCAACCGAACCACTAGATGTCGCTAAAAGTCACACATTGCTCCTTTAAGTGGACCGAGGAGAACGCGGCTTACGATAAAGGTGCATTTTATGAAAAATAATACTTTTTAAAAAAGAAAAACCACGAATACATGTTATATGAACCCCATAAACACAATCATGCAAAGAAAAAAAGCAGTAACCTTTAATGTTGTGTGTTACATGTGTCGTGTGTTAATGCGGCAGAAGTTCCCTAATCTAAAACAAATTTGTCCTAAGGAAGACAATAAATGCTACCTTGACATACCTTGACCTTAAGAGTAGCGGGGCATGTGCCTGCTGTCAATTTCCCCTTCAGAAACTCCAGCTCTGAAACAATCTGGAGTATATAGGGGCGGTGATGGCGCAGTGGATGAGACACATGCCTTTGGTGTGTGAGACACCAATGTGTCCCTAAGCAAGACACTTAACCCCTAGTTACTCCAAAGGTGTGCGAACTCTGACATATATAGCAATTGTAAGTCGCTTTGGATAAAAGCGTCAGCTAAGTGAATAAATGTAAAATACTGAAAACAGAATCTGTTGATTAAATGTATAGACTCACTAGAAACTTTCAGGCAAGTGTGTTGGAGCTAACCTCTGCTGGTGTAGTTAAAGCAGGTCTAGTCCACTAGTTAGTGCAGTCATTGACCACTCTACACATGTGTTTGATTTGAGCCTATTGAGAATTGATTTTGTCTTACAAATTGAAACAACTGATTTTTTTTCTTCCTATTTTAAGTCATAGGCCATTCATGTTCCCACATTTTCACTTAAATCTTTACACAGACCACAGTAATCCAGCAGCTCTGTAAAAAATAAATAAATAAATAAATCAAGTGTTTCTCATTAATCTCTCTTTGTGGGATATGTACTTTTGTGATACAAACTCGTACGTTCAGGCTCACTGAAATTATTTTATCTTTCATTACAATATGTGACCACATTCTTCAGCTGAAACCACAATTTTGTCAAACTGGTGCTCGTGTTGCACAAAAGTTTGAAGATCCAAATTCCTTTCTACCAAGAAACATTAACTGCAAATGCTGGCATGCACATCTTTTCATCTGCCATAAGGGAATCTTGCTCTGTGTATGATTCATTTGGTTTTCATGATCATGTCATGTCTCTGGTGTGCACTAGTCTTCTTTCTCTCTGTCATCACCTACCTCCTTCCTTTACTTTGTCTGTACAGCATCACGCGCTCACTTCAGACATGACCACCTAGTGTTTGATCAGTCTTGACTGACACATAAGTTGATAAATCCCTTGGCGATACTAGTATTTCCTTTACAATAGTGCTGTTTATTAGGTTTAGGGAATAGAGGGAAGTTTTTAGTTCTGTTAAATGTATGCACATGGAATAATGTATACACACAGACATACAGTACATTTGTACTAGAACACAAACTATTGTATCCTCTTGTGTACACCAAAAGTCTCTTCAGATATCTGTGAGAATGTTTTGTGGACACCTAATAGGGTATTTTTCTGTGGCAGCATTCAGCTCTCTGAATGCCAAGTCCATTTTTTTTTCTCTCCTTGGACTAGATTTTTGTAAGTGTATGAGGTTTGTTATATAATAAGCAGTTTTATTGTGCCTCCCAAGGAATTCATTTTCTGACATTTTGAGAAGAAAGGCTTTTTTTTTTTTTTTTTTTTTGGTGCAGAGTGAATAGACCTCTGCTAGCAGGACTGTATTTGCACCATACTGAACAGCATGAGCCTTCCAGCGGTTCATGTTCTCCACATCAGCCCATTTTGAACTGCATTCACACTTTTATATGCATCATTATATTTGTTTTTTATAAAAAAAATGCTGTGTGGGAATGTAGGTTAAAAGTTCCAGTTGTAAATGAGGTCGTGTTGCGATGTTAAACGGTTTCATCCAGTGAGAACCCAAACAGAAAATAAATATGAACGTATTTTCAACAAATTGTGAAAACATGTATTTGAGCTTATACACACCACACCGACCATCATTGAACTTTGACATCAGATTCACATTATAATAATAAAAAGTATGCTGCTTTCTGTTGTTTATTTTGTATAGACAAAAGCTTGATTTATGTGTTTATTTTTATATATTTATTTTGCAGGGCTATATATATATATATATATATATATTATCAAACTAACTTCAATAAGGATTAATTAATCATAAATAATTATACATATCAGTATTTGCTTGAGAAAATCCTTCAAATTCTTCCATTATATAAATGAATTGAATATTATGATAAATGAATTGAATAGACAATTTTTCGTTTTTTTTTTTTTTTTTTTTTTTAAGAACTATATTGTGTAGTTGTCTTTTCTATTCACTGCATTTATGACCAACCACATTTTCAAAAGCTGGTTATAAAGAACAAAATCATTTCATACTGTTAGACACTGCTGTGGGTCTAACATTCACACGTTTAAAGGATTAATGTATTGCAAATAAGTAAATTATTAGATGTTGTTTAGTAGGACAATGTTTAGTATAACATTAGCAACAGCATTTATTATTTTGTGCTAAATTTAACCACAGATAGCTGAGGTCACAATTTTCAAAATATCAATGTTAACCGGGGTAAAATCATTATAACATTACATATGTTCCCTTTATCATTCAAAGGTCATGCAATTTTACCCTCTATGTGTCCACCCTGTTGCTGTCTGCCTCATCACCTAACATACACTTTACAAGTCCCTTGTATGACGAAGCATACAGACACACATAAAAATATTTTCAAAAGTTTTAAAGCCCAAAAGGCTGCAAATTGTAGGAATGACCCAGATAGAGTTGTTGTGATAGTCCTAAAATAGCAGAAGCTCATGAGAGAAATATCTGGAGGTGCTGTTTCAAAGTCCCAGCATTTGTTTCTAATTCTCTCCAAAAATTCAGAGACCTAATGATTCTCTTGAAGGAATTTTTCCAAAACTTGCAATAATATTTTCTTTTAAATGGGAAAGAGCATGTTGAATACCTCAAAGTATTATTAAAGTTAGCAGTCCCTCAAAAGTAGCTCATGGCTGTCAGTGTCTTGATGTTGAGTAAATGATGGCGACTGGAGCGCAGGCCTCAAACGCAGAATGTTTTACTCAGCACTTCTGAGCTTCACATCACAAGGTTTTGATTATCTGCAGGTATTTGGCTTTTGGCTTTTAAATGACTGTCTGTGTAGTACATTTATGCCGCTTACATTCGTTTATCTATTTGAGTACAGGAATGTGAAAGCAATGTTGTTCTTTTTTTTTTTTCTTCTTTTTTTTTTCTTCAATTTGTACTAAATACTATGATATTAAATACTTCCTTTTTCACTTTCATCCTCCACTATCTTTGTGCTTACACCAGAGACACAGTGACACTCCTGAAAACGGACTCTTGACAGCTTTGACATAATTCAATTTTAATTTGTGTTCCATTGTGTTGAGTTTTGAACTGCATGATATAACAGTGTTTCCCTTTTTAAATGAAATGGTCTGCAAAAGGTGTACCGCAAATGGATTGATGAAATTTAGATGCAATTTGGTAATTTAGACAAAAATAAATAAATAAATTAATTAATTAATCAAATAAAGACAAAAATACTCTATTCAACAGTATAGTTAAGTTGACATATATTGGAATCTACCATTCAAAACCATTTTTTTATGGTTTTAAAAGTAGTTATATCTTACTATCCAATGCATTTATTCATTCAATGTATTCTTTTGTTTTTTTTTTTTTTTTTTTTTTTTTTTTTTTTTTTTTTTTTTTTTTTTTTATTAACAGTCAGACATATATACAAACAAACCAGCATAGTGCAGTAGTGAGCAATCTTGTAAATCCATAATTCCAGCAGTGGCAAGAGTGATTTAAGTGTTTGATTCTAAGTGTGTAAGTGAGCGTGTATGAGCGTGGGTATGTGTATGCGTGTGTACACAAAGTAACCATTTATTATTTATTCCATGTCCTTACCATCACTCCCCACTACCACCATACTGCCCATATTGTTTTTGTAGATTTTATTTCCATCCTTCCTCCTATGTAACGATTGCCATTGTCAATCCTGTACAAAATATGATAAATATAATAATATAATAATATAAATATAATATAAGACCACCTTCCCCCATATCTCATCAGTCCCTATCTTTTCCTATTTTTCTGTTTTTTTTTTTTTTTTTTTTTTTTTTTTTTGTGGTGTGTGTGTTAATGTGCAATGTCTAAAGTGCATTAAAAGATGGAGTACAGTGCGAGAATGCCTCAAATTGGGCCAGAGATGCTGTCCCGTTGAAACTACTTCTCGCCTGTCTTGCCTGCCTTGGTGTTTTGCGATGTTTTTCCAAATATACTTATTCTTTTTTTTTTTTTTTTTTTTCCTTTCTATGTTGTTGGTGCATTAAAAAACCCATGAAAAGATAAGGGGAAGTTATTGCATTAGTGATGACAATGACGCTTAATTCTAGTTTCTACATTTCTAATTCTACAGCATTGACAATGGCAATATAGATGATAATAATAATAATAATAATAATAATAAATAATAGTAGTAATAATAATAATGAAATGACAATGATGATGGCAGTGGTGATCACAACGGTGAGAGCAAAAAAGACAGCAACAACAGCAATTACAACAATGAAACAACAAAAATTAAAATAAAAGTGAAAATAGTAATCATAACAGTGACAGTAAAGATAGCAATAGCAATGATAAACAAAAACAAGTTCGAACAAACTAAATGCCACAAAATATCGTTGGGTTGAGTTATAGTCTGAGTTAAGAACAGAGAAGGATTCATAGCTGGTAAGAGAGATTCAGAAAGTGTTGGACGGTAGAGGTCAGTTTCAGATGTGTAATTATGAAGGGGAGATGCCAGTTCCATTGGCAATGAAAGTCTGTAATAAGATTTTTCCAAATGTTAATGTGTAATTTATTTCTGGTTTTCCAGTTCATGAGATAGTTTTCTTGCGATGGTTAGCGCTATGAGGAGTATTTTAGAGTTTATAGTTTTATCAGTGATTATTGTGAGGTCCCCCAGCAAGCAAAGGGAAGCGACAATGGGATGTGGCAGCCAACTATAGTGGATTATGATTGTGTGACCTCTTCCCAAAAGTGTTTGATTGGAGTGCAGTGCCAGGTTGCATGGATGTATGTATCTGTAGAATTTTGATTGCAATGTGTGCAAACTTCTGATGTTGAAACCCATTTTAGCTAATCTATTGCCTGTGTAATGTGTTCTGTGGAGTATTTTGTATTGTATTAACTGAAGATTCGCATTTTGGACATGAGATAGACGTTTTTACAGATTTGGGTCCAGAAGTTGGCATCAGTGGCTATTGAAAGATCATTTTCCCATTTTATTGTTGGTAAGTATATAGTCTGAAGTTGATTTGAGATAATTTTGTATATTTTAGAGAGCAGTTTTTTTGGAGAGGAAATGTTGACCATGTCTGATATTGCCGGTGGAAGTTCTAAATTTGTATCTCTGATGTTTATTTTTTCATTCAATGTATTCTTGTGAAAGCTGATTTTCAGCATCATTACTCCAGCCTTTAGTGTCACATCATCCTTCCGAAATCATTAGATGATTGCTGCTCAAGAAACATGTATTTTTATCAAAGGTGAAAACCATTCTAATGCTTAATATTTTAGTAGAAATCGTGATATTTTTTCAGGATTCTTTGATGAATAGAAAGTTCAAAAGAACATAATTCATTTGAAACAAATCATGTGTAACATTATAAAATGTCTTTACTGTCACTTTTGATCAATGTAATTAATCTTTGCTACAGATTTAGAAAACACTGGTATACCTGTAATGGAAATTATACTAGAACATTTGTACCAAGTGACAAATTTCTACCATTTTTACCGGTATATCACCCACCCCTTCTTACAATTAGATGCTGATCAGCTAGTTATGACTCAAAGCTCACCAGTCAGCTACAAACTGAGATGAGCTAATATGTATGGATCAACTGTTGTTTAGTCATCAGCAATAGCAGCTATTGTCATCATGAATTCAGCTCTTGCCTGCACGGTGAGAGCGTGACTGATTAATAATCACACACACTGTTTTCACATGCACATTCAGCTATGAATCGAGAATGATACAAACAGAAAAAAATAGTTTTCAGAGTTTTCCCTTCCTGTCTCCCCTTTTGACATACATTCACAGAAGGCTTGAGTTGAGTGTGTTCTCTGTTTGTGGGTGTTTTTTTTTTCTCTCTTCTTTTTTTTCTTATCTAATAAAATAGTCCAATTATACGTCAGACCCATTGTTTTATAGTTTGTCATGTGTGCCAAATTCTTCATCTGTTTCCTGTGATTGAAGATATTTTGAGTGTCATACAGAATAGTCAGTGTCTGTTATTGAATCTTTGTAGTCTGAATAAATGGTGCAGCATCCTTTTCATTCACAATCATCCTATTTATAAAATCAGGAGAGGATTATTATATTTTGGCCAGCAGCAGATCATGCATACCTAATTCATATTGTGCAATCTGCAAGTACAAGTATGTTATCGTCAAGTATTTACGCATCTGAAGCACGTATCTCAACTAGTCCAATGGCCAGAGTGAGTGTCACAGGCGGGTGACGTCACGACCAGGAAAGGATTAAAAACACATCTTGTCTAACCATGCATGAAGTATGGCAGGCGACCCATCGTCTCATTCCCTTCTCTTTCGCTTGTAATCCCAGAGAAACACAATTCTCTGTCGGGTGAATACACCTGCTCTATAGTTTCCTTTGCTAATAGAGTTTTTACTTCTTGCTCCATTACCAGAGCCTGCTCGGGATGCACTAAAGTGAGCAACACCCTCTTTGTAGCATGGTGAACGAGGACCGAACTGGATTCTGTAGCCGTTCTCTAAGATCTGCAGAACCCACTGAGAGATATTTGGCAGATTCTTCCATTCTGTCAGATCTACTAAGGTTACCATCCTCTCGAAACTGGCCTCTTGTGTAATTGGAACAGCCACTTTGGTTCGCAGGAACCAACCGAACTGACTGTTTTTTAACAGTTAGTTAAATTATATGATGCTCTGTATGAGGAGCTGGACGCCTGCTCATGCTCAGCAGCCCCATTGGGCTGGGGACGGTGAGGGGGATATTTTTTAAGTGCCTCTGCTTGTCTTTTGGCCTCCTGAAACCTCTCGACAGCAGATTTACAGAGTCACCCAAGAGGCCGTTAGAGGGGCATCTAGTAGAAAGGCTCTGTCCTTATCTTTTATTTCAGACAGATTAAGCTAAAAGTACCTCTCAGTGGCCACCAGGACTGCCATAGACTGCCCTGTTGCTCTGGCGGTCTCCTTGGTATTTTCGAATTTCGTCGGACCCCACCCCCTCGCTCTTATCCAGATCCCCCAGCAGATCAGCCTGATATGCCAGCAAAACTGCCAAAGTATGCAGACATGCTCCGGGCTGACCTGTTGCCGTATAAGCTTTCCCCACTAAGCTAGATGTAGTTTTTAGCAGCTCAGTGGGTAGCACCGGGACATTCGGGGACGATGCTAAAGCAGGGGACAGACAGCTGGGTAACATCTGTTCTGCCCAGGGTATCGCCCCATAGCCGTATTCAGAATCCAATGGATGGGCTGCCGACCCTGGTAAAAGAGCGGTGGATCCCCAGGGTAAGGGAAGAGAAAGGACGGGGCCCATCTCTAACCCCCGCTGAGAGATCCATTTGTGATCCCCAAGAATACCATCTCTGTGCTGCCTCAGCAGCAGTGGGGCCGGATCCCTGAGGATCACGTGTCTGGCCACTTTCTTCAAAAAGTGACAGGCGAGAGCGGAGCGGAAGCCTCTCACAATGAGGACAGTCAGCCCCCTTTGAAGGCTGACATAGCATGCTCTGCTACCAAACGTGTCGCATAAATCTTAAATGTCTCGTTCGCCATAATATTGTTTTTAAGATGCTTGTGACAGACAACAATAAATAGACAGACATTTTCGACATAGAGCACTTGCTTTGGCACAGAATCTAACGCCAGTCAGACCGGATGTGTTTTTATCCTTTTCTGGTTGTGATGTCACCTGCCCGTAACGCTCACTCTCGCCATTGGACTAGGTGACATACGTGATTCAGATGCAATCACGCAGGGGCGTTCCCAGAGCATTATCGATGCAGCGCAAATTGCCTCGAAAGGGAACGGTGAGCCAGTCTGACAATAAATGGGAACTTAGGGGTTGAAGCTTCAAAATGGACACAATTGTACAATTAAAATGTTGTAGAGCTATAGAATCAGTTTTTGTCGGTTGAATACCAACTCAGCATTGAGGATTAACATGCACTGTATTAACTGTAAGTGGCAAGTAAGAAATCCAACTACATTGATTCACAATGGTACAAATCCAACCCACTAGTGTATGTGATAGAACCTGTGCCTAAGTTCTGTCAGAAGTCATTGCTTTGATACATATTTACTAATCATGTAACATCCAATGAGGGTAAGCATGAATGCTTTGAGTGGTTCAGTGTACTTTTTTTTGAATAAAAGTAAACTGGGCGACAAATCACAACTGTTTTTGTGTGTAACAACCATTATTTCATGATTCCCTGTGGAGGTTAGATGCTACTGAGCTTCGACCCTTAAAAGCCTAAATGTTTTACAGCAAAGGATAATTTCACTCAAAGTCTTTTGCATTATAAGAAAAAGTTCTGCAACTTTTGTGGGAGGCTCATAAAAGTAAACTGCTTCTTTTCTCATTAAATTCCAGTCCATTTTGATTTCCCGTCTGAAATGGTGGCTGTGCCGACAGTGCCTGAAAAATGAATTATAGCCACATGAAATTATGGCATTGACCATTTTAACTGCCATTATCCTTTATACTCAAGCGGCATCTTACCACAAAAGCCTTATTTTATGGCCTGGTATGAACATATGCAAACCTTCTTCCCAATTTAGGGAAATTTTAACAGAGAAATGAAATAATATTAAACTAATGAGGTCATCCTTTTTTTTTGGGCCATCTATAATATTTAACTAATGAGGTCATGCTTTCTTTTTGGACCGTCTTTAAAAGGATATACGTATATCGTAATATGTCCCGTATATTCTATATACTAATATTTCTCTTGGCAGGTTCCTGATTTATTCAGTGTTTGTTTACATGTTTTTCTCTGTCAGATTGGCTAACAATGGATTATCGTGACAGCACATTGCTAGGGTTTCTTGAGATCCAGCTTTAGATTCTTTTGAGATGTTCTTTCTCACGCTTTGTGGGTAATTCAAAGCAAATATTTGGATGGAAATAAGTTAAAACCGAGAGGGAATATGCAGGTCATGCTTTGAATAGTAATAATTGGTCACCACAGTTGAAGAGATTCACAGATTCTTGACAGGATGCATAGCTCCACACGCTGAACACTGAACAATGTCAGATTTATTGTAAGCAGACAAACCAAGTGATGGATTGCCAACCTTCATAAACACACAAACACTCAACTTTCTAATCTGACATTTGGCACTGGGTTTGTAGACCAAAGCAGATGGCACTCTGAGAACTGCTCTGTGGAATAAACTCATTACTCACTCAATGATTTGAGCAGCAGGGCCTGCTGGGTAAGGATGTGTTTGAAGAGGATCCATGGGGCTTGAACAGGGAGCTCCATAAAAGCCACGTAACCCTTGAAAGAAAGGGGAAAGTGTGTTTTAACTTTTTTTTTTCTTTTCAGTTTTTTTTTTCCTTCTCAGAATTGTATTTTCTGTTTACAGCTCACATATTCTGATTGACATATAAGTGACTATATGCAAAATGATGGCTCAGAAAATAGTGTAAAATTGTGAATATTTTAGCATAATTATACCAAATCGAACATTAATCTGGAACCTAATGAATAATCACTGGCTGAACTCAATTTCTCAACCTAAACTCAACCCTATGTGTGATTAATTGATTGGAATGTTGTCCCAAGACCAAAATGGTTCCAGTTCCAGGTACTGGAATGTGATATTAGGGCGGCAATGGCTCAGTGGTTCATGTAGATTGTCTACAAACCAGAAGGTTGGTGGTTCAATCCTCGGTCCACCTGACCAAGTGTGGAGGTGTCCATGAGCAAGACACCTAACCCCAGCTGCTCCCGACGAGCTGAATGGCGCCTTGTATGGCTGACACCACCGTCTGTGTATGAGTGGGTGAATGTGAGGCAAAAATGTAAAGCGCTTTGGTGGCCATTAGGTCTATGAAAGATCTATGCAAATGCAGTCCATTTACCATATTTGGGTAAATCATATTAAACTAGATCAAACTCAATCTCATTTTACATGTTATGGATAAGTTATATTGTAGTATATTCAGGATATACCCCATTTAACTCATATTTTTAACAGTAAAACAAGCCGTAATACAAAACACGTTATTACAATAGCATTCCACATGCTTCTGGTAATGATGCAAGGATTTTATGATGTCATTTATGGAATCAAGGTACATGGTAGATGCCACTTTTAGAAGAAGGAAAACTGAGTAAAAGGCATTACTGCAGATCATCATAATTTTTTAATAGTATACATGTGTTCCTGAAAACTGAACCACCGAGCCCAATGTCAAATAAAAAGTAAAAGACTTTCCTTTGAATCATTAATGTGGACATATCTCTATTCAGATTTAAACAATGGAACCACTTTGTACGTATATTTTTTTTTTCTTTTTGCATTATATGTGCCAAACGCAGTACACCATAATACACATTACATTTGATTAGTGCTGTGCCTTTATAGCATACTTGACAACATTGGGAGCAAATTGAGCAGACGGGATCATATTACTAGGGTTTGATACAGAATCAGACATAATTAGGCAAAAACAGGCAAAATCTGTGCTTTTAAAATTGAGAGGTCTGTATAATGTGGTTACTCGGTCAAGACACTTTTTAAACCACTGTGTCTAATGTGCTGTAATGGTCCTGTTTGTAAAACAAGGTTGATTACGAGAAGTGAGATGTGCAAACAAAGCTCTTTTGAAAAACGAAAATGAATAAAATAACCTGCAGCAAAACCCTTATTAGTTTTTAATTCAACTTTAGTTTTTACTCCGAGAGTCTAGAGCAGTTCAACTTAACCCGGACAATAGCACTTTATAGACACATAATACTGTTTAAACATTGACGGCAAACACTGAGTGATAGTGAGGAACTAATATACACATGGTGATAACCTAAGTGACGCACTGGTGTCATGATTAGTGTCTACGGTTACTGATGAGTGTTGGGAAAAATCAAACAAAGGAATATTTGTGATAAATGAAAACAAACGGAAAGTCCATGAAAATGACAATAGGGACAAACACAACTGAGTGTGTATGACAATTGAAAGCAAAGACATTCCAGAAATTTTCCAGGAAATCATGTGCGGAAAAAAAAGACAATACATCAAACATACTTGAACAACCGTGGCTTTAAATAGTGTATGAATATCTTTGAGTCTGTTATGATTAATGATATCTATACATGCCGTGAACAGCCTACTGGCACCATTATGCATGTACTCATTGAACTGGCAGGAAAAGGCTAACACAAGGTTCAAGTTACTTTATAAAATCACAGGGGCTGATTAGTTTTAGATATGATAGAAACTGTGGTATGTGGTCGGTGATGAAGTGTTGGTTCGGTTCCATGTTGGTGATGAGTTGCAAGCAGTTTTTTTTTTTTTTTTTTTTTTTTTTTTTTTTTTAATGTGTGTGTTGTGTGCCTGTGTATGTGGTTCAGGTATCCCCTATATTGTCGGACCAAAATGTCAATGTAGGGAATAGCTGGACATTTTATGGTCCCCATGAGGAAAATTAATTCTAAATCATATTATATGATGTTTTTTTTTTTGTTTTGTTTTTTTGTTTTTTGAAAATGTAAAAATGCTGAAAGTTTTCTGTAATGTGTTTATGGTTATAAATATACATTTAAAATGTGATTTTTACAGTATAAAATAATGTATAATAATATAATGTTGACAATATACCTCTCCATATTTATTGTGGTCTCCAAATTGATTTGGAGTCAACCTAGAATAACCTAGTAATTTGTGAAGCAACATGTTTAAAAACACTCAGAATAATCTCAGCAACACTAGAATACACTTGAAACTGTACCATGGCAAGACCACTCAAAGCACCATACAGTAGCAATGTTTTAGCAACATTAAAAAAATAAATAAAAAAAACATAGCAACACTCAACCAGAACACAGTCATGTATTAAAATCCACTCAAAATACACAGCTATGCCCAGAAAACAACACAAAATGTGCTACCAACCATATATAAATGAAAAAAAAAACAACAACAAAAAATCCCTCAGAACACACATAGCAACATGGAAAAAAAAAACACTTTAAACACCATAGTGTAATACCCTAGCAATCACCCAAACACACTAGCAAGTACAGATTGTGCTTTATATTTAAGAAAATATTCTGAAAGCATTAAAGGAGATCCCATAATAATTTAATATAGTTTTGCTGCACTGACAATACATATTGTATTATATGATATGATATGATTATTTAATATACTGTAATGGTTTAATTTTAAATATGATGATTATATGGTGGACACCCTACTTAATATATGATATTTACCATCTGAACCCAACCATGTCATGTCAACAAATGGAAAAGTCAACCAGCTATTTATTATCATGTTTATTATTGTGCCTTTCGCCCCAAAGCAGGGGAGTATTTTACCCCAAATACCACATGTTTACATATTATTGCGTAATTGAAAAAATGTTGCTTTATTTAGCTTGAACAAAACTGAAAATCAATAACAAGACCTTTGTCTCATAATCTATTCAATAATTTTAGAGATTCTCATTTGCAATTTAAATCTACAACATTTTTTTAAAAAACATAAAATGTTAGATTATCAAAGACCAGCCAAATTTCCACGTGAATCTTGAAGAGCGGATGTTTTAGAAAGTTTGTGCCATCTAGTGGTTTAGATGAAAATAAAATCAAAGGTGCCTTTTACCCCAGTGTGCCTTTAGCCCCATTGTACCCTATATTGTTTTTCCACATTCTAGTAATTAACATTTCAATGTGTCACATAATGAATGTTATACTTCAGTTGCTCTTGGACACAGAAGACTCATGGGACTGTCTGACTGACTGCTGTTCTTTGGCACAAACATGCTATTGTTCTTTTGTCACAGCACCGCTTATAGAGCTGAGGTTGTTCTGAATATTATAGCCAAGTATTTGTCAGAAGAGAAGATAGCTGTGTTAAGAGATGTGTCCTACTTTCAATGTCATATTGTGAGCCAAATTTAACTTCTGTTTGAATCACTAATGTAACGCTATGGAAATCGTGCATAGCATTCAATCCCCTGTAGCATCTGAATGACTTTACAGGTTTATTTGTAATGTCACCACGTTTGATTCATGTCTGCCCTTTTGAGAGCATGTGGGAGAAATCATTTTCTCCAGATTTCGCCCAAACCGGCACAAAAGTGCACAGCTGTGCTCAGCTAACTGTATTTGGTTACAGATGTTTAAATTGATTTGACTGGGGAGGAATCTAATGACATTTATCAGCTGTGTATGGTAATATACACCCTACCAACATCATACTTACGAACTGGGATGGAAAGATACAGTATACGTATTCTCAGTACTCTCAGTCCTATTCAGTCCTGTCAGTTATGAGAAGTGTGTTTTAGTGGATGTCAGGGTTGGGGGCAGTGGCGTAGCAAATCAGCCCTGGGCCCATATGTGAAGAAATTTTTAACAGGCCCCAACAACAAGTGCTATGAAGAGGCCGTTATGCAGCTATGAGGAATATACCATAACAAACATTGTAATCTCATTGTTTTCACCTAGGTTGCCTGATAAATACATGATCTCTGTAAAATACCAGGTCATCCAGATCCAACACGAGTAGTTTTAGTAATAGTCAAAATTACATATCGAGCAAGTTACCTAATACATTTAATAAACCGATGAGAGCTGCATAGAATGCAACCTTGAGTGGCGTACCTCTACCCAAAAACTTTTCACAAGCAGAACTAACATAAGCAAGTCAGTTATTCTTTCTATGGAATGTTAAATTGCCACAACCTACGTCTGCTGATTAGCCAATAAAAATACAATATGAAATGACGTATCATCGATGAACACGACATGGCGCTAAAACTTCAACCTAGTTACCTCAAGATCCATTTACTGAATTGGCATGCCAAACTGGCTTCTTTCCACCTGCCATCTTCTCCTCTCCGCTTCCTCTTTTTTGTCAGGTCACATAAAAACCAAAATTGCTAAAGTGTGATTGATGTTGCTCTATTGCTTATTACTAGCACAAGCAGATGATATTTTATTCTATACTAACTTGCGTCAAAGCCTACGATCAAATAGGTCTCATCACCATACAGTCTACATAGGTGTCGTACCCAAGTTTATTATATCGATTTGGTGTAGTGTGATTTTTAATGATCTTGAGATTGCTGAAATCTGTGCGAGTCTGTAGTAGCAGGCATTAGAGAGAGAGAGAGAGAGAGAGAGAGAGAGAGAGAGAGAGAGAGAGAGAGAGAGAGAGAGAGAGAGAGAGAGAGAGAGAGAGAGAGAGAGAGAGAGAGAGAGAGAGAGAGAGAGAGAGAGAGAGAGAGAGAGAGAGAGAGAGAGAGAGATTGTGCGTGTGTAAATTACCTTTGTCTGCAGCGCCTCTCTGTTTGTAGTGAAGCATGTGTTGAATTACTTCAAAAAACATTGATGCTTCCAGCTCGTTGCTTATAAATATGATGTAGCGTTTCAGTAGTTAAGCTTTTTTAGTAATGAAAGTGGCGGGCAGCGTTGACAACAGGTTTATGTGCTCCTGAATGTTTAATTATCTGTGTGTGTGAGTAACTGTCTGTATGTGCTTCATGAAGCCGTACAGTAGGCTAATGGCCCTCCACATGCATTCCCAGATCGGGTGTGTCCACTAGAATTATCTAATTTTCCTTATCTTTATTTTGGGGAAAATTAAGTGTGTGATTTGTTTATCAAAATGTTGTTTTTTTCTACTTCAATTTTCTTCTCCTTTACAACTTTAAATAAACCATTCTACACATGAAGTGACCTGAGTTAACCAATGAACTTAGCCTGGATGCCAGCCCAAACTCCGCCCACAACATTTTTTGGTCGGGAAGTTCGGTCCGGACTCGATCCATTGAGGAGTAATTTTGATCAGGCAAGAAATGAACGGGCCAATCAAATTGTCAGGGTGGGCTTTATACGATGATGGACAGGTGATCTGCAAGGACAAACATCACGTTAAAGAGCGCTTAACTGATTTCCCTCAGAGATGACTGCAGCTGGAGAATTGAGATGTATAGCGCATTAATTTTAATAGACAAACAGAGAACTGCAATCAAGGCATTTGTCGATCGGAAAGATATTTTTGGCGTCCTTCCAACATGATTCGTCACAGTTACATTCGTAACTGTGACGTTCCCTTTCAGTCTACGTAGTCAATGTGTCGACTGATTGGGATCTACACTTTAGAACTGGGTGGATGACCGGGCAGTACAACATATGGAATGTCACTGGGGTGGCTCCAGCCTAAACAGGGGGGAGACTCAACAGTGACACGGGCTCGTTGCAGGGAACCGTACCATGGAAGAATACATATATGGGATCGCCGTAAGGATAAAAGCATATGGAACCAGCCGAACACAGATTCCACCAGTGCATACGAGTGATAATCCTGGCTTTGGACGTCCTGCTTTGTCCAAAGAGTATGGAGGAACTCGATAGGGTTCGACTAAAAAGGGGAACTCAACTGGAGCAAGAATTTTGCAAGTATCCAGTCCATATGAGGGGAATGGCGCAGCAAGCCGACACAACAAACTGGGTTTGAAACTGGCTTCATGTGAAGGGAGCCTACGGGAAGCAGCGGTTTGACAAAGGTGCCGTTCAACCCTCAACTCTAGAATATCTGTCAGCAAAGCACTCTGTGTCAATGCCTAAGCGGGAGCACACACTAATTTAAGAGGAGCTCACCACCTAAGTGGACATGTGCATCTCAGGGATTTCACCAAGATGAAGTCAGCCACTTGCTCGCACCAGAATGCTTTTGCTGTGGCTTGCCACCAGCCTTGGCACCGCCTGGAACGGGCTTGGCGTCCCAACTGCGGCCGGCTCCATGCTGAGGCCTGGCTGGAGGCTGCTGCAGAGGCCCAGTGGGAGTAGCGGCAGGGGAACGCCCTCGGCGACGAGCAGGCGGAGGAACTGCCACCGACGGCGTGGAGGCAGCAGCAGGCCGCCAGGGCACGATGTCTGTGCTTGGGTGTCAGAAAACTATTGGACGTAGTTCTCCGCCGCGTCGCCGACCAGCCCAACTTGGGAAATTGGAGAGACCAGGAACCGAACCTTGTCCGCATTTGCCATTTCAACCAGGATGAGCCAATGATGGCATTCCTGGACCACTAAGGTTGGCGAGGTCAGATGCAGTGCAATACTCACCTATGAGTGCACAGCATGTCCATGGGTGCCCTGGCCTGACAGACCTCGCCTTGCCCACTGGCTTTGTAAGCTCTGCCCGTCGGAATGGACGAGAACTCACAGGCCTTAGGGGGGAGACGAGGATCCCCCCAAAAGGCAGTGGCCACCGGACACAGGTGCATCTGTGTTGCGACAGACCGCTCCACTGGAGGGATAAACTTGCAACTCCTCACCACTCCTACATCAAGGGTAGTGAGGGGGAAAAGCTATCCAGGCAGTTTCAGGTGGAGAAAGGTGACATTCACAACCTGGTAAGCTTTCCATACACTTTGGAAAAGAAAGGCACTGGGACGGCGAGCTGAGAACCAGCGCGGCCTGCCCCGAGATACCAATCCTCCAACCAAGGCTGAACAGGTGGAGGATTGGTGCAAAGCCTTTTCGTCTGCTTACATTTGTAATTACGGCTGCTCTATTGTTGAGGAGCTGTAGTTGCTATTTTCAGGATTCTGATTGGTAAACCTGGGCTTGAGTTCTCATTACACTGCCACCTACAGGTTTGGAATGCTCTTGACGGGTTTGTGTAAACAAACACTTTTCTGAAAACTGACAGGTGTGCACGATGTTATTTTTGAAAACGGAGAGGGTGAACATGTAAACGTAACCTGAGTGGATGAAAAGTGACGTTTAGATATGCAATCTAAACAAAGAAAAAAATAACATTCTTTCAATAAGTCTAAAAAGTAATACAAAGTCACAAAATTGGACCATATTATTATAAAAAAAAATTGTGTATATATATATATATATATATATATATATATATATATATAAAGTGATGTGAATAAGTTTGGACACCCATGCTAAAGTTGCCTAAAAAGAGGAATAAAAAATCATCTTTTGGATATTGATCTTAATGCCTTAATTAGAAAAATAAGGAAAACTCCAACCTTTAAGGACACACATTTCACACACCTTCCACCACACCTAGAGATTGGCATGGGGTACTTTCCATAAGATCATCTTTCAATGCAAATCAAACCAGCTATTAGGCTAACTGCAGTAAAACCATGCCAATCTCTAGGCATGGTGAATGGTGTGTGATGATGTGGGGATATTTTAATTCCAATGGCCAAGGGAACTTTATCAGGATGCATATTATCCTGGATCCATGAAATAACTGGCTTTTAAATAAAAATCTGCCTTACTCTATGGGAATTTAACATAGGGGTGTCCTGACTCATGCACCCTGTATTTATATATATATATATATATATTATAAAAAGATCTATATAATTATTATTGTATCATTATTTCATCAAGGAAGTTAGAACATTTCATTAAAAAAGTGTGACAATTTTTTGAAAGTATATGAATGCCAAACATCATTTTCTTCCATCCAACATGTAAACTGAAAGGCAACAGGTAGGCTAAACGAAATGTGTCTCATTATACACTGAAAACATAATATGCTTTATCTAATCAATAAAATTGTGGCAACATATTACAAACAATATTATTAATTAAATTGTACAAATTAGAATTAATTTGAATGTTAATTTGATTAACTATTACTCAATTCTAATTTGTTCAATTTAATAAAATTGCTTGTAATCTGTTGCCACAATTTTATTGATTAGATAAAGCATATTCATTTTTACAGTGTACATAACCAATTATTATCAAATGTGACCTTTAAGAAAATTAGCTTTCAGCAGCCCTTTACTTTGTCATTAAGTCTGCTATTGCTTAATACATCATATGAAGAGAGACGTGGGTTAAATATTGATGAAATCCTGAAAACTGAAGAATCTCAAAATAAGTGAAAGTATTTTTTAATGAAGGACTGGAGAATGAAGTTCATCTAGGTGCCACTCCGCGGTGAAAAGAAAGTACACATGATGTTTATTATAGACTTCAAACCATAATCATTCATGTTTTTCTCAAAAACTTTCCTTGACTTTGGCACCAAAGTGAACACTCTCCTAGGTAATATCAGCATCTCTTTTGATGAAAAAATTCACATTTCCTGCTTATATTGATCTACGTTGAGCTTTTGAAAACATCTCCTGAACATTTCACGGTAATATAAATGAAGGGATGCTGGATTTACACTATAATTTATGTATTTTTTTAAAAGCACTCAGATCAGAGTGGGATTTATAACATTCTCAAGTGTATGGAAAGCCAGCACACGCATTGCATTGCTTACGGCTTCTAAATAAATGCATCTCATTCAAACAGAACCAAGTCTCATAAACTAACTTTAACTAACAGATGCATTCTTCACAGAGACTAATATTTCAAAATTGTATACTTGCTGAAATTGCATTTAATTGTCTCAAAATAGTTACTTATTTTTAGAACGTTTACAAAAGTGCATTCTATATAGTTTGTATGTGTGAAGAATGCATGTAATTTGCATACTACATTGTTGTCATTGTCATGTGACCTACCAGCTTTAGTTGCGTCACTTTAATGCCATTCACAAGTCCATCATATGCACACTTCAGAATCTTGCTGAAAGTTAGTAAGTCATCTGCGTACTTTTTGCCCTCTGTTTAGTGAATACTGTAAATATGGACTTTTTCCCCCTACTATAGTAGGATTGTGATTTCTTATGCAGCCTAACTAATTTTGTCCCATACAAGCTCAGTTAACTGCTAACTCTAGTGTTTATTTGTGTGAAATGTAATATATTGCTTGTAATAGTACATTTAAAATGACTTGATAGCTCTTTTATAGGGAATCATTGGCAGAATTTTAAAGCTTTAAGTTGCTGTCTCTGTGCCACACTCATCATTGTCACAGTGACACGGCCAGCACTTTTCACAGATCCCATTAAACTCAATCCTATTTCTGTAGATGTCCAGAGAAAAGGAGAAAAAAAGTCAGCAGGTCCTTTTTACTCAGGTTCAGTTTTTTCATTTAAGCGCATTTATATATATATATATACAGTATATATATATATATATTCAAAAAATGTCAAATAAATTCTCCTGAAATGGTTATATTTTTCTTCTTTCAGAACATTTCATCATAAAATTTAAATACTATACATATCATTACATTTGAATAAGAATCAGACATTTTCTTTTCTTCTTGTATATTGAACTTCCAGCTCAGTAGTGCAGATAAACAATACATGATATAGGCCATTTCGGTTTGATTTACAGTTATTTATTGCTTTGGTTTTGCTGGGTCTCAGTATGCATGTGTTATGGCTCTGAGACCCTTGACAAATTACATTTCTGGCATTAAGCAGTTAATTAAGAAGTTGATAAATATAAAGCATACCTGGGAAAACATTATTTCACAGTCTTGTGTTAACTGTGCCATTCTTTAATAAGACAATCTATTACAAAACTGTAATGCATTGCAGTGTAATATAATACACTTAAAAGTAATCATATGCATTTAAACTTAGATCTATAAGAAATTACTGCAATTATTCCCATGCATTTATAATAATGTACAATACACTTTACAGTCAGTTTTATATTTGCATAATTATATTTCAGCATCACAATACTATGGAGGTTTTTCGTGTTATAGTGGCATAACTGGTAGAACAGTTCACACAATCACACTGTGCTTAGGGCTTAAAGACTGAGCTATACACTTTTCTATTATCAAAACATCAACCTCCTTTCTGAACACTAGTCCCAGAGGTCAGCTTTGTCCCAATACACTTTCCCATGTCCATTTAAAGCAGGGAACTGTGTCGGAGGTGGGATATTGTCACAGGAACCCGCTATAATACTTGTGTGTTGTTATGACAACGGATGTTGAAAAGGTCAGACCTCTATTCACATTCTGACCTTTACAGCTGACCGTTACAGACAAGAGACCCCCCCCCCTCTTCCTCCTCTTCCTCCTTCTCAGACATGTTTCTGTGAAGTGTTCCAGCAGAACATGTTGTGTCATTTCCACCATGATGAACTGTAGACAATCTATCTATCTATCTATCTATCTATCTATCTATCTATCTATCTATCTATCTATCTATCTATCTATCTATCTATCTATCTATCTATCTATCTACCTATATATATATATATATCTATATATATATCTATATATCTATCTAATAAAAAGCATAGAAAGAGGACACATACAAATGTGACTTTTAAATTATGAAGGCTTATTAGGACAGCGTTTGACTAGTCTACAGTGTACCAGACAGACACTCAAGTCATGTAGGTAATAATGATGGGGAGATGTTGCCCTGCGTGGAGGCAGAGGATCAGTTGGATTGTGTCTGTTAATTACAAGAATTCCTTTCAAGTCACCATGTCTTTGTGTTTGTCCTATTCAGCAATTCAGATGACTAAAAATATGAAAGTCAGTTTTAATGAGCTTCCTGCCTTTTTTGATATTTATTTTTCATTCCAACTCAGTTCAGCAGAACTTTTAAAAGTCTGCAGTTTTGTTGTATAATTTAATTATGTGTATACACACTGAGATAGGAGCCAGCGCTTCCTGCTCTCAGTAAAATGAAAAGTGGTGGCAGATCTATGGAATTAGATTTGGTTCATTTGATGTCATCCTGTTCAGACTTGAGATGTTTAATTCTGAATTGCTTTTAATTACTGATATCTGTGTGCTTGAATGGCTCAGACAGGAAAACCTAATCAGTCTTCAGTTCAGCATATATTTCATTTACATACAGTATTCATTTTGAACAATGAAAGTTGCTTGACACCATCTATTACTGTGTTAAAAAAGTAATCACCCCCTGACTAAAGGCAAAATTAGAGTTGAGCTGATTAAACAGCCAGATCGCTCAATATCAGTCTCATCCAGTGAAAGAAATACATTAAAAGAAGTCATTCATTAGGAATGAGCCAACACTGTCTTTGGGGTAATAAACTTACACTAGTTACAGACTTCACAATCTCATGATTTAATAAGCAGCAGGGATCCCTCATTACAGCACTGCTTTAGTTGGATGTGGAATAGTGAAGTTCCTCAAACAAGCACGCAAAGAAGTATGAGTTTGATGAAACACCTTTATTACATTTGCATTACTATTTCAATACAACTTTAGTATCACTTTTGTTAACCCAAACATTAAAAAGCTTGTAAAAGAGGTAACTGTTGAGTTCCATGCAGGAGGACTCAGTTATCCTCTCACATAATATGTTGTTTATTTTAAAGTTCAAAAGTTTGGAGGCACAGTAAATATACAGTACCTGTCAAAAGTTTGGAAATTCAATTTTTGAATGATGCTGAAAATTCAGCTTTGATCACAGAAATAAATTATGTTTTAAAATACATTCAAATAGATAACAGTTATTTCCGTTTGTAAAAATATTTCAGTTAAAAAAAAAAAAAAAAAAATGCATTCTTGGTCAGCAAAATATTTTTTATTTTTTTTTTATTTTTGTCCGGCTCAAAAGTTATGAAAGACATTGTTAAAATAGTCCAAGTGACTACAGTGACTCAATCTTAAGTTTATAAAGTGGCAAGAATACTTTTTGTGCACAAAAACAAACTTTATTCAACTATTCATTTCCGTCTCTGTTGGTCTCGAGATTTCACATAGTGAAACTATGCAAAGTTTCTAGGTTGTACGTCACACGCATCACACACATGACCAGCGTCGGCCAATAGTGAGCCTACGTGTAATGTGCAACACGGAAACTTTGCGCAATATCACTACTTGAAATCTCACAGCCCATAGAGAAAGAAATTAATAGTTGAATAAAGTCGTTATGAGTGAAATGAGATTTTTTTTTTAATAACGGAACATTTATATGGCACTTTATTCAACAGGAAGAACAGCTCATTCTGTGCGTCATACGTCATTGCGCTATTTCAACGTCATTGTGCATGTGCAGTCCTTTTAGTTTCGGTTTTCAATCCGATCAACTGTTTACATGTTCTCTTGGTCGGATTACAAAAGGAGTAAACTGCCCCTTTCAATCCAATCGAAATTCTAGTCGGATCGAGCTCAACCTGATTATAAGGGTCCATGTGAATGCATCTATTGTCATGTGACCTACCAGCTTCAGTTGCGTCACTTCACTTCCATTCACAAGTCCATCTTACGCACACTTCAGAATCTTGCTGAAAGTTAGTAAGTCATCTGGGTACTTTTTGCCCTCTGTTTAGTGAATACTGTGAATATGGACTTTTTTCCCTACTATAGTAGGAATGTGATTCATTATGCAGCTCAAGTAATTTTGTCTCATACAAGCTCAGTTAACTGCTAACTCTATCTAGCCTGTTAGAGTTACATCTGGTTTGGTGGGTAAAGCTTATTCTGCTACTGGTCAGGCTGCAGCATGTCTCCACACCATGTCATTGCTGCAGGCCTATCAGGTAGAAATTTTAGGAGAGTTAGATGAAGGCGAGGGAATTGGCTTGAATGCAGTTTGCGAACAGCGTCGGGCGACAGATTTGTCTCTCAATGGACGGCTAAATCCATTGGCCGTTCTATGGCAACCCTGGTGGCTACTGAGAGACATCTCTGGCTAAATCTAAGCAACATTAAAGAAAAAGACAAACATGGATTCTCTAGTTTCGCCCTCTGGGCTTTTCGGTGACGCCGTGAATTCAGTGGTTGAACGGTTTCAGGAATCAGCTAAACAATCCGCTGCATTTCAGAAACTTCTCCTTCTCCAGCCCTTCTCAGGGCTACTGAGCGGGAGCAGCACCAAACATCTATAGCCAGCTCCTCCCATCGATTTACTCAAAAAATGAGCGTGGCTTCTCGTGCACAGAAAGCCAGGGTCACAGGTAGTCCGTTCAACAGCAGTCGACTGGGCTCAAAACAGATCTGAGGACCGTTATTGTGTCTCGGAAGGCTGCGAAGAAAAGGTCCTGATGTCCGAGGACTCAGGCCATCGAAGACAGTCCCCTCCGAAGAGAGAGCAATTATTGAAAGAGAAAATACATTCTCAAAACAACATGGACAAACCACTTGCCAATTGTTCACAGCAGAATTTAATTTATCATTCATTTCATCAAATTTCTCAATGTCTAAGTACATCTTTGCAAATAATTAAGTACAGGTAGCCTACATTTACAATTTCCAAGTAAATAAATCTTGTTGATCTAAACAGATTGTTAATTCTCAGTCTAATGGTTGTTCGCTACAAAATGTGTTAGCATCATTTCATTGTGTAAGTCATCACGTGCACAATAGTCTGTTCAATTGTCAAAATTAGTCAAGAACATAATATATGAATCCCGTGTAACATATGATAAATTTATCACAGCAATTGACAGTCAGGTGAAACTAGAACTTGACTAACGAAGGAGGAGTTTCACACATCTCAGATGACCAATCAAACAGTATGTTTAGTTACCTGACAGGTGCTGTCCATGACTGTGAATGCTGCCAAACATGTATGTAAAGAGCTTGACCGTGCTAGACCAGTTCAATTTCTAGACATGGTGGCACCTGGCCAAATGAATGAACAAGGGCAACTGCCTGCTGCTGGAGGAGGAGTAGTAAGGGTGAGTGGTGGTGGAAAAGGGGAAAGAGGCCGTGGAGCACGAAGATGCTGTCCTGGATGAAATTCGGGCCACAATTATAGACCATGTCAATGGCAGAGGTCGCCGAGTGCAACCTAATGTGCCTCGCTCTATCATCCAAACCTTTCGCAGGGAAAACAGGTATGTATTCAGACAGTCATTAATGGAATTATATGTTGGATAGGACAGGACACTGTGCATAGAGCAAGAAATATCTTTATTTACACATTTACCTAATAATTTAATTTATTGTGTATGTGTGTGTGTGTGATAGGCCTACTGTAATATCCAGCCCGTTCTCATCCTTTAGCGTCACATAGAACGCTATATGACAAAACGGCGCTACGCACATGGCACCCTTTATCGTTAATATTTACGCGAACCCAAGTCGTTATAAATCATTTAGCGTAATATAAGACTACCCTACCCTACCCCACACCTAAACCTACCCATCACAGCGCGTGTTATATTAACGATAACGGGTACCATGTGCGTAGTAGTGCCGTTTTGTCATATAGCGTTCTATATGACGCTAAAGGATGAGAATGCGTTGTAATATCTTACCTCAATGGGATGTTTTGATACTAAAAAATGACAAGAAAAACATTGGATTAAATAAACTATGGATTAGTTTATTTCCTACAGTATTGATGTTTTAGTTTACAGTAGGATTCCAGTCACTGAGCAGTGATGCATTCGAATTGTGGTAAAGTTACTATTAGTAAAACAACAATACAATTACATAGGTAACTCTTTCTGTAAGAAATACATAAAGTATACATTACGAACGAGTGTTGTCATTTGAATTCTATGTCTAAGATTGGATGACAACCTTGCACGGCTGGCATAGGAAAACTTCTCAATGAACAACAAGAATAAGAGATCTACGTATAACATGGTGATGGCAAATAATACCATCACATTGAGACAGATCCGCACTGCAATCCTACAAGACAATGTCAATTCTATAAGCATCTCCACAATAGACTGGAAATTGAAGAAGCATCAGATGACAATGAAGCAAATTTACAGGGTACCATTTGAGAGGAACTCTGATAGTGAAATAGTTCCAGTTGCAGAGCTACTTGTTGTCCATCATTATAACCTTTTTACAATTAAGCAGTGGTTCCTAAACTTTTTTGGCTTCATTACCCACTTTACCTGATTTGTGTATCCAGGTAATCCAGCTATGACAGTATTTGATTTGTCTGACTTCAACGTTTGCCTAAAAACTGCATCCTACTGTATGATGCAATTATCATTATAATCCTTATTTTGAAGAATATAACATAAAATGAGAAAAATGGGTCAAAGAGCTGCAATTAGTGCCTCCCATCTAAATGCATCTAATACTGTGGGTTTTACTTTAGCATTTCTTTAAGTAGTCATTGATGATTTTTCCCCTCCCCTTTCTGTCTAATATCATGTAGTACCACTGCAAAGGGGTCCATGTACCCAAGGTTTGGAACCACTGGAGTAGGGGCCAGTAATATTGAACTTGGGAAGAACAATATTGCTATGTAATTGTCTGTAACTGTAGTGTATAACTCTTCTGTATGACTGATTTGATGTTTTCTTTTTACGCTATTGTAGAGAATAATAATATTGGAAGGAAACGAGACCCATCACATCCTTGTGTTTGTGGATGATACTGGCTTCTACCTGGCCGAGGGCCGAAGACGTGGCCGTAATATTATTGGCTACTGGGCCACGGTGGATGTCCCAGGCCAGCAAGGGGGCAATATAACAATGTTTTCTGCCATATCTGAGAATAGTATGTCCACTCACATCCCCAGTCTTGGCCCATACAATACATCTTACTGGACCGCTTTCATTTTGATTTGATCCCTGAAAATGAAAAAGGTCTCGTAGGGCCTCACCCACCACAATATGTCATTGTACAGGACAATGTGAATTTTCCACCGTGGACCGCTCATCAGGGCCTGGTTTATTACTCATCCAAGGATGGTTATGGTGTTCCTACTACCTTACTCTCTCCGCTTGGAGATGGAGAGTTTATGAGCATCGGGCTCAATGCAGTGCTTATACACAATGCCAAAGGGACGAAGCATTTTGGGGGGAACTGACACTTTACATGGGAAATGAATTTAATTGTGGAGCATGAGTGAACAGTTTTGGGAGAGAGATGAGCTTTTGCAAGTGAGCTATAGTGTTGTGCTGAACTTTAAGACTGTTTTTCCCAATGATCTTTGAGCTTTGAGAATGTAATTTCTGTTTCAAGAAATGGTCCAATGGTCCAACTTTCCGTTTCCTCTCTGGAGATGCGTTCAGTTTTTCCACTTGCAAATTCCACTATGTAAATAGCGAATCCGCCATGGCGCGAGTGCAAGTGGGTTTTAAAAGGAATGGGAGATGAGACTTGGATGAGATGCATCGAATAAATTGACTGATGGATTGTGGATTTTATGATAACACAGGTGCTTTGCATGGATCCTGTTTCCTTTATTTCCAGGATAAATGGCACATATAGCAGTAGCTGACAAGCACCTTCATTGCTATGCAAAACCATGCTGCGAGGCCGGCTGGTCAGATCGTCTCTGTTTGTTATTTAAGAAAGCTGCTGACTGTCTATGCAAACCCATGAGTGAGTACTGGTCAGACGCTGCCTACATTGTCCCTGCCTTTCATCAATTTGGTCCAATACCTCATAGAGCACCCTATGATGTGCACTCTCAGGTTCTCATATATAAACTTAATCTTGCAATACAGTACTTGTCTGCACCTTAGTCCTTAAGTACTTGAGTAGACATGCACAGTATGCAAATTTCACCTATCTACAGCTTTGATTTTTTTCAAAATATGTAAAAAAAAAATAAAAATAATAATAATTAAGGACACAAGAATTGATATTTTTCAGGTGTTATTTATGAAGGAACATTGTAAATATATGCCAGTCAAAAAACAAGACTTGGAACTCCCACTGAAGACGGTTCCTTTAATTAAACATGTTTAAAATGGGCCAGTAAACGAGCCACACTCTAGACCGGTTAAAAATCACCCTGCCAAGATTATTTGGCCTCGCTCATGAAATATTGACCTCTCCTCCCTCTTACATTCCAGCACGGTCATTTGTGAATTTTGGTGAATTTTGTTTGCTGACCCTTGTGTCTGTGCACAAATTGTGGCCGTCACTGTTAATTAAAGTGAAATGTGTAACGGTGGCAAGACTGCAAAGTCAGGTTTACCTACAACTGAGTTCTGCCAAGTGGCCTTTACGGCTCTCAGTGAGCTCAGTTACGGCAGTAAACAGTCTTTTACATGGCACAGTCCTTCAAAAAAGTTTTGTTTACCCCCTGCTTTTCTCAGACAGCCACAGCACAGTTAATTACACTTTACAAGCAAACACTACTGGCTTTTATGTGTACAGAATATTCTATAATAAGCTTCATTTGGATAGAAAGAAGGTGAGAGATTTATCTGAACAATAGGAATATTTAGCTGTCCTTAAAGGGATAGTTTACACAAAAATGTACTCGCTCCTTGTGTCATTTCAAGCCAGCATAATTTTCTTCTGTGGCAGGCAGGCACACACACACACACACACACACACACACACAATAATTTTGGAATGCAAATATTTTTTTTTTTAAGTTTTTTTTTTTTTTTTGACTTGAGTTTCATTGGATATATATATATATATATATATATATATATATATATATATATATATATATATATTTGTTTTACTTTTTAGTACTCATTGTCATTCTAGCTATCTGCTACAACACTGTCATTCTCATTTGTAGGACTTTCAACTTTGAGTTGAAAATGATTTTTCTAACAATTTCAAACATTCTCTCTGACCCTTAATGTGAAAATTTTTAATTTCAATATGCAAAAACATTTATTTAGAAAAAAAAAAAGAGTAGAGCTGAACAAAGGATTGAAATGTGCCTTTTATCACAAGATATTTCCATTCCACTTTTGCCCGCAAAATGCTTTGATGTCTCATTCAAGTCGTACACTTTCACTTTCTGTCATATGAATTTTCCTCATTACTGTTGCTACACGGGAATCATTATGATAAAAAGTTCTTTTTTTATTTAATATCTGTAGAGATTACAATGAGATAGATTCTCTTTGAGAGTAAACGAAGCTTTGGCCATCACCTTTATTCATCTCTTTTTTGTGTCAGATGTTGTGGTGTTTTATTCAGCTAATATTTTACATGAAGGAAAATTCTAGCCTTAAAGCAATAGAGTCTGGTCTGAGTCTCCTATTGAATGACGTATTCCTCTAATACCACTTTCTATAAGCCTTAAATGATATTTTATTCATTTATTATTAATAATGATGATATACTACATACTTAAAAGTCTGCTTTTAGTGAATGCTGACCTTTTTTTAAGTGGCGTGAAGCTTACAAATTCCTCTAATGATCACAAGCCTAAACCACAAATCCAAACAAACTCTTGCTTAATGATTCAGACCCTCCTTGATCCCAACCAAGTATTAGGCCCATCATTTCATATTAGCACAGAAATTATGTCAGAGTTCCCAGCCCTGCATTACATCCCCCATGTGCCCTTTAAATTGTGCAACTGGAAGCAGTACAATGGATTTAAGAGGAACTGTTTGTTGTCCACACCTACTGTAGTTAGCTCCTAGTGGTGGTACACTCTAAGAAACATCTGTAAAAGTAGGGCCTAATGTACTTTTTATTATGAAGGAATTTTCCATATAGATTTTTCCACAAGAGTTACCTGTTTTTAATTTCACATTGCAATGTGCTGTGTTTTAGGTTTAAACGAAATGTCTATAAATGTAACTGAGAATCAATATTGTTGGAAGCACTTTTAGACCAATTTTTTCCCAACTGATGAGTAGTAACACTGACCGTCTTTCTCACATTAAAGGGGTGATGAACTGAGAAATCAAATTTTGAAATTTTCCTTGAGCTTTTGAAATCTAAGAGGTCATCATATTATCAGAATATCCTGTAAGTTTCTGAACTGAAAACGTCCTTGTTAGGAGCCTCAGCAAACGACTCGTTTTTAAAAGTGGGGAACTGTGACGACAAATAGGATAAAACTCCACGCCCGCAGAAGAAGATCAATGCCTGCTTCAACACAGCCGGTTTAGCCCCGCCCACCGATTCGCGCATTACACGCATAGCTAAGTAACATGCCTACCTCATGATGACAAACCGGATCGAGCTACTGAGCAATACAGAATATTGTGCAGTGCCTGGTTGTGGAAGACAGTCGCTGCATAAGCTTCCTCTGGATTCCAATAGGACTGCATGGATAAACTTTATTTTTAAAGACGTTTTAGCTGATGAGGTAAAACATCGTCGTCTTTTCGCTTGTTTTGTAAACAAGACTGGATTTGTGGACCGATTAAGAGTAAAGAACGCTGCTGTGCCGTCTATATTGGATCTTACAGGAATTGTGCAACACACGGACTCTGGGTCGAACATGTATGGGCGAATCCGGTTGCCATTTTACAACATTGGACGTTTTTCCACACATACACCGATGGGTGAGTTAAACTCATTATAATATGCAAAACTGTTCTGCACTCGCAGCAGTGGGCTTTTACTTCCAAGTCTTCAGTGCGACACGCCCATAAAAACCGACAGTTTTTCAGCTAGGCTCACAACTTGGGTACAAAATAGCCTATTACTTATTCATTTTGATGTTTTTGAATGCAAAAACCAAGCGAACGTCATAAGTTGACCTCAGACAACGATATAATAAAATTTAAAAAGCCAGTTCATGACCCCTTTAAAGCATGTTTAAGAAACACAATGGCAGCATGCACTTTGTCACCATTATGTTCAGTTAAAATTCAGTTTTAAAGGACTTTTAGTTTGTATTTCTTCAGTTCATGGCTTCTGTAGTTTGAATTCCTGGCAGTCTTTAGGGGCCATTTTGGCCATTCATCTAGATCATAACAGCGTTTGGGTGGCTGGAAACGTAAACGTTTGAAAACGGGATTCAAAGTGCAAATTTTTGCGTCATGCGTATGCGTATTACCAACGTGATCTCATGAGAATACGTGTTTATTTGTACGTAAAGTTTAGTTCTATCATATAAACATTTATTTACATTTTATACATGCAGAAACGTATAATACAGACATATTTACAGCACTAAAACGTAAACCATTTACATATTGACAGCACAAAAATTTTATTTATTTATGTATGAACAAATGTACCGGTGTACAACTACGCATTCACTCTATTGCATTCAACTGTCTTATTGATTAAGTTTTCAGTCGCATTTATTAATATAATACTCATAAATATTAACATTTTGCTTGTTTCGCCTGTATGGTGAAAACATAAACACAAGAATACACAAAAAAAAAATACCTTCTTTACTCTTTTAACCATTTTGTTATATAGTTTAATTACCGTGAGTCAGAAAGCTTTTTCTCCTATAAAACACAACGTAAATTCACAAAAGACATCCATTTTATTAGTTTGATGTAATCCAAATCTTTAGATTCCATAGCCTATGTTGTTTGCAAGAAACAACTCCTAATTCAGTCGTGATCTTTATCTCCATTTCTCAGCAGCGACCGTACACGTCAAATACCGCGCTGATGAATTCAAATTCAAAAATTGAACCCCCAAGAAGCGTTACGTCATGTTTTACGGCAGTGATATCAAACGTTCATTGGTTCTTCCCTGCTTCAACACAGATTGTGACATGCCGTGTTTCAGTCGGTGATGGTGTAGTTCATTTGAATTGGAGAAGTGTGCGCACCTTAACAGTGAGAACCGAAGCTGGATTAACATTTTCATGGATTATTAATTTAAATTCTGATCTCTACCTCATACAAAACTATTATAATACCACCAGAGAGGACTGCGACAGCAACACATCATCATATGAATGGATTTCGTTACCGGTTTTGACATTTTCGCAATAAATACATTATTGTGATTACACTTGTCTGTCAGTTATATTTTTTCTTAATAATTGTAATTTAGTTTACGTAGTTTTAAGGAATTGTTATTGGTAGGTTTCGGGGTAGGAGTATGATTGGTGGCTTAAAAATATTTTTTAATGCTATTGTTTATAAAACTGCCATTTCCCAAAACATTTCGTTTTAGCATTTTTTCGTTGTTTTATCCTTTTTATATTCCGTATAAAATGGGTGTTTAGGTTTGGGGTTAGGTTTATGGGATCTTACATTTATCTATAAAATAGTAAAAGGGAAATTATACAGATATCTTTGTGATATAGAATATACGCAAATAGTTAACGTTTTGTTGCTGTAAAATCGTAATAATGTTACGTTTAAATGTTGCAGATACGTCCATATTATACGTTTCAGCATCTATCCAATATTTATGTATATGTACATAAAAATTCCGTTTTCATTCTTTGAAAATAACGTATAAATACCTATATATTAACAATGAGACCTGGGGTGCGTTTCCCGAAAGCATCGTTAGCCAACTATGGTCGCAAGTTCCGTTGTTACCAATAGAGTTCAATGGAAATTGTGACCAACTTGCGACCATAGTTGGCTAACGATGCTTTCCGGAAACCCACCCCAGTCTGGTATAACGTGTTTTATAGCCATCTAATGGCCCGGCAGCAGACAGGGTTTTTAGTCTTTTCCGCAGATCCGTGTGAATGGGGATCTTTTTGTGAATGGTGACCAGCAACCACCTGTGACGCACTTAAAATAAACACCATTATCATCTAAGGTGTGGATGCTAACATAATTATCAATATTTACTGCCCATCGTGCATAGGTGGGTTGCACGATGGGCAGAGTGTAATTTAGTAAATCTTATCTTTTCTTATCTCTCATTGTATCTTATCTATTAGTTATTAGCTGTGTCATTGAGGCTGCTTTCAGTTAACTCACCACTACACTCCAAATTCATTAAATTACAAAACTGTATGCTTCACTAGGAATAATGGTCAATTTTATAATGGATACTGTTTTGAAATAAGATATCCTTCATGATGTATACGGCCAACAAATGTGACCTCCAAAGGATGCAGCCTTTGAAAAAAGACACAGCTTGTCATAGTTATCGTTCTTTTTTGTGACTGGGCCTTTAGGATGCTAGTTCCCTATATGGGCAGTATAGGCAACCAGGTAGCTCACTAGATTTTGGCTAACTAGGTTATATCCTCTCTGCCTGTTCAAGCTGCTCTCAGATCAAGGTGGAGAGCTCATCTGCAATCAAAATGAATAATACTTTTTTGCAATGTTGAACTTGAATAATTTCAGTGAGCCAAATGATGTATGTGACTGCATGCCAGCGTTGTTAGCATGCACATCTGTCTTATGGAACAGAAAATTCAGAATCATGAAAAGCTTGTGCCCAGCTGCTTCAGTTCACCTTCCACTCGACAGGAGAGCAAACAGAATTAGTCAAATCATGGTTGGCACTAATGAAGAAAAACACGGATCCTTTTCCTTTCCAGAGGCTTAGGCCAATCACTGTTAGCCAAGGCTTTCTGAAAACAAAGAGGCAACTTTGGTGTCACATTTCATTGAACCTCAACGACAGCAAAGAAAATCTTAACTTGATGGTTCCTGGTCATTTCTGTGCAAGGACCTTATATTTAGCTAGTCCAGATTCCCCTTTCCATCTGCAAGATACAATGCACCAACAAACAAAGCATGGTTGGCTGTGTCCATGGGTGAAAACACTAAGCTAATCCCAGAATAAAACAAGGCTTCTTTGGAGACCCATCATGGCAGGCTTCAGCCTGTTCAATTTGGCCAGCGTGCAATGCTGTTAAACTCTGAACAAAATATTGAAGTAGGGGGTTTCCAGAGTCTGATCTCGATTTTAAGTCATTACCAGGCTCTAGCACAGCACTTTAATCAAAGTTCTATCAGGCTTCACCATGGAACATTTCAATGCGTATTGTCCCGGGTCCTGGGATGAGGGGGGCTACTGAGGGTTTTGTTTCCCATACACTCTTTGACTGGACTTCAATCATGGACTATGATTCCACACAATGAAGGCGTGTTATCTCTAATCAAATACTTCATATATGATGAACTTAACTGAATTGAGTAAACTAGACTGAATGTACAACTTATTTGGACATGTTTCCATACTAGCAAGCTGAATGTAACTTTTCTAAATTCATCATTACATCAACCCAAGCACATGCTCTTCACTCCATCACAAAGGTAACCTAAAATGCTGACAATAGAAACTCTTTTAAATACCAACATAATTGTAATAGTACACATGGACAATTCACATTTTCTCATCTTGCCAAAAAAAAGAAATAATAATAATAACATTATTTCAACAATTACACTCCCAATCCAGGCCTGTGCAAAGAATGATGGGAACTACAAATAATATTCCAGTTTATGCTACTTGAACACAAATGATTCATGTAGTCTCAACTCAAATGGATCAAGTAAATTAGATGAATAAATACCTTTGCTGAATTAATTTCTTTTATTTAAAGGCTGGTTCACACAGGACACAGGACGATTTTAAAATTGTCAGCCGATTTTCCAAACCTGAGAGACCCCACACACATCGATAAAAAATCACGGGTCTAACAGTTTTGGTCGTACAGTGTGTGGTGCGCAGCCACACGGCAAAATCAAACATCACACACGAACCGATTTGACTCCCGAGCATTCCCAGGTCAGACGAAATATCTCGCAAAATCCCTCGAGATCAAACGTAACTTCAGAGTGAACAATCATGGCAGACGAAGAGGATGCAGTGGCGATAGTGTGTAGTTTGTTTTTTCCAAAAAAAAAAAACGTCCACCGGACTTTCTGGTGCGCCATACCGCCGGGCGCCAGCTGTTTTGATTTTGTTTCCCACCGGTGCTTCCTCTGCCCCTCGTCACCTCGCTTTCTGATTGGCTACACGCCACAGTTCACAGGCTGCATGCTCTTTCGTCCCCAGGGGACACCACACATGAGGAGAAATCTGGCCAAAAAATCCAACATGTTGGACATCCCCGATTTGAGATCGGAGCGGTCTCGGCATCCTTCCGAGCTTATTCCATAGCACCTTCCATTTACGAAAATCAGAGCATCCTTAAGATTGTCGGAAGGGATCAATTGGGGCTAAAATCGGCCTAATAATACTGCCATGTGAACCAGGCTGAAGTAAACTGAAAAAGCGGCAAATGTTTTTGAGTGTACAATGATTTAATTTGCTACTTAACTACCTACAATGCATCATTGGAGAATTAACTAGTTAGTTGTTATTGTTTCCTGAAACCACAGTATGGTTGGTTCAACAATAGGACTGTCATCATGACTTCACATGCAGCTGGTGGAGTAATAACTTCTGCTAATTAATCGAATCAACATTGTCATTAACCCTCAGGTGCTCTTCGTTTCGGAGTCACACTTGTTATCTTCCCGGTCAAAAGTGACCGGACACCTAAAAATTAAATTTCATCCATCCCAGTAAAACCAATGCAATTTATTTTTGTTCTATAATATTTATTCTTTGTAATTTAGTATTTTGAGATAATGTGATTGACTTTATTAATATGTATGCAATATGTATGGTCTATTTTTGCCATGGAATATATATATATATATATATATATATATATTATTTTTTTTCAAAAAAGTTTGAAAGCCACAAGTGTGTCTATTTTTTTTTTACGACCACTTAGCATGCTCTGATCATGACCTCAATTTTTTTTTTTTTTTTTTTTTTTTTTTTTTTTGTATTCACATACATAATGCCATAAAATTCAGCAAGTTTCATAACATTCCGATGAAGCTGTGATTTTTAGAAACAGAAAATGCTTCGGTCAGAAATGACCGAAGAGCACCTGAGGGTTAATGTCCAATTATTATGGTTATATTCCACAAACAATGGAAAGTTATTTATCTATTTCTTTATTTTTCTATCACATTAAAGATGCAGTAAGAGATTTTCTGAGAAATGCTGTTGAAAGTGGATCGGATGTTTTAGTTTTTTTTTTTTTTTCAAAGTCAGATCGTAGCACCTGGGGGCATTCCACATACTTCACAAAAAATATAAATAAAAAAAAAAACTGGTCTCTTGAATACATTACTGTGGTAGTGCTACTTCAACATGACTTTAATACTTTGTACAAACACATTTCCAGTCTGCTATCAACAGCTACAAGCCTTGAGACTTTAGATAAAGCTTGAAAATTGTTTCTCAAGAGCTCAGTGTTTTTAAAGAGCATGTAACCTTGTGGTCTCATCACAGTCACTTGATACAAAGAGGTACACAGGGCAGCATCCACAGGCTCTCCGGTTAAAGAATGAGTGATGCTTCAATCAGAGAATCTTCCCAACAATGCTCTTACACACCGATTAAGGTGAGTAGCTGTCAGTGTTGTTAATGCCCATGTTCCTGATTAATGACATGTTCTTGATTAACGACATGATTTACTGTCTTTAAAGGATTAGTTCACTTTTGAAAAAACTTTTGCTGATAATTTACTCACCCCCATGTCATCCAAGATGTCCATGTCTTTCTTTCCTCAGTCGAAAAGAAATTTAGGTTTTTGATGAAAACATTACAGGATTTTTCTCCATATAATGGACTTCCATGGGAACCGGATGGTTCAGGTCCAAAAGATAGTGTTAATAACAGTTTCAGATGCAGCTTCAAATGTCTTTAAACGACACCAGACGATGAATAAGGGTCTTATCATGCGAAACGATCGGTTATTTCAATGCTTATTCCAAAAATGTAACTTTTCTAAGGACAAATGGTAGCCTTTCTCCATTCTGTGAGGCGCGTTTGCAACGTCACGTTGTACGTAATTACGTTCAAAAGGTCACGTGCGACTAAGCCAGAAGTACAGAGTCAGAGTGTTTACAAGTTGAACGCATAGGTTGAACGTGAAAACTAACTCACACGCCGTTTACAAAAAAGGAATTAAAAGGTAAAACAACGATGTCGTACGATTTTGATTCTGTACTTCCGGCTACGTCGCCCGTGACCTTTTGAACGTAATTACGTATTACGTGACGTTACAAACGCGCCTCACAGAATAGAGCTAGGCTAGCATTTGTCCTTAGAAAAAATACATTTTTGGAATAAGCTTTGAAATAACCGATCGTTTCGCATGATAAGACCCTTATTCATCGTCTGATATCGTTTAAAGACATTTGAAGCTGCATCTGAAACAGTTATTAACTGTCTTTTGGACCTTGAACCATCCGGTTCCCATTGAAGTCCATTATATGGAGAAAAATCCTGGAATGTTTTCATCAAAAACCTAAATTTCTTTTCGACTGAGGAAAGAAAGACATGGACTTCTTGGATGACATGGGGGTGAGTAAATTATCAGCAAAAGTTTTTTCAAAAGTGAACTAATCCTTTAAAATCAGACAAGTTTACTTGTGTTTACTTTAAGCAGGTTAGACTATAGATGAACCAAGGCCACTTGTGTGCATACTTATCTTTCGTGTGTCTATGGTCTCTGTTATGTGTAGCATCATGTTTTGATTTGAAACTAAATAAGGATCAAACTGCAGGAGTGTTCTGTTTCTCTGTTCCTTTCTCATGTTGTAACCCAGACATCCATCCATCTTCTTCCGCTTATCCGAGGCTGGGTCAAGGGGGCAGCTGTTTAAGGAGAGACGCCCAGACTTCCCTCTCCCTGGACACTTCCTCCAGCAATTCCGGGGGAATAAAGAAGCGGTCCCAGGCTACCTGGGAGACTTAACTTCTCCAGGGCCTAGGTCTTCCCCGGGGTCTCCTCCTGGTGGGACATGCCTGGAAGGTTTGAGGCATCCGGAAAAAGTTGCCCGAGCCACCTCAGCTGGCTCCTCTCGATTGTTGAGGTGCAATGACTCTACTAAACTTAACTTTGGAATGGCTGTTTCCATTTCAGCTATTGGTTGATCTAATGTGATTCACAGTTTGTCCCTCCAACATGTCATCGGAGAAGAGATACTGCAAGAGGGATGGGGAAGTTATTTTGATGTTCCCCATCAAACCCAGAGTATGAGGGCACATTATGAATGGATGAATGAATGAATAAATACATTCATACATGCATACATAAACAATGGATGGATGGATAAATCATTTAAAATGAACAGCAATATTCCATAAAAAATCTAAATAGTGCATTTTATTATTTCAATTTATATATAATATATAAGTTGGAAGAGAATGTCTGGTTTTCAAGTTGCCTGAAAAAAATTCAAACCTCTGAAGTCTCAACCTCTCTGGAATGTGCTACAGGGAATAAAACTGTATATTTACTCTGGTACACAGTCACCTGTGAACCATTCTGTCTACGTTGGCAATAACACATATTGTAGATTTTTAAGTCCATCCTGTAAAAGGATGCTGGGAATGGGATTCTGCAAGTAAATACAGTCCTTCGAGGAGAAGGAATGGAAGCAATTACCTGTGTGGGAGTTCTTGGATGGCGTCCGCCAGAGCCCCTGGGCATTAAAAAATCATCATCCCTCATGTGGGAAGCAGGTCATGGAAAACTGCCCCTCTTGTGGATCTCTCATAAGAAAAGATCTTACAATATTTTGTGCATTAAAATTGTCAATCTATTTGCTTTGACACACATTCACCTTATCGACCCAACATCAGTGCTGCATAATCAGTGAGATCGGTGATCTGCAGACAAAATCAATAGAGAAACTTATCTGTAAGCACCAGCAGAGATGTCACCAGCAGCACTGTTTCAAGGAACCGACATCCTAACCTTCTCTTATAACATAGAGGAGCCACTTTCAAAAATGCTGACTAACCTTTGTTAACTAGTGGCTATTCTCCTTCATTTGAAAGTGAACATCAAGAACAGTAGACTGTACAGTAACAGTTTTTTCTGTGTAAAAGGCAAAGCTGTTACAAAAGGCACAAAAAACACTATCTAAAAACTGGGAACAAATTAGCCCTACATTACGGCCAGAAAATTGTTGTTTTATTTAATAGTAAATTTATATGTGGGTTTAGAAGCCCAAAAAACGAACCTGCCTACTGCCCAACCAACCCCTACCTACCAATTGACCGACGGACCACCCCAAGACTGGTTGCCCACTGAAGCAAAGCAGGGTTGAGTCTCGTCATTACCTGGATGTGAGATGACCTGAGAAATCTAGGTTGTTGCTGGAAGAGGTGTTGGTAAGGCCGGATGCTCACCCTGTGGTCTGTGTTGGTTCTAACATCCCACTATAGTGATTCAACATCGCACTATAGTGATATAGTGGTTGTGACTCTCTGTGGCTCTCTATTGAAACATTGAGTCCGGGAATAGAGTACAGAAAGTGATCTATAACTGCAGGATTTTAAGAGGGACAGGATACCTCTGGATTCCCGGCAGTGATGTCAGCGAAAGAGGGGACCCCCAGGGGAGGAGCAGCAGAGAAAGCAACCATGGCAGAGGGAGCTGGTGGATGGGACCATTGACCATGGTGGAGCTGGTGGATGGGAAGACTGAGGCGGAGCCAGACGTAGTAGAGAACAATTTGGATCAAGATGATCAGATGACCAAGGTGGAACTAGGGGCTTAGAAGGCCAAGGTGGAGCCGTTGGGAGTGAAGACAATGGTGTAGCTGGAGGGATGGTGGACCCTGGTGAAGCCCAAGCACAATCAAAGTCGGTAGTGAAGCTAGGGGGACTACAGACCAATGCAGAGCTGGAGGGACGGGGAGCATGGCAGAGCCAGAAGGAAGGCAGACCAGAGTGGAGCCAAACGATTAAAGAGTTGAGGTGGAGTCATAGACTCGGAAGGGTGAGGTGGGTCGAAACTCTGAGGCCACCAATCCAAAGACCACTGTTGATCACGCCTGTGGAGCTAGAGAGCCGATGAGAGTCAGTGGATTAGCGGATTAGCAGAATCTGGTTGAAGCCAGGGAACTAGACAAAACCAGTGGGGGGAGGTAGGAGGAAGCATAGGACCGGCAGAGGAGGAAAAACTGTAGGGGTGGGCTTCATGGTGGGAACTCTTAGGAGGAAAAGTCAATGAATTTTTTTTTTCTTATGTTAACAAGTAAGTTTCAAGTGGCACAAATGCAGAAAATATACAATTTGTGTAAATATTGAGAAAACAGAATACAATGATATACTTTTGTTATATCTACTGTTGAAAGAGTCCAAATATTTACATTGTGGGTGTCACCATTTTAAGTAATGTTTTTACTAACCAAAAACTATTTTTCTTAACTAGATTCTGGTTTTAACAAGTCTAAATGACTTCAGTTTCTCCGGCAGCAATCGCTCCTTTACCAAACTGCGAGAAGACAAGGACTGTGTAATAACAGCTATCATAAAACTGCAGTTTTTACAAAGTAAAGTGTAAGCATTTAGATTAGTTGCCTACCATCTCTGGTCACAAGGAAACAGAAACAGATGGTGGGAACTTACTTTATTATTCTACTACGGTTTCTACCTTCAATTTTCCAGTACATTCTATGGTGGCAGATCTGTGCAGGCATTTCTTCCGCACCAGTGGACACGTACCATTAGGGCTTCCTCAATTACTTAGTGACTAAAATGTTAATGTACTAATTTATCCTGCGTTAGTTCATTCATGGTTATCTATTAATTATGAAACAGTATTATAACGTGCTTCTGGAGGGTGTCTAATTAATGTAATAATTGGTGGCTAAACTTAAAGTTGTCCAAAGGAAGCAAACAACTATTCACATGTTGGTCAATAAAATTATGATCCATAAAATTGTGCAACTGGTACTGGCGAGATGTTGAAGTACATCTTTATTGTGGTTATGCTGTGAATCCAGCCAGCATTAAGCTTTTAAAGTGACAGTAACCTAAACTGTCATACACAAACTCTGATATACTTATGGCCATGTTGCACCAAAAAAAAAAAAAGCTGCTATTTATTGCCAACCATTAACCACAAAGGCTGTTGGCAGCCAACACAGCAAAACACAACAAATGTGAAAGGCAGTCATCATTAAAAGAGATTTTGAATGCAAGGTGTATTTTAAATGTTTTATCCTTGTAGACAAGGGCTTTCCTCCAGCTGGTATGGTAGGAGAAGCATCATTTGTCATAACAGCGCCTCTGTATTCCATTTCTCCATATGTTGCTTGGGTCCCTCCAGTACACAGCAGACAGGAGGGTAAATATAATTACCCACAGGCCCTCTGAAACAAGCTGTTATCCATTACATGCCAAATACTCGTGTGCACATTTTGGTGTGAGGATGACCACAGGATTTTGCAAGCACCCGTTTGTTAAAGAGGTACAGATTACACTGACTGTCAAAAACATTTCTCATTTTAATTAAGTACCCACAATCCAATAATAGTAATATATATTATATGCTGCCTATCAGGGGCGTAGCAATCATTTCAAAAGTGAGGGGGACAGAATGTCAAGCCTTATACCTTTTTTTTTACAATTGCATACTGCATTTATATTGAATGGTAACACTTTACAATAAGGTTTCATTAGTTATCTATCTATCTATCTATCTACAGTATCTATCTATCTATCTATCTACAGTATCTATCTATTTATCTATCTATCTGTCTGTCTGTCTGTCTGTCTGTCTGTCTGTCTGTCTGTCTATCTGTCTGTCTGTCTGTCTGTCTTACTTAACCAAAACTGTCATTCATATTGAAAACATTCAAACTTCATGCTTTTAAAACTTCTTCAAACTTTCTGGTTAGGCTTTTTAAAGAAAACTTTTAATCTAATTGTAAAGTGTTACCTTATTATATGGTAAACATCATGTACACATGTTACAAGTCAAGTGCAACGCTGCATGATTCAAGCAAATAAGTTAGATAATGGCAGAAAATTAGGCAAAGTTATTCATCAATGACAATGAGCAACAAAATTCGGATACCACATTACAACTTACAGTTCTTGACTTTTTTGCGAAAAAAGTGAGAAGTGTTTTTTGCCGTTTTGAATTCATTTCGACCTTCGACGATGGATTCAGTGCGGGTGCGAGCACAGGCGTGTGGTGATGCACGAGCGCGAGTGACTGATTACCATGGCAACGTGAAAGTCGCGCGTAGATACAGTAGATAGGCGATCTTTTCTCTTTGAATTTTAAATCTGTATCTATAAATACACATTGGCTCGCGAAAACCTCAACATGTCGTGAACACTTCCCCTATGAAAAAGTGTGGGGGACAAATTTACATTTTATAAAATGTGGGGGGGACACGTCCCCCGCGTAATCTACGCCCTTGCTGCCTATGTATGTGTGTATAGCCTAATGGGAACAAAATGTCTCCACAAAGATGTCAATATCCAAAATAATTTGTGGTCCCCATGAGGAAAACAGTTTTGTTTTAAAAAAAACAAAGTAATGTTTTTTTTTTTGAAAATGCAAAAGGTTTTGTGTGATGGGTAGGGTTAGTGTAAGGGAAAAGAACATACAGTTTGTACAGTATAACAACTATTACGTCTAAGGAGAGTCCTGACAAAGATTGCGACCCAAACATTACAATTAAATGTAATTATACATTAAATTAAATGTATAAATAAATGACATTTAATTTAATGTAATTTATTTATAATCAAATCATGAAGAACTTATGGTGATGTAAAAGAAATACATTTCATTTTTGCATTAAGTTCCTGCATTTTGGCACTGTCTGGTAGCTTTAATTCCAGTCAGCATCTTTATTCAACATCTGTCTCACTAGATGGCTTGTGGCCCAGAGGACATAATGTGTGCTATAGCAGCTGATGTTCCTTCGGGAGAAACATGTTACTCTCTATGACGTCAATCCCAAGGGAACATCTATTGCTAAGTGATCCATTCAACATCCCTGTTGTACTTTTAGCCTTGAGAAGACATTTGAAGGTTTTCACTCATTGGACCAGTGTAGCGTTTAACTTATAACTAAGTAATTAATTGCTGTAATTTAGTTACCTTTCCCTTGAAAAAGTAAAGTAAGGGATTACTATTATTTATTTACTTACTTTTGATGTAATTTTATTGAATTCTGTAGAACAATTCCATTAAAAATCAATAGTGGATTCAACATCAACAATTAACGTCTAATGTTAAAAATTATGTTTTTTTTTTTAATGTAAACTCCATTTAAACACTTTCATCAGTTCAAGAATAATTTATGTAATTTTATATTATTTATTTGAAAGAATTAAAAAAATAAAAGAAAAATAATTACTAATAAATAATGCATTATTTTTTTTAAAGAAAGTAACTAAGTTCATCTAATTACCGTTGAAGTAGTAATTAGTATCTAGTAATTACATTTGTTTAGAGTAACTTACCCATCCCTGCATTAGACAAACATTAGCCTACATGATTAGGGTCCTGTTCCATTATTGATGCCAGTTCTCTGAGTACTTATGCCGCCAAGTATAGCACCCTTGATTAGATAGTTGGAATATTTATAAGAATTCAAAACGATTAATCAATTCACCATTATTGGACATCTGTAGCGGTGGCGGTTTCAGAAGAACGAGAGTGAGATCCAGATGCACCAAACATTTATTCAAACAAATATAAAAGTACATCCAGGCAAAACTGATAGGCTAAATGCAGACAAAATGCATTTAAAATGATTACCACATATAGCATATCATCAAAAATACGGTTTTCTGTGGGGCATCCTAGATACCATACATTTATTATTTGTATTACGGATGGATTACATCTGATAGAAAACTGATCCAAGAATAAAATAATACATTTGAAATGTATATAACATAATATATACTTTAATAATTATATATAATATGTAATTTTCTAACAAAAAAAATAATAACATTATTTAATACATATATTAATATATTGTGATAGAGCTACAGACAGCAAAGCGTGAGTAGAAAAATAGATGTAGAAAACATTTTTAAAGAAAACACTTCGAATGAAGCGTGCAATTTTGCAGTACAAAAACTAGAGGGAAAAATTGTGCGGGAAATTGCAAGTAAATTTCACAAACAATTGCAGTAAATTTGAAAGTAACATTCACATAAATGTGAAATTTTGAAGTAGAAAACCTGTAATAGTATTATAATGCAAAATGTACTCCAATAGTTTTATATATATATATATATATATATATATATATATATACAAAGTTTTATTTACAACTGAAAAATTTACAAAAACTTTACAAAAAGGTTCCATTTGATAACATTAACTACATTCGTGACAATGGATTCTTCAAACACATTGATTAAACTTATTTGATGCTTATTTCAACATTTGCTTATACACAAATAATATCAAATGCTATTTTTAATGGACCTGAGCTAACATGAACTACACTGAACTATTGTATTTTTATTAACTAACGTTAATTAACAAAGTATCAACTAATAGCGTAATCAAAAGTATTAATCATTAATCTTAGTTAATGCATTCATTTTAATGGGACATTTTTAAGTGTAACATCATCCTTTCCAGTGTATTGACATGAATGCTTCATTGAGCACAACATCTTGAAAACATTGAAGATCAGGGGGTTTCTTGGGATTTGCAGATTGCTTGGCCAGTGGCTGTGCAATAGTTAATTTGGTTGGCCTCTACTTATCGATTAGTATTTTGCAGTCAGTTGGAGGAGATTAGATGATCTCCCAAAGGTACTTTGGCAGATAGGTCTCAGATGAGTGCTCCGGGTCTCGACTGCACTCAATGCAGTCAATCAGTTACATGCCCACTCTCACACGCTTCAGCTTCAGCTGATCCTATACTGATGTGAGATCTTCGAAAACAGAAACAAAAATGTATAACTCAGAGGAAGGCAATTTTCCATATTCAGTGTTCAGTATAAATTAGGCTCTGTAGTTAACATTTGTTGTCTTTATTAATATGCTACATGTAAAGTATGTTATTATAATAATAATAATTCTATGTGTTATTCAATATTACATTTAAAGTTAATGTATTTTAAATGTTCTAAATAGCAGCTTCATGATTACAAATACATGACATACATTTTTAATCATATTTAATTAAATTGATTAAAGTTTTTAAGTTTACCATAAATGCTAGCACACTTTAACCATATTTAAAAGAAAATAGAAGCAATTGTGCAATTGCACATAATGCTATTATAATCACTGACGCTGTCTACACTGGATGTGTTCAGTTTCTGACATACTCCTCGAGCTTGAGTCTGCTGACAACAGGGAAAAAGGAAGTTTGGGCCCCTTTAAAAGAAATCCAGATTTCATCCTTAATAATTTCTAAGGCAATAGCAATTCAATACTCATCAAAAATAGATTTGCAACTAGTTTAAAACAAGTGATTTTAGTGGATGTAAGAAGTCAGCTTTCCTCAAGTTCACACAGGCATCAGTAACACAGGTGTAGTTCATCACATTATAACTATGAACATGGTCCACTAATATTTGACAACCTAAAAGTTTCCCAGGTGATTTGGTCTTCATTATGAACAATATATCCATTGAGCGAGTGAAGGAGAATGTGAGGTACTGCAATTAGGCTTTTAGTTAAAAAAAAAAAAAAACTCTCTAAGCAGCTGCAGAGGGAGAAAAGAGTTTCCTTCTTATTGCTGTGGCTCTAAGCAGATTGTAATTACACTAAGCCTGGTAAAATTGTCTTATTGATTTGCATGAGGATTCTTTCTAACACAATCAATCAGAAGAAAGGCACCTAATAAGAAAACAGGAAATATTTATTTCTGTACACTAGGGGTGTAACAATACCCTCATGTCATGATTCGATACATATCACGAGACTGAACTCACGATACGATATTATTGCTATACTCCAAGACATCTGGTAAATTGTTAACAAAAAAATGTACTGTTGATTAAAATGCTAACTTTGATATTGCATTGTGGGTTTAAATGAATAGGTTTGGACTTGGTGCTTGTAACCAAGGACAATGGTGACACCAGGGAGGCTACGTCCACTGCGAAGAACTCCCAATGTCGACCCTGCGGGCTCGGATCGAGATTTTCCTCATCATGGCCTCATCATGGGCATGGTCCAGCGGAATTTCTATTCATGACATATGTGTGGCGGCGGGCTAGGCCTCCCCGTCCAGCTTTGTTTGGTTCTATAACCTGGAAGTTCCCGCCTTGCTGGCTAAACTTCTGTCAGTATAAGTGAGATGTACGTTCTGTCTAGATTTGATCGTGCGCAGGCTACTCTCACGTGACTTAGCTCTCCTGGTTGAGCTGCACTATATTGGGTTAATATGCTATATGCTTATATGTACCGGCAGCGTCGCTCTGTATTCCTTGTGAGTGCTTATGTACTTGTGTCTGCCCATGTTGCTGGCCGCCTTATTCCCCTCTTATCTGGGATTCCCTGGGACTCATGAAGTGGATGCTTGGCACGCACACCATTCACCAAGGGTTCCCTTAGCATAAGCTAACCTTCTGTTCCATTATTGATGCCAGTTCTCTGAGTGCTTATACCACCAAGTATAGCGCCCTACCCTGAGAGAATGTGCCTTAGGGGTGCAGGTACTTGACAAAGGGAACAGGCAGGATATTCTCCATACCACACTTTCAGATTTTGGGCAGAGAGTAACAGGTATGTGGCCCTGATGACAAAACTCAGCCGAGCTCCCTTTATCCCAGTTGGTCCATCTCATTTGCTTGACCATTGATACGGCTTTGGCATGTCACTCTCCATCCTCCTGTCTCCTAACCTCCTCTACCACTAGCTGTCTCTTCTGCACTGATGTTGCTTTATGCCACAGAGGAGTTTTGGAGATGAGTCCAAACCCTGCCCTTCAATGCTCTACTTGTCCAAGCACATCTCTGAAATGAAGCAGACTTTGCACTCTGAACAACTTCCGATGGACTCCGTTTTTTTCCTGCTACCACCCGGGGCACTTCTGTTCGAATGACTGCAACCTCAGATTCAGATAAGGTCATGGCGAGCCTTGCTTTGGTGCATTTGAATTCTTCAACAAGCCCTGTGATTGGTAATTCCAACTTGACATGTCCATAAAGTCCAACAGGAATGTGGAATTCCAAGCCACTGCTTCAGCTGTGTGCTTACTACCCATTCCAACTTTTCAACCTTGGTGATGGGGATCTTATGTATGGTCAACGGCCACAAGAATCTTGGGAGTCCAAACTGAAAACATCATACCTTGAGTTTTCCTGGCAAGAAGGTCTTATTGATGCGCTCCAAGTACATGCTAGTATCATTTTTTAGTTGTTCAAACTGCTCTGTCCCTTTGAGCTTTGCATCATACTGTTCCATCTCCCCAATCTCTTTACTGGCATTTCTGAGATAGTTGGAACAGGTGTTCCACCAACATGAAATCTTTGGTCTGTAACTTGGCCTTTTATGATGGAGATGCTTCTGCAATTATTTGGCTTTAACTTCATCCTCGTCCATGTTATATTTTTCATGAAGTTTCTCCAGCAATCATTTGGTGCAGGGGACAGTTGTGAGTGTTGCTAGATCGTCCATATAGGCTCAAATTGGTAGTAACCTCTCATTACTTTGTAGTCATTCTCCTCCCATGACCCACCTTGAAGCTCCAATAATGATCTCCATTGCACATCCCGCCATGATAGAGCTGATCTCTACAAACTGTAGGTCCTGGAAGTAGTGTTTCACTAGATTTGTGATTGTAATCGGAACCTTCGAGAAATCAAAGGCAGCCGACAGAACTGGATGAGGAACTGAACCATAGGCATTGGCCAGATCTGTGGGCGGCAGTGGCTCAGTGGTTCATGTGAGTTGTCTACAAACCGAAAGGTTGGTGGTTCAATCCTCGGTTCCACCTGACCAAGTGTCGAGGTGTCCATGAGCAAGACACCTAACCCCAGCTGCTCCCGACGAGCTGGCTGGCGCCTTGCATGGCTGACACCGCTGTCGGTGTATGAATGAATGGGTGAATGTGAGGCAATATGTAAAGCGCTTTGGTGGCCATTAGGTCGATAAAAGCGCTATATAAATGCAGTTCATTTACCATTTTTACCATCAAGGAACAAGACATGAAGATATTTCCCTTCTTTCTTTGCAGTCTGGATTTAATGCCATATAATGCTGTTATGTTCCAGGCAACCCGAAAAGCCTGCGATGCCAGCCTTTTGAATTGAAGTGTCAATGAATTGGTTTTGTTTTAAATACTGTGTCAGTCGTTGTGCCAATACATTGAAAAAGATCTTGCGTTCAATGTTCATCAGGTTTATCTGCAATCACACAGGGGCATTCCCAAAGTGTCATTGACTGGTTAGTGTTACATGGGGGGAAGGAAGGGAAGGAACCATCTTGGAGGTGGTGGGGAAGATGGTGGTCAATGGAAGCGTCAGCATCTGCGAACTCAAACATGTAAGTACCGGTCTTTTATACCGCAAGTATTAGACACGATTGGATAGATGAGAAGGTAATTAGTGACATTAGTGATTTGAAGAAAGCTACTGCTGGTAAATAAGACCAGAAAATACTAAGGAAATCACACAGTCGACTGCTATTCAAAAAGTTTAATCTCTTGCCGAAACCCGATATTGTATAATTTATTTTAATTTATTCTCTTGAATCTCACTCCTCTGACCTAAATAACAAATTAAACATCATGATATAAACCTGAATTTTGTATTTTCACCCTCAGGCCTGACCAGAAGCATCAATAATCTGTAATGAAACATAAGAGGTTCCTTTGCTTCAGCAACACCCTGAACAGTTTAGCTGTCTTTCAGGCATCTGGCACAACCTGTTGGGCATAAATTCATATGAAGATGACTGATTTTCAGTTTAGTTTCACATAGAACACCCATGGCACTAATGCTAATCATATTTTATTGATATACCAGGCAATCTCATTATCTTCCGTAATTATTCTAATGGCCGTATAGCCATCAACAGCTGGCCATGCAAAGATGAAAATGACACTTTCTTTCATAGCTTTAGACAAATGAATAAGCATTTTTAATTATTTACTGTAACTGTATATTTCGAAAGTTTCAAGTCAAAGACTAGATTGTATCTAATCGATCTACAACTTCATGTGCCATGAACATTCATTATCAATTACAGTATTTTTATTCCCCAGCATCTTGAACATTGCAAAATTGTTGTATGATGATTCTCAGTCATTTGGACACCTTTTATTCTTAGAGCGTCTGCTTTTCGCTATGTATCCAAGTGGCTCCATCAGTTCTAGAATGGTAGAAATTCCAGAGCATTTAGCATCATCATGCAACTTGCCGTCATAAGACTGTGGGAGTCACCTCCCATGGCCTTCTCCGCCTCCTCTCAGTCACTTGCAGCGGGTCCTATCAACAGTTCTCCCGCAGTTTTGTCTCAATTTACACAATAATTGCTTCTCACATCATCAGGGAAGCGACTCCCACAGAGATTTGCAACTGCTGATGTTGTGGGTGTGATGAAGTTAAACGATGCTAAATCTCCATCACTCCACAACCAATGATGGCTATACATATATAAAAAAAAGAGTTTATTTCTGATTTAAGAACATAAGCTGTGTTCGAAATCAGCCCCTATACCTGCAGTCACTATTTCCTACATTACTCCACTAATATAGTCCACTTGAAAGAGTGAATGAGAAAATTTGGACAATGAGTGTGCCGGAAGGGATGCCTCTTTCGCATAGTTTGTTTAATAATAATTTGCAACTTAACAAACTGTCAGCTTCATTAGAAATGATAGCATGGTTTCTTTGCAAATTCTTGTGCAAATTCTTTGTCCTGTGTTTTGTGCTAAGTCAATGTTGACACCATTATACATTTGAGACAAGCCTCGCTGTGAGAGATAGAGGTATAGTCAATACAAAAAATCCAGAGTTCTGAAAATTACAGAACCTTGGACAATATGAGTTATTGAACAAACTATCAGTCCCTTGTGGCCTCATTTGTGTACACGTCAAATAAAATATGGCATCTACTCTGGCTAATGACAGCCAATTACTTTGCCTCTGATTTGGTTATTGGTGTTTCTGTTTACATTAGCAAAAACAGAACGGTCAATAGAAAGCTAAATGTGTATGTGGTTGTCTAGTTGTTGGCAGCAGCATATTGTTTGCTAATGGCTCTTTCAGACTGCACGATTTTCAAAGTAGTCAGGTCGCTGCTCTTTTCACACTGCATGACTATCTTGGCCAGCATTCAGTCGCTGCTGTGTTCACACTGGACGATGGATCGGCGACAGAAGGTTTCACACTGCATGACTTTAGAAAAATCGCCGACAGACTCTGTCTAGCACGCTGCACGCAAACTACATTTCACAACAAACACGCGTGAGATATGAAAAGGAAACAACGCGCGACACCACACGTGCAAGACCGGAGTTCTCACGTGAGACTTTTTTTTTCGACCCGGTTGTGGTACAGCTGGTGAAACAGACACGAGTGCTCCTGCTAAATTTCTACTAATTTTTCTTCCATTTATTGTGTCCAAATAAACCGAGAAGAAGCTTTTTTTGTTGAAACAATGCCATATCATGTTGATATGTGATCTATAACTCCTCCCCGAACTCCCTGCTGCTCTGTATCTTGCTCTCTCACTGGCTGCCGGTGATCGCCGATGTAGTTTTCAGTCAAAACACTTTTCACACAGCAGGATTTTGAATCGCCGACAGGTCCATATTTAGCATGCCAAATATCTCACGGGCGTCGGCGACTCGTCGGTGATTCTCTCAGTTCGCGTCTTTGTTCATTCACACTGCGTGATTGTCACTCGCGTGAACGAGCGCCGATTTGCCTGTGATTTCGGGCATTTGTCGGCGATTTCTCAAAACCTGTCGGCGAGCCAAAATCTTGGCTAAAATCATGCAGTCTGAACTCGGCATAAGGGTTGAAAATGTGGTGGCTAAGACTTTACAATACGATTTCATTTGTTAACAGTTGTTAACTAACATGAACAAACAATGTACATTATTTCTACAGCATAATTTCAACATTTACTAATACATTTTTTTAAAAAAAAGTTAACGTTGGGGTACTAACTATGAACTAACTTGAACATTTTTAGTAACTAAAGTTCAAGGTCAATAAAACGTATTGGTTACACTTTATTTTATGGTATTACAGTGTTAATTATGCATTTAAGTCCAGTGCAATAAAATACATGTACTGATGTACAGTACTTACTATAAGCCAGGGTTAGGATTGTGGTTTTGTTTACAGGTTAGTCATTATGGCTTGTAATTATGCATAATTTATAGTAACGTGTAACAAAGACACTCTAAAATAAAGTGTTACCAACTTATTTCATGCTAGTTAATGCTTTAACTAGATGCATGAGACTCTATATTTATATATATATAAATATATTGCTGAAGTTATGTGTATTTTAGACAGGTAATAGTATAGAGAGTAAATTTACAGTGAGCAAAGATTTAATTCCTTTAGCTTACTTGTTTTCCCAGATTAATTAGTGAGCCAACCATTAGGGAAATTAAGGATAAATTTGCTCTTCACTATAGTCTTCAGTTAATGACATGATTCCTAACTTCATTGCTCTGACGTTGAGAAAATAAACAAGGTCCCTGCGGTTGGAAAATCCATCAGTCTGAGCTCTTGACTGATGTAATCATTTCATAAAGTGCAATTATGTCTGTGATGGAGTGTAGGATTGGAGTCTGGGGAAATAAAGCCTCCTTAACAAACATTTCTATGAGGATGAGTGGCTTATGAGATGAATTCATCACTCTCGCTGAGACCTTGACAGACACACTGAAATATTTCTGTCATTGTTAGAGACCAGCCCACACGTCCAAAGGTCATTCGAAATATATAGTCACTTCTTGACTATGAGGACAACGCACCAAGGTTCTGTTTGTACACATAGAGGTAGATGGCTCTGAGAGGTAATAGAGGTAGACAGCCGTGATAAACTAACCCACGTTGGCAGAGGTGCAGTTCGGTCCCTGAAAACAAGGACAAGACTGGGACATAATATAATTGGTTTGCATTTATTAATTGTTTGCAACCACTGAAGCAGTCTGCATTACAGCAGGACTATGTAACAATGAGACAAAACATTATGACCACCTGCCTAATATGTAGAATTGCCCTAATATGCCTGCCTAATATGTAGAATTGACTAAATTTTAGTCTCAAAAAAAACAACTCCATAGGAAGTGGTGAAATCATGCAGTCTGTGATGGATAGATTGTTGGTATTACCTTGTAGTAATAGGGGATTATCACGCTTCCGGGTTTCATGGGCGGGATTTGTCAACTTTGTGCATGTCCACTTCCGACGCAGTTCAACAATGGCTGAAACGAAGGCTATATATGTCACTGCTCTGTTCCACTTTGTAAATCTAACCAACAACGCCAACCCTACGTAAGTTTTCATGGATTCCCGACTGAATTGAGTATAAGGAAGAACTGGATTAAAACTCTAAAATAAAACAAGGTAGCAGGTTTTTTTTTTTTTTTTTTTTTTTTTTTTTTTTGCAGCCGGCACTTTAGTAAATCAGATTTATTTACAAGGGATGCCTTATAAATAAACTTAGTGTAGTCCGTCATCAGTTCGCCAGCGAGATCCGTGATTCACCGGAAGTGGCAGTGCACAAAGATCACTGAATTCGGAAGTCCTACGGATCAGCGTGATAATCCCCTATTACAGTGTGTCGGGCAGGAATTCCAAATTTCCATCTATCATCTATCAACCTCAAATATGGCTTAAAATGTGAAACATGTAATTATTAGCAACTTTACTTGGTCGCTCGCTCAAACGTTAAATGTACGGTATTACCAAACGTTAACCTATATAAATGAACGCCATTATTAGGCACACATCCAGGTATTCACTCCATGTGGAGGCTAAAGTATTAGTAAATACATCTATAAAAAGCTTGAAATGTCTACTTTTAAAGAGCCCCTATCATAACATTTGAATGTTCCTATTTTTGTATTTTTCTATTTAGCTCAGCCTCAACAAAATAACCATATTATTTCAGGAAATATAATCGTAAAAACGAGAAGAAGAATATATATATATATTATTATATTATTATATTATACTATATTATGACAGGGCCAGCAGAGAAGGCCCTGATGGCCCTGACAGCCCACCACTGTGTAAATCTATGTAAATGAAAGGTGCATTTCTCTCAAAAGGTGTGTCCACTACATGAAAATGGAGAGTCAGCATCATCAACTTTATATTTGCAGCCAACACTGACTCTCAAAAATATTCCCTTGCTATTTTTTTTTCCAGACACATTCATAATTCTTACTTTTTTCCAGTACTTAGTGGCAAGACTACGTGAGTGCTTGACCTTAGAATAAGCTATATATTCCAACCAATAAATATATATAAATGTGTGATTAGGCGACTATGGCTGATGACTGAATGAATGACTACTAGTCGACTAGAAAAATATTTAGTCGGGGCAGGCGTGCTAATATGCTGTTTGTCCTCCGCGTGCTGTAAAAACTGCATTGACCCGCTGAGGCATGGACTCTACAAGACCCCTGAAGTTGTCCTGTGGTGTCTGTCACCAAGATGTTAGCAGTAGAGCCTTCAAGTCCTGTAGGTTGTGAGATGGAGCCGCCATCAGCACATTCCCCAGATGCTCAATTGGATTGAGATCTAGGGAATTTGGAGGCCGTGGAAACACCATGAACTCTACATCATGTTACTCAAACCATTCCTAAATAATGTCAACAGTGTGTCAGGATGTATTGTCCTGCTGAAAGAGGTAACTTCCACCAGGGAACACCAGTGTCATGAAGGGCAGTACCTAGTCTGCAACCATGTTTAGGTAGGTGGTACTTGTCAAATTTACTTCCACGTGAATGGCCGGATGCAGGGTTTCCCAGCAGAACATTGCCCAGAGCATCACACCCCCTCCACCGGCTTGTCGTTGTCCCACAGTTACACTGGTTCCATCACTTCCACCAGTTAAACAGTGCACACACAGTCCCATACTCAGGAGAGTGTGATGCATTGTGTTGTGACACATTCCTCACAAAACCATCATCAAAGTTTTGTGTGGCATGTACCATGTAGTTAGTTTGTTAGTTAGAATCAGAAATGTTCAACATTGAAAAAAATAAAAATTATTATTATCGTTAGTTCCAGCCCGACAGTAGGCCTTCTGTTGGCTCGGTCCAGACAGGACAGCATCACTGTTGGTAAATTCCACCGCTGAAACAGGATCAACTCACAAGCCTTGCAATTTCAAGGGGCTTTTACATTGGGCTCGTTTGACGCGGTCCGAGCCCGAGACCGTTTGTTCCCGGCACCCCCCGCAGCGTTGGTCTGGTTTCACACTCAACTTGATTCTATTGAACCCTGGTGCGTTTGCATGCATCTTATGTCATCGCAAAAATGCGCGACACGTGATAGAAAACAGAACGTAGGTAAATATTGTGGGGTTTTTTAATTAATTTGCTGCTATTATGAGCAGTTGATAGTCTGGGTTTCCCCATACTGCCTTACCGCAGCGCGATTTTATTCACGCTGAAAGGCAGTCTGGATACCATGGCCAGATTTTCGCCTCATTTAGGGAACCAATCACAGAACGGCGAGCAGCAAGACGATGACGACATCTATGCCACACACCGCAGTTTGTTTATATCTATGGATTCAACATGGCAACAGACGTGAAGCTACCTTTTGATGCAGCCTTGGATATTGTTTTAAGTAGTTTAGAATGCAAGTTTATTTAGAAAAAAGAGCCGCTTTTGGCATTAAACTTCGCGAGACCCCAGTCGTTATTGTTGTCTCGCCATTAATCGCCCTAATGGAGGACCAGGCACAGGAGGCAGGCAACCTTGGAATATCTGCCGCTCAGCTGTGTCCCGAGAAAGAAAATGCGATGAAGGATTGTCGATACCAACTTCTGTTCGGCAGTTCCGAGGCCTGGATGAGCACAAAGTGGCAAGAAATCTTAGCCACGGAGTTGTATAGTACCAACCTGCTAGGCATCGTCGTCAACGAAGTCCATATAACTTATAAATGGTAAGTGGTATTTATTAATATGATATTGTCATTATGCCTGTAGACTACCTACTATGGTTGTCACAGTGCCACTAAGTTGTGTTGCTTTTCAATATCAATATAAATATTTATACCATGATCTGGGTGAATACTCGATTCTGATTGGCTGCAGGGTGTCTGTTAAAAAAGTGATAGAGGACACCTAGTAAAGTAGTTCTGGTGAAACTGCCTGTTTACCATTCGAAATGAATAAATAAATGTGCTGCCCACAACAGCTGTGAGTAACCATAGCAACAGGCAGTCAAAGTATCCGTTTTGCTCTATCAAAACAACATCTAACGTTAGTTAGAAATTACATAGCCTACTAATACAACAATGAACGACTTCATTATTTCTTTTAACATTTATGGAGAATATGACAACTTTGACGACTGGGATGCTGCTGAAGAAAGAAAAAATGTAAATAAAACGGAGAAACGTCGCAAAGAAAATTACACCGCTGCTACTCTGAATGAGACCCTGCGGGAGTTTTACGCAGCTGTCCAGACAACCAAGCCAGGAGGAGAGTACAGCGTTTCAAGCCTAAGAAGCCTGTTTGATTAATTGTTTTATGTGTAATTAAAAAAAAATAACTATGCCTACCTTTGTGTTTCATGAAAAAAAAAATGCATTTTGAACCTGAAGGGTTCTACAAGCTGAGCGGACTATAAATATCTCCGGTTGCTAAATAAACCAGGCGAGTTATTATTTGTAAAAACTTGATTTAGCCTAATTAAAATATAAACTTGCAGCTAATGTTTTAAAAATGTTTTATTTGGCAAGTGACCATGGTATAAGCGGGTTAATGCCCTCCGAGGTGTCCATTGTCATGTTTTAATGAACTTCGGCGGAGGCAACCGTCCTCCGCTGTGCGTCGGCCGGTTCAATGGACAATGGACACCTCGTCGGGCATTAACCTTTACACAGCTACCGCTTTAGTTGCATAACTTTCAGCTGTGCACACATACCCGATTAAAGTCGTTGACACTTTAGTCACAATTAAATTTTAATTTAATTTTTAACTTATGAAGTACAAGTGCAAACAATTTCCAATGCAAATTACAACTTCAACATCTTTTTTAAACTGTACTTAATACTTGTGTTCTTCTAATTGAAACGATTGGCTATGAGCTACGTACAGGAGCATTTGATAGACATTCTTAGCACCCAATAAACGGCGTCAGGCATTCGTAAACCACATCTCAAATACGAGAAATTGTGCATGTGGTTCCCAGACCCAAGTCTCTACGAGAATTGGGTCTGGCGTTAGCCAGGCTAAGCAGTTGAGTGAAAAACACAGGTTTACTGTGCGTGTGTCACATAAGGTGGACTTCTGCTGCTTGCAAACGGACTCTTTTAAGGAGACAGTGGATTTCTTAATGTGTTGCTCCGATTCCATACGCAATGCTCGAATACACTGCAGGCTCACTTTCGCTCATATCCAAGTCCAACTGAATACATCACAATAAGCTAAAACCAGCCCGTTCTCATCCTTTAACGTCATATAGAACGCTATATGCAAAAACGGCGCAGTCCTACGCACATGTTAATATCACACGCGAACCCAAGACGTTATAAATCCTTTAGCGTGAATATGACACGCACACCCTACCCCACACCTAAACTTAGCCCTCACAGCGCGTTATATTAACGATAACGGGTGTCATGTGCGTAGTATAGCGCCGTTTTGTCATATAGCGTTCTATATGACGTTAAAGGATGAGAATGCGTTGGCTAAAACACATGTGCAGGATACTTTACTTCCTGAACAAGAGCACGCCTGAATCGGAGTTGCTTTCACATTCACGCGAATCGCGTCACGGTTCGGAAGCAACCAAACTCAGACCACCTCCTCCAGGTAGTCTCGGATTCGGTACCCCAGTGCGCACCCGGGTCCCATGACAGCGTTCACATTAGCGATTTTTCATGCGAACTGTGCCCCGTTCCGAACTAAACTGTCAGTGTGAAAGCCCCCTCAGAGACACTCTTAAGGCGGGCATATACTGTGCGATGTCTGTGCGAGTTCAGCAAGGTACCTACTCACACTGAACGAGTAAATCGCATGCGATGCAAAGCCAAAGTTCAGGATTTATGTGCTCACACTGTACGGTCCGATCGTCGAGCCGCGACTTCACTGCTCACACTATACGTGTAATATCTGCGATAACCCCCTGGATTGCGCCTATTTACGTGTATGTATCCAGAGACATATTTTACGAATTAGCCAATTCGTATGAATTCGTACGAATGACCTACCCCTGACCCCGCACCTAAACATAACCGTCACGTGGGTTTAGACAAATCGTACAAATTTGTACGAGTGAGGTCATATGAATTAGTACGAATTAGCCACTTTTGAATCACTCGTACGAATTGGTCGTGAGATAGGGTAGGTTTATTTCAAAAACATTGTTTGACAAAATAATAAAAGAGGTGTTACATATCAGGTGGCTTGAAGACGGTGGGTAATATTATCCATTTTGCAACACGAACTGGAGGTAAGCAACAGTAATTTGTAGCTAGTTTGAACTACCGAACTTTTAGATCTCCCTCTATTCATTTTTATTTTATTTTTGCTGCAGATTAAATGGTTAAACTTCAGTTTTCGCGCAGGTGCAGTGAGGGAAAAAACACTGAGTTTAGGGCAATCGGTTCGTAGCTTTGCTTCAACTGTGCGATATAGTCACGAGGAGCGACCAAAATTTCTGACATGCCAGAAATTCATCCGACCATCCGATTGTCGATCGTGAGAGTTTAATCGCCTCTCGTTTCTCCCTGTACACTGCACGAACACTGCACGACAAACGCCGCACGACAAAGCTGAAAATCGGTCGGACGCGAAAAAGAGTCGCACGAGTCATTCGGCTCAAAATCGGACGAAAATCGCACAGTGTATGCCCGCCTTTACCCAGTCATCTTGCCATAACAACTTGGCTCTTGTCAAAGTGACCCAGATCTTTATTCCTGTAAAAGTTATTTCATAATATTTAAACAACTTGATGTCATTACAAAGCATTTTTTTTTCTTTGCAAGTAATTTAATGCTATGAACAGAAACGAGCAGGCTATAAACATAATTTGTTGTGTATTTTCATATATATACCCAGACAGCAAACTGACATTGAATCAACGTGGAAACAACGTTGATTTTGCTCATCGAATTAACGTTGATCCAACGTCAGACGCGGCATTCTTCAAAGCTAAATGAAAATCGAAAATTGGTTTGCTTTCATAACGTTGAAACAACGCGTTGATTTCAAGTTGATTTTCCGTTAGTTTTGAAAGAATGACGCGTCTGACGTTTGTTCAACGTTAATTCGATGAGCAAAACAATGTCAGATCAACGTTGTTTCGATGTCATATTTCCACGTTGATTCAATGTCAGTTTGCTATCTGGGTATATACGTATTTTTATATACATATATATATATATTAGGGGTGTAACGGTACACAAAAATCACGGTTCGGTATGTACCTCGGTTTTAAAGTCACGGTTCGGTACGTTTTCGATACAGCAAAAAGAAAGAAATGCCAGAGAAATTTCCTATTTGTTTAAAGAAAAAATATTTTTAAATAAGTGTGAGTTTTCCTAGATCTTGAATCTTTCAGGTTTATAAATAGGGGTCATCTTTGAAGGATGAACAAATAATGTTATGGTCATCACATTAAAAATAACATTTAAATATATATTTATTTATATAATATTTTAATTTTGAAGTGCTGGAAAAAGATGTGTGAAGTACTTGAAAGCATTTCACCATTCCAGCCAAACTGGTTCCAGTTAGTGTTACTATATTAAATCCATGGTGAATGTTGCTGGTCTGTGGACGTAAAGTATTACTAGTTCATTCACAGCACAATGTTTCTCCTGGTTTCCATGACAGCGCTGTTTGATCCAATAGAGATCTATGGTTAATAACGGAGAAATGTGAATGCTTCTCACTAGATCTCGCAGCGATGTTATTACCTCAGTGGCGAATTCAAATGTTTTCTTTACCGGATCTCTTGGATCTCTTAGCGCGGTGTGGTAACAGTGTTGCTTGATCGAGATCGGCTCGCGCTGCACAGATATTGCTGGTCCGAACTGATAAACGATCCATGAAGCACATAACGAGGAGCGCAGTTTCGTTCTGCTTTCATTACGCTTGCCATTTGATGTTGCGCAACGTTGTGTTGGCCGCGTCAGCACGAATTTTGCCGGCAAGAAAAATGGTCCAAGCAATCGTTCGGTTTGTATGCGTACCGAACCGGAAGCCTCGAACCGAAACGGTTCAATACGAATACATGTACCGTTACACCCCTAATATATATGTATGTATGTGTGTATATATATATATATATATATATATATGAAGAGTTCAGATGCAAATTAAGTAGAGATGCTCTAAATGCCATTTGAAATTTTCTTCTAGAATGATAATTTTTATCAAGCTTGTATATTTAAGTTCAGTGATTTCACTTAAATGGCAATGATAATTACCTATTAATTGTTATTTAAGTGAAATTACTGAACTTAAATATACAAGTTTGATAAAAAAAATCATCATTAAAGAAGAAAATTTCAAATGGCATTTAGAGGCTTTTGCATCTGAACTCTTCATATATATATATATATATATATATATATATATGTCTCTTTTGGTCATTTATTTTTATTTATTTGATCAAAAATACAATAAAAACAGCATAAATGTCAAAATTATGTTCTGTCTAGTCTGCACCTGTTCTCATTAGTCCCTGATTTGTTCATCATCCTCCACCTGTGTCTAGTTAGTTCCCTCATTTCATCCTGTGTATTTAAACTCCCTGTTTTGTTCAGTCCCTTTTTGGTTGTTGTTCATGTTAGATGTTGTTTCTGTTCTGTCTGAACTTAACCACTAAATTTTGTGTTTATCTTTAATCGTATGTGCTTTCAATAATGACACATATGTTACAATTATAGTTTTAAATATATATTTTTCCTATTTCAATTATATGAGTGATATACAATGTATGCTAGAAAAGCTGTTTTTTTAATAGCTTTATCATTGATTCAGAAATCATTATAACATCCTGATTTGGTGCTCAAGAAACATCTTACTATCATCATCAGAGCTGAAAACAGTTTTAGTATTTTTGTGGAACGTGATCGTTTTTTTCAAAATTCTTTCTTTTGAAGAATCAAAGGTTCAAAAGAAAAGTGTTTACGTATTTGAAATGGAGATTTTTGTCTTTGCTATCACGAAAATATGAATGAAAAAATACTGATCCCTAACTTTTAAACTGTAGTGTATCTAGATGTGCAGTGCACGTTCAGCATGTCAAAGAGTCGGAGGTCACCAATATATCAATGCTTTACACATCAATTAAAGTATGCCCGATTATGGGAGTCTGGTGCATCCTTCACAGCCTAATAATCAGGAGCTGCCTGCAAGATGGGGAATTGGACAAAGCAAATTGCATTCAACACTTATTACCTGATTTACATAATTCCTTTAGTGGATCAGGTGTTAAAACAATGCAGACAGATGTGCATGCAAATAAACAATGATATTAGCAAGCGCAATTTATTCGTAGTGAATTACCTCTTCGGGGTATAAGATGAACCCGATAAGTCTGATATAAAAGGAATGGTAGACTTAAGCAAGCCCATTGTGCTTCGAAATTACAAGAGTTAACCTGAACAAAACCTTTGGCATCAAACATTGATGAGTTAATTTAATTAATCAGGGATGAAAATACAAACCTGTTCATCTGGAAGGTAGCTGTAATCCTGTTAGAAGACTGCAAAAACCACAAAAGGAAGAAACAAAATAAGAGCCCTGTAAAATTTCATTTAATCAGTTGTTCAATCAATCAAACGTTATATGAATCATGACGATGTGATTCAGAATGATCCCAGAAGCCACTGCTGTCTGTCTATATAACATGTGAATATGGCAAGCTTAGAGTTTGTCTGCTTTAGGTTACATATGCAAGGTTGACATCTTCTGATTAATTGTATTTGGTGTTTAATTGCTGATTATTGCATTGCACCGTAATTAAATTTCTTATAAATGAGATTAGGGATGTGGCCGAAGCCTAATCTGAATTCGGTAAGGCAAGGAAAATGAAATAAGGAGCCTCTAAATGGTTAGGCTTGCTGAGGTAGTCGACTACATTACAGTACATCCGATTTCACTTATTATGTGAAGATAGTAAGGAGAAATGACTGACGGAATGATGGCGAAGGACCACCGCTCTGTGACTGCGAATTTGAAAGTGGAAGTAAAAAAAGCAAGCTTGCATTTAAAAGCAATTTCAGTTCCCTCCATTTTGATAGCGGTTTCCTGATGCCTGCAAATTATATACACCATAATTACCCAACTATATAATTGTGAGAGAATGCAAAGGCTTTGAAATAGGCCTATATATTTTTTCCATTACCATGGTACGTCATTTCCTTTACGAACATAGTATTCAGCTTCGGGAACATCCCTAAATGGTATCTCAATTATGAACTCTATAATTGTACTATGCACTTCTTCTTTGCCTCAGATGTTGTGTATTTACCATGACGGAAAACAAATGAAAGGAGATAACACTTCTGTGCTATTTACAAGTGAACTTCAATATGGTTTCCTCAATTCTTTGAAACAGACATTTAGATAATCAATAAGAACTGCAACATGCCACAACTTTTTTCTTTCTTCCGGCAATCCAGGTATTTATTAAAAGAGACAATATACTGAAGAGTAAGGTATACCGACAAAAATAGTTTTTGTCATATCTGTAGGTTATGTACAAGATAGTGTCAGGAGTGTAAATAAAGCTTGACACGTTCTTATGTTTATTAGGGTGGAATTACCACATCACTTGCTGGCTCTTGTTTAGGAACCGACTATGTTAACAACCTAGGCAGATAAAAGAAATGGAATGCAGGAAGTTCAATTTTAATTCCTCCTTCACACTATTCTGAACACTATTTCAAGCCTGTCATGCTGAATTTTCTGTGTGGATGTGATGAAAATAAGGCAATAACTTGACTAGCTGCTGTGGAAGCGTTAAGTAGGAGTACAAAGGTGCTAAAAGTCCCCCTGAAAGAAAAAATGGATTTGATAAAAAATAAATAAAAAAAATCGTGAAAATTTAAAGTAAGTACTAGAGACGCATTATATTCCAAAAGTTAAAGTTAGATATTAACCTAATTGGTTTCCTCAATCAATTTATTATAAACAATATAATTAGGCAATATAAAAGAGTGTCTGTTTTCCCATTAGTATTATTTTTTGTTGTAAAAATTGTTTAGGGTTGCTAATGACCCAAGGTGTGACCCAAGGTAACAAAATATGCTGTATTGTATTCTTCTGTAATTGTTTCTCTAATATCAGGAGAGTTTGATATTATTGTGACAGGTAGAGATCAATCCGTGCTAGAATGATTGGCAAAATTATTAATTCATTTGAGGGTTGAAACTAAATCCATAAAATGATCCCATGATGGGAACCCCTGAGAGGTTCTATATATGAGGTGTCTGACCGGTTTTATAAATTTTATAAATGTTATAAATAGGTATAAATAGGTTTCTTTTAAGAGTGTACAGTATGTTGAAACAAATGCAAATTGCAGGGATCTTCAATAGATGATACATTTACAACATTTTAAAAACAATTAAATGTTAGATCAAATTACCATTTTATTCTTGTCCAAACAATGCCACCACTCTCAATTAGAGTTAAACTTTTGAACTGGTCTGAGAGCAGTTTCTCATTCACACATTAAACTAGAACAATAAACCAAAAGCAGACACGATGACACATAATACTTGCTCTGGATGCTAGAGAAAAGAAATTCTCGATTATTTCACCTCATCTTCTCCCTGGGATTACGTCATATATGTCTAATATATCTCCCCACCACATTTAGCAGAGCTGCTTTTAAAATGTCTTCTGCAGGAACCAGCATTAAAGAAGAGAATGTCTGAATGAAGTAACATCACAGTACAGTACATTCAGACTCCATGAGCTAGAGCATGTGGACATCATTTTGAGGCAAAAATTGTAGCCTGCAACATTTTCAGATTTTTGATAAATATAAAAGGAGAATCATTGGCTGTCTAAGGACAAAATATTGTACTAAAATAAATCATGTTTTACTTTTGGATAAAAAGTAGTGCTGTCAAACGATTAAAATATTGAATCGTGATAATCACATTAATGTAATCCCAATTAATCACACATGTATGTGTGTATCTATTCTATGTTTGTATCTATTCTAAATGTCTCTTGATTTCTTTTTGTCCCATTATTATTTTTCTAATTTTAATGCTCTTATTAACATGAAAAAGTGGATCGGCTTGCTTTGTGCAAATGTTTTTTTTTTTTTTTTTCTCGTTTTTTTTAAATTGAAAACAACATTTACATGTACTGTGTTAAATTTCACACTAAAACATTTTCACTTGGAGCAAATATTCTCTCAAACAATGTAACGCTGTCCATCAATAAAAGGGTGAAAGATATTCTGAGGAGGTCCTGATATTGACGGGGGCGGAGAATTTGCATCAGGTGTGTGTGTGTGTGTGCTTGCCCATCATCAAGTGGTATTTCAGACTGGACGTGCTGTGATGATGATAGCTCAGTTCACAACGACAAACACACAGATCACTTTGGTCTTTTCAATGGTACCATTTGGCAACTTTTTAAAAGTAAACTTTCGATTCAGAATCTTATTGGCATACATTTCGGCGTCTCGCGCTCGTCATCCTCTTGAAACGCAACATTAACCTACTATTTGGCCGGCTCGCAACAAGTATGTTTCTGGTCTAGCTAGATCTAGCTAGAATGCGTGGCGCTACCCCAGTTTTCAAAAGCTTTTGATGGCAAAACTTTCTATTTACGCTGGTAATCAAAAGTTGAACTATTTTGAATTTTGACCGTGGTGTGCTGCGCTGCAACAAAATGTCCTGTTTCAAAAGCATGTGGAAAAAAACTACAAAGTTTGCTAGGCCAAAAAGACCATTAATCACACACTGAAAATAATAATAATAATAATAGTGTTAAAATGGGTTTGCGTTAACACTGTTAATATCGCGTTTAGCTGACAGCCGTAATAAAAAGGTAATCACAAGGAATCAAAGCTATACTCACTTATTTATATTGTATTAAAAACGATTTCTATTGTATTGAACAACCCGGTCTCATCCCAAGACGTCATATAACTGACGTTTTGGGACGTCTTTTGACCATACGTCAATATTCGCCTTTTTAGGGCCCCTCAAACGTCGGTAGATGAGGTTATGGGATCCTAACTCTACCCCAGACCAAACCTAACCCTAAACCTAACCCGTCACCTAACTGACGTTAAAGGTAAAGCGTCAGTTGTATGACGGCCCGGGATCGCCATCTACCGACGTTTAAGGGGGCCCTAAAAAGGCGGATATTGACGTATGGTCAAAATACGTCCCAAAACGTCAGTTATATGACTTTTTGGGATGAGACTGTGTTATATTGAACAACTAATTGATGACAACTATTGAATTGTAGGCTAACGCAACTTAGTATAAAGAATAAAACGTAATCATCATGCACTAAACAAATATCGCAAGATGAATCGCATTATGAGAATTGAGAAAGTGAAAGAGGAGAATATGAAAATATTGGTCAACTTGGCATGCCAATTTTGTAAATGGTAATTGAGGAAAGTAGTTTTAAGTTTTAGCATTATTTCATATGGGACAGGCCAAAAACATAAAATGTGTAACCAGACATTAACCAAGTATAAAAAAGACAAACCTACAGAGCAAAAAGTTACACTTCTTTTTTTTTTTCATTGATTCCTTGTTTGTTGCATTGTGAAGACTTGAATTACTAAAGGCAACATATAAAACACAATTTGCTTTTAGAGAGACTTTCTCAATTTCCATTTTACAATTGCTACAAACAAATTCAAAGGGGCACAATAAATGCTAATGGCTGCCATCCATCTCTACAAAGGATGTTTTTTTAAGCTAATGTGAATGCTTCTGGAACATTGAATTCATCATGACTGAAGTCAATCGAATGCTTTACTGCCAGCATACATTTTGATTCTAAAAGTCCTTAGAGCTGATGTGCTTGTTTTGTCTCTGTTGTATTGACGTTCTCGTATCTGAGACTTAATGTGAAGAGACAATTATAAGTAAGTTGATATCTGAATAAGAAGTGGTTAATTCTGTGGATTTTTATGTGAAGACGTGGGCACAGTTATTAGGAGCTGTTTAGACAACACTGTTTTCAACTAAAAATGGAAAGCCTTCAATGCAGTTCTGCCATTCATTTACACGACAACAGCATTTAAGGGACCTGAAAATGCTATTTTTTGAAAACTGGTTTCAAAGTATTTTTCTTTAAATAATACCATTGGTATCCCTGTTTATATCTATGTTTATAAAAATGTAATTAATAAAAATATATAAAATGTAAGCAATTAATTTCTTACAGCCCCAGCCTGGTATGGATTTCAAAGTAACAGAATGTTTAAGTTACAAAAAAACTGTTAAGACACATTTTTCCAGAGTATTAAGTAAGTGCATTAAATATTTAAATACAAAAATAACAGATAAGACTTTAATTTCACATTTTACTGTACAGTAAACTAATCTATGTAAGTCTCTGGGAAGTACACAGTCCAAAACGTAGAATCATGATGAGCAAAGCTTACATTATCTAAACCAAAAACACACAACCCAACTAAGTTAAACAAGGGGGGAAAAGAACAACTAGACAGCACACATGTCAAATCTAACAAGACATGTGGAAAATAACACAATAGAAAAAGAAAACACCCCAACATTGTTTCATACGGAGTTTCAAACATTGTCATTTTACAGTGATGCTTCAGTCTTAGAGTGTAACAGTTGGATCACTTATTTCAGAATCAGATGAAATGCTGTGGAAATGCGGAAGGGGACGTTCATTAGGTTCAATCAGCTAACAAGGAACGTTTATAACTTTCACTAGCTGGGTAGTGGAGTCCAAAGGGTGATTGAGGAAGGTGCCGGAGACAGGGAGATACAAACGAACAAACAAGTTCAGACAAGGAACTGTGGTGAGGAGTGTGCCTTTATGTTGGCAGTGTTAACAAAAATAAGTTTTATTTGTTTTTTTTTCGTCGTTCAAAAACTGAAACACTTCAGCTTTAAATCAAAGATTATAAGTAGAACGATCCAGTTTTATTACTTTATTAATGTAGTTTCTCTTTATCAGGCATTAGAAAACATTACAGATTGCCGGAGCAGTTCATGGTCCCCTAATATGACATAAATTGTCCATGATGTCATTAAATGTAGTGAGCACTTCCTGACCTTTCGCAAATAGTCCACTTACCTTTTCAAGAAAACCTCCAAGATCAATTTAAAACCTTTTACCAACCATGTCATGCTTTCCACCTCTGTCACTCTTTGTATCCTTCCAGATATTCTTCAGTTTTCTTTTCAATGGTCTGAGCATTTTATCGACATTATAAATGAAATTACAAAAAAACAAAAAAAAACAACAACAACAGTTCCACTTGGACAACAACAGACAAACAACTTTAATGAAAACTCCCATTTGTATTTAAAATAACTGAACTTTCACTGAGCTGTCAATAAGAACAGACAGAAATTTTGCAAAGAATGTCCAAAGGACACTGAAATGGCATGGTATCCGACAGAGGAAATGGAAAAAGAAGAATGTGCTGAAGCAGTGTAAGAAAAAAGACGTTTTAAAGGGCCAGTCCAAGTGGAGTGATTCTATACAATCGTGAAGTGTGTAATAAAATTCATTGACAGTGAAATCTCCCCTGGGATACTGTTTTTGACACAAGATAGGGCAGAAATTCAAGCGTTATAGCTCTATGACAAGCAACTGACAAACAATAGATGAGATTCCTGGAATGAACACGAGAATCTATATATTGCTGGACAGCTGAATGACTGAAGACATCACTCTAGGAATGAAACATGGTGACTATTGAATGAAGAACAGATGACATCAAACAATTGGAGCGGATGAATCATGATATGCCAGTGACTGATTAAATGATTTGTAGACAATACTTGTGAAACACGACTGACATTTGTTTGATTTATGGGGATTATCGGCTTAAATAATTGCTTTATGCTTACTGTCTGACTTAACGGCTGCACTTAACATTATCTCAAAAATTTAGTAACATTAAAAATAAAAAACTGCTTCTGGAAAGTACTACTTTTGAACTCTGTAATACTGAAGTATAATGAGGCAACAGCACAAAGCCTATTCTGTATATGCATGATCACAGATCTGCTGTTAGTTCTCACATATACACACATGAAGATGAATCCTCTTTCTATTCTCATCCACATTTATTTTATATGCAAAGCGGGTCATTGAAGCTCTAAGACTTTCATCTTGCCTTTGCTCTCTCCCCATTTTTTTTTTTTTTTCATTTGTAGCCTACTTATATTTTCCACAGCTGTGTTTGTGGTTTCATTTTATTTTCCAAGTGTTAGATTTACAGAGAAAAAAACACATTCCTTTTAAAAGGAAGTTGACATTATATACAGACACCTGAGCTTTTACACTTATCGAAACCAACAAACCACTGTACAAATGTTTCTTTCAAAGAAAATTGTCTTTGTTTAACTTGTTTTTTTTTTCGTTTGTTTGTTTGTTTTTTGTCAATTTTAAGCTCAATGTTCTTCAAAAGTCCGTTTAAATTGGATCTTACCGGAAGGAAGGAAGGAAGGAAGGAAGGAAGGAAGGAAGGGGAAGGAAGGAAGGAAGGAAGGAAGGAAGGAAGGAAGGAAGGAAGGAAGGAAGGAAGGAAGGAAGGAAGTTTTTTCTTTTTTGAGTGAACTATCACTTTTAGGGCCAGATTTACTAAACAGGGCAAATTAGCATGAGAGCCCAATTTTAAAACAGTGCTGATGACCCAAATTAGATACAAACACAGATGCAGTCAGACGATTTCCACAATGACCAACACAACCTACCAAGAGCAGCGCAGATTAGCGTCTGGTTTAAGACATGCTTCTTCTTTTTGTGGCCGGTAAATAATGGCGCAAGTACCAGTAAATGACTAGTGCAAACCTTAGTAAATTACTAAAAAGGTGTCACTGGCGCTTCTAGTTGGTGCTCACAGAACAGGACACAAAAATCTAGGAAGAAAATCCAAGGTCTAGCTAGGACCAAGGAGTAGGACTGTAGCACACAACGTTTTAAATGATTTATTAGTACAAAATGACTAATGTTTGGACGTCCATTTGACTCTGAAGAAGACACATGGATGTCGAAATATTAGTCAAAACTGCCCAATGTGACTGAATGAAATGTTGACCCAGGACGAGCTACATGACTGCATTGAGTGTGTAAATAGACTCAGTCTACTCCATCTGTGTTTTAATATCCGTTCTGAATCTGATCTGGATGTAGTGTTTGACTTTTTTTTTTTTTTTTGTTATGAAACTTACCCACATTCAAGTGTTGGTAAATAAGTAATGCATTAAGCTAGAACTATACCTTTTCGGTCTGTTCTTTCTTTTGATGTATTGCATGCAACAAAATTTTCAGGAGGCCATGACATTTTTGTGAAAATGGTCAAAAAATACTGACTGGAAACTTTTTTTTTTTTTTAAACGGTGACGGGAAAGAGTTCAATAAATAAAAAATACATTGAAATACAATTGACACAATGACTTTAACACAAATAATTATCAGCATGTTTACCGTATGGAATAAATGTATTGAAATAAATTGAGATATTTTTAATTTTGAAAAATGTTGTCCACCAAAGTTGTATGCAGGGAATAATATAGAAAGGATCCTGTCAAAAATCACTTAAAATAGTTCATTTTTTTTCCCCCTTTTTTAATCATTCGAATAAAAATAAAAACTTTTTACCTTAAAGTAAAAAAATAAAAAAACTTTTTTTTTTAAATTAAACTGGATTTTATTTATTTTTATATATTTTCTCTTTTTTTTACTTAATGGTTACACCATGACATTTTAGTCATTAATTTTGATATTTTGAAAATGGTATAAAATGTGTTTTTCCCAAAACCACATGAAACCAACATGAACTAAATATAATACATGTTTATGCTTGTGTGCTATTGACCCAAATATTGTTTACATGACATTTCCATGTTTTATTGCATACTGTTTGTTCAAGTGTAAATTTACAATGCTATACAGTACAATGTTATATTGGTGCAAGAAGAACAATCTCCAGCTTAACACAAACAAAACTAAGGAGATGGTGATTGATTTTACGAGATCGAAACATGCAGTGTCTCCCATCAGAATTAATGGTGAAGAGATTCAGAATGTCACTTCTTATAAATATCTGGGAGTGCATTTGGACGACAAATTGGCCTGAGCCACTTACATTGAGATGACATATAAAAAAGGACAGTGTCGTCTCTATTTCTTGAGGAGATTGAGATATTTTGGATCTCAGTCGGTTGTGGCGACAGTACTTTTCCATGCTGTCGTATGCTGCGGAAGTGATATCAGGATCAGCGATGCATACAGACTAAACAAACTGATAAAGAAAGTCAGCTCTGTGTTGGAGACTACCCTGGCCAAACTCTGTCATTTTGTGTGGCTCTCATCCTTTAAATGGTATCGTTGGTGCGCAGGAGAGTACATTTAGTAGGAGCCTCGATGTAAGGAGAGATATTTTAGAAATGTATTCCTGCTGCGATTAGGCTGTACAACCACACCTAATGTGAATATGTGCAGAATAGTGAGGGTATGTATGTATTCATATGGATAGAAGTGTGTATGTATAGGTATATATGCATATGGGTGTATTTAGGTTTGCCTAATCAATCCCCATCTCCTTATTTTGTATGGTTTGCGTATTTTTTGTACTCATGTAGATACACGAATGGAAGTTATTTTAGTATATTTACTATTTTAATATTTCTGTCCATAATAACTTGTTTTAAATAATATATTGAATGTTTTTGCTTGGACTAGGGGTTGAGTGGCATTGCTTTGGGGGTATTGAGTGTGTACATGGGTAAGGGAATTGGAGGTGTTTTGTGATTTGTTATGTTAAAGTCATTGTATGGTAAACCATATCTGTTTGTAATTAATAGATATTCAGATTATTGAGATTATGGATTGATTGTATTGTCTATTTTCGTTGATGCATGTTGTCTCGATTTCTATCGCTGTTGTAACACCTTAATTTCCCCTTTGAGATTAATAAAGGAAGTGTAAGTCTGAGGCTAAGTATACTGATGTCAATAAGAAACAGTTTGTGATGTGAAAACAGTAGTCAGGGAGCATCTTTCTATTCGATGGGTGCTAATGAAACTGTGCAAAAGTGCCACTGTTTGTTTCAATTTGCCCCTGCCCTGTAGTGCAAAGTTATGCCCCCAATGGAGGAATCAATTAAAACATGATTTTTTGTTTGTCTAACAAATATCCACTATCGAGTCTGATTAATTGAATTTGCATGCACACATTTTTGTTTTGCTCATAAGTACTTTATAGCCTGATTCTTGTTTTCAGTGATTGCAATTAAAGTTTGTTGTGCAGGTTTGGAGGCTGGAAATCCATTCTTTTGACCAGCATTTCTAATCAAAGCAGAACAAGCTAAGCCTGCACAGACTTCCCTCATTAAGGCAATTTGTTTCATGGATTTAATGTTGACTCACATTAATGGAGTTGAATAATTCATATTTACATTGGACTTTTCACCAGTCTGCCGCCTTAAGATGTGGACTCTTGCTTTAGATATGCAAAACTGACTTGGAGGCAAATTTACAATGGTGTCAGGGGATAGGAATGACAGCTCATCATCTCAAATAAGCCTCAAAATGTTCCTTGAATCCAATATGTAATCTAATTGATCTAATATACATTCACCCCATGTGCTGTTTCACTCTAATTACTGTATCTTGGCAACATTTATTTCCCCATCTAAGCTTGTCATCCGACTTTGTTTATTTAAAAAATTAAACATCATATAAAGTAGGATAGAATTGTGCTAAAAAAAACCTTAAGGACAAAATTTAATTGCATTTGCTTTATATATAAATTATGTTGCTCCATGAATATTCAGTGTATTTTTATTGAAAATTGATGGAGCAACATAATTTGTGTAAAACTGAATGGTAAAAGATGCTTGTTTTGATTAGAAATCATGTACACAAAGACGCCCAGGGAACCTGATATGATTTGGCAACATACTTAACTTGAGCAAATGGTGCATCAATCACTTTTCATTATATATTATATTATATTATATTATTTTAAAAAAAGACATGTATTACATTTAATATTGACAACAAACTGTATTCTACTTTTAGGAAATGGACAATGTATATTTGACGCATTGATCTACAGTACATTAGAGCAGTCATGCTTCACCTTTTAATTACTTAGAAACTTGATTTAACCAACTTCATAAAAACAGAAAATTGTATAGACCCCTTTCTAAAAATATATAACATTTCACATTATTACATCAAATTACCTCAACATCAACCTTTTGTCAATGCGTTCAATGAACTCATGGATCAGGAAAAAAGTGTGGAGTGAGGAACGGGTAAGTGCTGTGTGTTGGTTTCTATTTAGAGTTCTGAGGAAAAACATCAAATTGAACACCAGGTTGACTTTGACCCTCTTGCACCCTATAATTCATGTGTCCTGCATATCACATATTCAGAACATTCGCTCATGCTCTCAAAATAAGACATTGCCTAGTAACAAAGGAAATATTATACCCTGTGCACGAGTTCACAAAGTTTAGTTGACCTTTGCTGAACCTTGTAATGACACTTTTGGCATTGCTACATTGCACAATCTCAAAATAGTTGTTCCATCCATTTATGATATCAGAGAGCATATTTAGAACTGAAATACCATCCTCAAAGATCTCTGAACTGCAGACCTGAAAATACTTGAAAGAATCATATGTTGAAATATGTTGAAAAATGTGGATGTTGTTAGAATAAGTCTGTTTTTACAAGGTTGTGCAGAAGTTGTGCCTCATGCCAAAATTTGATAAAATGTTAATCTACCCAGTGACAAAAAAAAAAAAATCTTTAAAATGAAATCTTGTATTCTATTGGGTTGAGATCTTGTGACTGTGGGGGCCAATTTAGTACAGTGAACTAATTGTCATGTTCAAGAAACCAATTTGAAAAGATTCAAGCTTTGTGACATGGTGCATTATCCTGCTGGAAGTAGCCATCAGAGGGATTGGTACATGGTGGCCATAAAGGGATGGACATGGTCAGAAATAATGCTCAGGTAGGCCATGGCATTGGCCCTAAGGGGCCTAAAGTGTGCCAAGAAAACATCCTCCACACCATTACACCACCACCACCAGCCTGCACATTGGTAACAAGGCATGATGGATCCATGTTCTCATTCTGTTTACGCCAAATTCTGACTCTACCATCTGAATGTCTCAACAGAAATCGAGACTCATCAGACCAGGCAACATTTTTCCAGTCTTCAACTGTCCAATTTTGCTTATGGTGTTTGAATGGTGGTGGGATAGTATTTTTTTTTTTTTTTGGCAATCCAAGCCACATACATACAGTAATGCCAAGTCCAATAGGAGTAAGGAAGTGAGAAGTAAAGAGAGCAATATATCCGCTGTGACAAAGATGTACCCATGTCCCATTTGCTTGAGTGATGAATACAGTGATCTTTCTCATGTATCATCCCTATGGTGATAAAAGGGAAGGCACTTTTCACAATTAGCCTATGATCATTAAACCATTAAATAATTCTTGCCCTGTGGTGCATCTCAGCGGCCACGGCAGTGAACCTTGGTGCAAATTGGCTAAATTGAACAAAATTACAGCCTGAAATATAGTGAATCGGGAGTTTTTATGTCATTAATCAAATATGGACTGATGGCTGGTTCCAGTGACTGATTTATAAGATCCAGATGGGGAAGGTCAGACTGTGGGGTTTATTAATACACTTCGGTTAATAGAGAATGCCAAAGTACTGTGAAAATATCTGTCACTCACTGATGTGTATTTTAATTGATATATTCTACAACACCAACCAGAAACTCAACTGACCAAAAACAAAACTCAATGAGAAAATAAAGGTGTATATACAATATTATTTATTATTTAATAGAATTATTTTAGAATTATTTTATAAAGATAAAGATGGGAAATATGTATTATCAAATCTCTTTAACCTTTATGTTCAATAGTTTATAAATGTCTCCTTTTAGTTTGTATGAAAAATAATATGTCATACTCAATTTCTGTGCTGTTTAGACTGATATCTGCATGCAAACAATTGTATCTGTAGATATGTAATTATGCGTTTAATATTATGATTGCCAAGTGCAAAGAGTTCAATATAACAGAGTGTATTACATTACGCAGGGTGTAAATATATTTCATTCTGCTATGAAATCAGTTTTGGTTTTCATTAGGGCTTAATTTCCTCAGGACACATACGAAAGCAATCTCAGAAGTCTATTACACCTACCATTGTTTCTCTGTAATGATTCCACAGTGTTGCACAGATTTTTTTAAAAATATTTTTTTTAGCTTTTGGGTGAGACAAAATAAAAATATGGCATATAAAAGAATTTTTAATAATAATACTGTTTTGGTTTGTATAATGCTAGCATATCTGTTCATCCAGGCCTTTTCATCCTGTAGCTGTCATGTTCCTGATAGGAGATTCTTGTATTAGGCTCTGTGGGAACTACATTACGCCTAACAAGAAGATCCAGGATCATTATCACATCTCACTCATACAGTATTTGTACTTAAAAGAATGAGACCATGTGATGATTGTTATCAATCACCCTCACTCAGTCATATGAAACCTCTAACATATAGGGGAGGCAAGACACACACTGTGTCCTACTGTAATTTTACCTGCTGGTGTGGATGATGTTATTTTAGAAAAACGAATGATTTATTACATTTATTTTAAATGTCACAATTTGTATTATTTGTGCTACTGTAATGGATTATTAATTTATTATTATTATTTTTTTGTTTTGTTTAGGCACTGCCTCATTTGCCTCTTGTATCGGTTATTAGCATGCATATTAAGGTATTGGCTGTTTATGGGTACTTATAAAGTGCATATTACACCCAATACCTAAACTTAACAACCATACTAACTATTAATTAGCAGTAATTGGAAGTTTATTGAGGCAAAAGTGAGAGTTGGGATCCAGATATTCTGAAAGATCAAGAAATATTTCTTATTATTATCAATGTTGAAAACAGCTGTGTTGCTTATTTATTTATTTTTCTTTTCAGGAGATGAATTTAAACAGAACGAATCAATGTGAAAGCCTTTACTGTAATTTAATGCATGCATGAAAATGTTTGTCTTTTAGTTTTTATTTATTTATTGATTTATTTTTGCATACATTTTGGCACAACTGTGTGTTTTTATTGGAATTGTACTATTTCACCCCCATATCCTTTACAATAGTAACACAAAATAGTTACACTTTGGACCATAAGGACAAATATGTATATATGTCCATGGGAAAAACACATTTTTTTCCCTCAGTGCCATTTAAAAATAAAATGATGCAGTATTTGTTAATAGCCATTCATTCTCTTGAATGGTGCCAAATGGTGCCATTTTTCTCAAGTTTGCCCTAAAAAGCAAATATTCGCTTTATTCCTGTTTTCTGCTTCAGCATATTATAGGGCCAATTGGATAAACTATGCAGCTGTAGTTGTGTGGGTGTGTTGATATGGATGTCAGAGTTTGGTTTGTATGTATGTATATAATAATAATAAAAGTGTGTGTGATTTTCTAGCAGTTTTAGAGGTTTTTTTCACTTTTATTTTTTTATTTTACTTTAACAATAATCTACCACGGGTCTTCTTTAAAATGAGGCCAAACTTAAGTCTGTACTCCCAAGCATCAAATTTTCGGACAGTTTTTGGACATTGACATTTTTGTCCTCTATGGACCTATGCAGAACTTTTTTTAATTGACGCTCAAGGGATTGTAAAAATATTATTTTCTTAAATATATATATATATATATATATATATATATATATACTGATCACAACTTTTGAATGGTAGTGCATATATAAATCTATTTATAAAAACGAAACTTTTTTATCTCTCTGTCCTTATATGAACCCTCTAACACAGTCATTCCCAAAGTCGGGGTCCCGACCCACACGTGGGTCGCGGGAGATTTTGTCTGGGTCGCCAAGTCGAGCACTATTTTTCAGTGTGTTGTAGGCTACTCTCTAGATATGGGCTATTCAATTGGCGGCCCGCGGGCCAAGTGCGGCCCGCCAATCATCTCCATACGGCCGAGGGCACCCCAACCTCCCTCTCCTCCTATTTTCTGGTGGTGCCGCGCGGCTAAATTTGGTTAGATATGCGCGTGGACGCAGTGGCGCGTGCAGCTGGATGACTATACGCACGCACTGTGTGTGTACCATGAGCACTCCGACTGACCTGAGAGAAAAGTTTACAGTCCGAATATTTCAGCAGTTTTTATGTGTGTCCCGTATTTCTGTCGACTGAACCAGCGATAATAATCATTCGTTGGTTTGATTATTTCCTTTCCATGAATTGGCCATTGGCCAAACGTGCGTGCATAACGGTCTGAAACGATTCGGATTTGTTCACCTGAAGCGGTTTCTCGGTAAGTAACAACAAATAGAGAACAAAATAGCGCTGGTTTCAGTCGTTTCACTAGTTTACTTTGAACTAGGCAGCACGGCCCAGTGGATAACGGAACGCAAAGCTTAAAGGAGTTGCGTTTACTCCCGGTCCCGGACACTATTAAACAACGTTGCGCGACATCCTTTAAGAAGCGTCGGACACGTACCCCTCTCTCTTACAAACCACACATCACTCAATGATTTTAACTAGTTTTAAATCAGATGAAACAGTCTTAACATTCCCAACACTACTGATGAGAAAAATAGAAGAAACATGAATAAAGTTAGAAGACTAAATGCCCTAATCACCCCCCTTACAAACATTTACCATGTAATAGCCTGAATGTAATAATTTCAACACGAACTTTCATGAGATCGGGCTGAATAATTTACCATGGTTTGGGCATAAATGTGGAATATTTATATTGAATGCTATGTTATAGTCATTTATATTGCCTTAGATTTATTAGGGGGGTAGAGGAATATGTATTTAATCGTGTGTGTAGTTTTTTTTTTTTTTTTTTTTTTTTTGTGCCTGTTTAGGCATTTTTATGCAGTGGTAGTGAGCCATGCATGGTTACAAAGTCTCAGTGTCAGAATATTTTAATTTAAGCCTATAATAATTATTATAGTAAATTATGTACACTGTAACTATGAGAATATGAAAACAATGAGATGCCCTGTCAACTTTTCCTTTCTCATTTCACCTCTGCATATTGTCAACAACAGGTTAAACAAAAAAAGTGCTTTGTCAAATATCTGTATCTCTTTTAAATAGTTAACTGGAAGCTTAAAAAATGACCTTAAAAAATGGTCATACATATTTTGTTAATGCATAAATTCTCGTCGTGATATATGAACTATATGGGCCTAATGTTTTTTGGGTCACAAGGATTTATCGACTTTAAAATGTGGGTCGCCAGAAAAAAAGTTTGGGAAACACTGCTCTAACACACATGATTGTGGTATGGTACAAAGTGGGAATATTCTTTTTTTTAAGCTCTCACAAGCAATCAATTTTTGGGAAATTCTCAGAATTTCATTTAACACTTCAGCGGAATACTCTCACATATGAAAAACTGGAGGAGAAAAAAAACCACATTTGCAATAAGAAGAAAGAAGACTTGATAGATAGAACTCAGGCAAGCAGAAAAACATCTCTCTGTAAGGCCTCAGGAACCACACGGTTACAGATTCCCCACTGACGGCTGTGATGAGAGAGCACTGAAAGACTGTGACAGTGATGAAAAGGATCAGGTTTTGTTCTTATGAAGAGCAGAATGTTCCTCTTGAGTTGTGAGGCGCAGGTCTTTGTCAGTCCGTCTCAGGCTGAGCTCGACTCTGGAGTTTGGCTCCTGTGTTTGAGCAGGACAAGGAGAAGATAAATGGCCGTCTCCACTGTGGGTCTCCGCTTCTCTCCTAATGATCCCCAGCTGTATCCGCACACACCGGCATCCACAGACAGACGCGCTTGCAGTTGACAAATTGTGATCTGATCAAAAAAAGAAAAAACATTGGCAGGGATTTAACCCCTTTGTCTCACAGTGACCTCTTGAGTTCTGCAGTGAAATCAGGGGAAACGGTTCTTAGAAAAGACTGAGATTGATTCCTTACTGTCAGACACCTGGAGCCAGCAGTCCTTTTTAGATTGTGTGTGGAGACCTGATGGTCTGTAGTGTGTAATTGTAAAGAAAAGCGAGACGTCGTGCTTTAAAGGGGTCAAATAATGGTATGTGCACTTTTACAATTTAATTGTACTGAACTGTGTGTTGGCAGTGCCTGTACAACCATCATATAATGATAAAAATCCAATCAGTTTTTTTTTTCGTTTTTTTTAATCTCCTTTTTAAATCGAATCAACCGTCGGACGCCACTCCCATGATTGTTGATTGACAGCAGCGTTTCAACACATCCCCGCCCTGAGCGAGCTGTCATCATTGTTGACACGCTGGAGCGGAATAGCGTCTGAGCGATTGGTGTTCTGTTTGCGCAAATCATTTCTCACCAGATTGCTTTATAACTGAGGGTCAGTATAAAGCTTGTTTTGCTAAGAAGCTGCTCCTGAAAAAAGAATCTGTACCAACTATTCAAGTTCCTACTGCACCTCCAGAAGAAGTGAGTGTAAAGTTTAATTAACCTTTATATTAATCTTTGCAAATAGCTTGCACGCTTCACAATGAATGTGGCAAAGGTTTACAGGCACAAGGGTGCATTACGGCATGTTTTATGTACGATGTTCTCAGTATAATTCATCAGTGTTGGGAGTAACGCATTACAAAAGTAATACATTACAGTAACATATTACTTTTTGCTGTAACGCAGTAGTGTAAGGCATTACTAATCAATTTTCAGTAATATTTTACTCGTTACATGTTCAGTGAGGCTTGTATTACAGTTGTATTACAGTGTATTGTCTGCTTTTACTTCTTAAAGGCAACAGACTATGTGAAAGTTTTAAAGCAGTCTTTTAGTGCCAGTTCAGAGCGGTCGCGTCTGTAACATTGTTTTTTCCTCATAAACGAACACGAAAACTAAAATAAAATGAATATTTTAAGTTCTATCGAGACTGGAGAGCCAACCCTTCCTCATCCGATTTGCGCAGTGTAATTACAAAAAATATATTTTACGTCCTATTTTTTTTTGTCACGCATGAATGTGTGTCTTTTCCCTAATAATAAAAATAAAACATAGACTGATATTTGTCTAATGTCTGGAGTCCTTTAAGGAAATAGCCTATATATGTTTCAATACATGAATTTTCTGAGAATTTTTATTTCAAGTTTTGACTGCAAATGTCATGTCCATAATGCTGGACTTCCCCAATTTTAAATAATTTATCCTCAACTAGTTTTGTGGTGTAGGTCTACGTATTTTATAATGTTAACTTCAAATAATACTAATAGCCTAATTTAAAGATAAGGCAGCATTGGATATGGACGGTAAGGAGAATAACGCTGGAGTTGGAAGAGGTGTGTCGCAATTCTGTAGGTTCATGGATGTGGCGAATCGCGATTTCGGTTTCATATTGCATATCGTTACAGCCCCAAAGTTAAGTTCTACTTAGTTATTTTGGTGAAAGTAACTCAAAAGTAATACATGAGTAATGTAACGCATTACAATTCTGGGACAGTAATATTGTAAGGTAATGAATTACTTTTAAATAACAGTAACAAGTAATACTTAATGTATTACAGTTTGGAAGTAACTTGCACAACACTGTAATTCATAATCCCACGTTTATGATGAACAACTCAATATGGTTATAGTGTTATTACAAACTGTGTATGCAGGTGTTAAAGTTGATGTGGTAACCCTACACTAAGCTGTATTTTGTAGATGGTTTATAATGGTGTCTAATGTCAAAAAATCTAATTGATACGGTTGCACAGAATGTGTCCTCAAAGACTCCCGCCGCCATTCGTTCTCCAAAATATAGCTTCAACTGTTGTCAAGGCAACACTTCACATGTGTTGTCTCAAAACGCCCCACAAAACAGAGGGAGCAAAGCTCATTATCATTTAAAGACACATGCACTTAAACGGCGTGCTAAAAACAGAGCTGTTTTTGACCAGGTAAAATGAGTGTTTTCTTACAATACTAATGATATTTTTTTTAAATTAAAGTGTATTACAAACTTTTCATTTAGACCCTAAAGAATCATATTGACTTGTATAAAAATGGCATTATATGACCCCTTTAAACCGGCACTCTGTGGTATGTCTGAATACTCAATTCTGATTGTGTAATAAAGCTAATACTCAGCCCATTCTCACCCCCAAGGCGTCAGTTAGGTGACCATGAAGAAGCATTTGACCATGCTTCAATATCTGACGCTTTAGATGTTAGAGTTAGATGACGCCCTAGGATCGCGTGTACCCTACCCCCACCCCACCCCCACCCCACCCCAGTCCTAAACCTAACCGCGTCCTCTAACTGACGCTTTCCTTTAGCGTCAGTTAGATGATGCCGTAGGATCGCCTAAAACGTCAAATATTGAAGCATGGTCAAAGGTGACGCACTTGGGGTGAGAATGCGTTGTAATACTAATCACTTCTTGAAATGGAATTATCTCGATGTATAGTTTTTTCACAATATCACAATATCAACCATCCCTGCAGGGGGAGGACAGCAGGACACGTCCCACTGCCTCACACGGCGATGAGCCTTGGATAAAACACACAGACCAGCATGTCTGCTGAGGATTATGGCGTGCAGAGCACATGTTCAGAGAGAACAACCTCTCTATCTTGCACAGAAAGAATGGACAGGATGCCAGAGCTGATAGCACCCGTGACCAACAGAAATGCTACACAAGTCTGAAACGAATGTGAAATGTTCATTTTGAACTAAACAGCATCCAGCCATTTCTGTTTCAATGAAAAAATAAGAGTGTAAAAAAAGAGAAGATTTAAAACACAAATTATACTGTCAAGAACATTGTGTTCGGTTAAATGTCCTTTAGGCTAGTATGACATAAAAAGTAAGAATTGTTGGACAAAATAAGCAGTTTTGTTAAAATATCATGGACCAGATTTACTAAACAGTGTAAAATAGCGTGAAAGCACAATTCCAAAATAGCGCAGATGGGAGTGGAAAGTTCAGCGCGTGATCTATTGACGAAACGCTAATTAAAGAACACATTTCATTTCCATATTGACCAACGCAATCTGCCAGGGCTGCGTTCCAGTCCAAAATTGCCGTGCCCTTCACTCGCTAGCTTCTCTCCCTCTCATCTCATCGGACGTATATCATTGCTTATGTTGCAAGAGTGGCCACTACTGGCAGAACCTTTGCAATAGGTTGAGCCCCTGATTACTTTTTTTACCTTACGAAATAGTTTAATGCAACATTCTTTAATGTATATAGGTGTGTTTGAGTTGTTTAAAACATTTTTTTTAAATAATTAATATATCACAGAATTGTTTGTGGTGGGCTAAATTAAACGCAATATGCGTTGACGTCACAGTCGTGCTTGGAAGCACTTTGACTCGCCGCATACATATCTATGGACTCGGCGCAGTAATATCATCACTCCGGAGAGAGGATTTTTCACGAGTGATGATATTACTGGGCCGAGTCAAAGTGCTCTCAAGCACTTGCTGTGGTATTCTGCCATACATTATAGTTATCCACTTTATACGCTTAGAAAAGTGCAACGTTTTATTTACCTGTAAACAGTAAATGCATTTAAATAGGGAAAATGTGGAGGTGTTTGGTCTACGCTATCTCACGTCCAATTCGTGCGAATTCGTACGAGTGATTAAAAAGTCACTAATTCGTATTAAGTCATACGACCTCACTCATACGGATTTGTACAATTTGTCTAAACCCTCGTGATGGGTAGGTTTAGGGGCGGGGTCAGGTCATTCGTACGAATTCATGTGAATTGGCCAATTCGTAAAATACGTACCATTTAGTAAAAATCGTACTAATTCCTACGAGTGAGGTCGTACGAATTGTTACGACTTAGCCACCTCGTAAAATTCGTACGAATTGCCGTGAGACCGGGTTGGTTTGGTCGCTTCTCTGCTTGGATCCTAATGAATGAACTGGGCTAAGCTAAGTGCTATAAAAGTTTCGCCGCAAGACAGAGCGATTGAGTGCATGCACTGAGACGAGAGAGGCTATTTAAGGGAATAACAGTTTAGTGTAGTATTCCTTTATATATAAGTATATTGTGTTAAAATATATATAACACAATTTCCCCTGTCTGTTTTTTAAATAATTTGAGCATTTTTAAATGCAGTTTAAAAAAAAAAACGGTTTGCAATTTTCATTCTTGATGCGAACTTTGCTTTATTTGTGCTACGGCTCTGCGTGACTGTGTGGGTGAATATAGTTATCCTCCTGCTCATAAAACATTCACTACTAGGCTTAAGAAATATAACCAGTTTAGATGGAAATGCGTTACTTTACCCATAAATAGACACGGTACTTCCTTTCCAGCACAGCGCTACAACACCCTTCACAATATATAAAGCTTTACAATTAACTCTGTCAAAAAGCTACAGTACATAATATACATATACAGTATATTATATATCAAGAGAAGAGAAGAGAAGAGAAGTCGCAACAAGAAGGAGAGGAAGCTTTTTTGATTAAAGGTTACAAGGGCACATTTAAAAATAATAAACATGATGGTGATGTGCATGGATAAATCATTCATAAATGCTGCAATATTTCATAAAAAAAAGAAGAATGGTCAATTCTTGATATTATGGTGACCTAATGGTAACTTGCTCATTCTTTTTATTTTTTTGTCAAACAGAATTATATTCGTTTAACGTGACTTAAAATGCTTTAATACTTCTTTAAAATTACATCTTCCTTAAAAGTAAAGGATGGATCATTTAGATATTTAATTATAAAGTTTTTTTGTCTGTTCAGAAGACATTTTTAGATTACCTCTGTGCAACAAATGTCACACTGACAGCAGCACTCACACTTTCTTGTCCTCTAAATACTTTATTTACTACATGAATTTAATGCATTCAGTTTTAAAGGCTTTTAGTGTTATTGCGCACAGATAAAATTTGAATAACAATAATTGAATTGCAACTTTCCAACATTCAAGTCAGTCTTTTGTAGATACAAAGCAGGATTTAAACAATATAAAACTGCAAACTTATTCATACAATTATTTTGGAAATTTCATGAATTCCATGATTGAATAATAGAGTGTAAAATCTGTCCATTTACACATTAATGGCTTTTCAGAACCACAGCTTTGAAGCAGTCAAGACAACAAACCACAGCATAATATAATCACACTTGAAATACAAAATTTATAATGATGACTTCTGTGATGTGTAATATGAAAATAAATGTGATTTCATTCTTTTGAAAAATATAACTGTGTAGAGACCACACATGAATTTAATTAAACTGAATAAAATGGCAAACCCTCCACTCTTTTTCAGTCACTTTTCCCGTTCTTCACACTCCAGTCCAGTAGATGGAACATGTGCAAGCCATACTATCTAGTTAACGAACAATAAAATGGCTGAAGAAGCATGTGACCAAGAATTACAATTTAAAGAGCCTGTCCAAATACCCACACTTGTCTTGGCCACTTGAGAATGTGTGCACGCGTCAGAAAGACTGTCCCATGTCTTAAAAATGCCAAAGTGCAGTGCCCTGAATACACACTAAATGAATACTGTCTAACTAAATGAATATTGTAAAAAATTACACTGAAACTTAAAATTAATTAGATATCACATAATTTGGTAGAAAAACATAACATGCTGTACATTTTATTGGTGCAAAGATGAGCAGGCTATGTGTATTTTATACAACATTTGCAAGTGATTTTCACTTAATTAGAAGCACCACAATTTTAAATTGTGTTCTTTTTCATAGTGAACAGACATCCATATGTTTATTTTAAAATGCAAAGTATTGAAAATCAAAATAAAGCTCTGTAAACACTTACATTTTGCATTTTGTGTCTCATCGGGTTATCAAAAGTTCTTCACACCTACCTGAACACTCGGGGCAAATATTGGAAATATATTATGTAAGTAGACAAGTGCCAAGTGCAAAGACCGTAAGTGTGGGTGTTTGGACAGGGCACATAAATGTCAATGGAAGAGAGGAAAGGCTTCAGTGTTTGTGAGGAAACAACTTAGTTAATTAATCGATAAATGAGTGTTGGCTTCAATTTTAATATGTGGATTGATATATTTTTGGAATTTACATTGAAAATGTGCTGTTTTATAAGGGAAGTGACAATTTTGCAGCAGGTGGGATTCTGTTTATTGCAAACTTAAATTCAGTGATATCAAGGTTCTGTTTCAGCCACCTATTGGACTGGAGCGGTTAATGTTAGCTTGCTTTTTATTTTCCCATACTGTAACTATGAAGAACCATCTATGCATCCACACCAGATCTGTTTATAATGCCACATTCAGGCCCTTGAGAGTGGAAAGAGCTGACGGGGATAAGCAGAGGTGAGCACTGTGTCATTTACTCTCTACACCAGTGACTGTGATCTGTGTGTTTGGAGCTCTTCATCCATCAGGATAAAGTCGAAGAGATCAAACAAAGCCACAGTGAAGCCACTGAGCTCAACAGACTCAGCAATGATGAATTTATTTACTGATGTGATTAACAGGTTGTTACTAAGGAGGGAAACTATTTGATTTGCGCCTATTTATTATCTGTTCTCTCGGAAGTACCGAACTATTGGGAAACAGTTTTGAAGGTCAAGCACTGGCTGGTTAGCATGGCAGGCCAAGCATTCTTATGATGTTCATATATAATTAGATTTAGCATTTGCAAGCAAGCAAGCAACTTTATTTATATATCACATTTTTAAGTGCTTTACAGAATATTAACATGAAAGTCATACAACAAAACCAACCCGGTCTCATCCCAAGACGTCATATAACTGACGTTTTGGGACGTCTTTTGACCATACGTCAATATTCGCCTTTTTAGGGCCCCCTTAAACGTCGGTAGATGAGGTTATGGGATCCTAACTCTACCCCAGACCTAAACTTAACCCTAAACCTAACCCGTCACCTAACTGACGTTAAAGGTAAAGTGTCAGTTGTATGACGGCCCGGGACCGCCATCTACCGACGTTTAAGGGGGCCCTAAAAAGGCGGATATTGACGTATGGTCAAAAAACGTCCCAAGACGTCAGTTATATGACTTTTTGGGATGAGACTGTGTTAACAAAACAGACATACTTTGAAAAGAGTATTAGGCACACCGGTCGTGACCTAGTTTCTAATTTGTTTCTCGTTCATTTCACCTGTTGTTCATTAACTAACACATTGTTTCACAGTATTAAGAGGCTGTGTCCTCTGTTTATGTTTTCATTTTTGGATTAAAGACCATTTCCAGGTAATCTCCTTCATCATGCGCTTCTTTGCAACAGGAATTAATTTATACATTTAAACTTTAGTTTAGTAATCTGACTGACTGTTTTGTGAACGAGGGTCAATTCGAAGCAGATCTTGCTTCCAAGTTAATCCTCAAGTGTGGATTGTCGTCTACTGTTTGTGATCCACCGTCATCTCCAGTAACAGTAATTGAATTTTATGATTTTTGAGCAAATAGTCATTTCAGTCAATGTCAGCCAATTCAACAACAACAAATGCGTCTAAAGTTTTTGTCGTAGGATGTCTGTGTATATAATTTAAACCTTGTTTGTATAGTGTGTAACCACATGTTTATATATTTTTTTAAAGATATTTTATTAAAAACTGCATATGTTCTTGTTCTGTAAGTTAGCCATCTCCTCACATTTGCCACAGAAGCACCTGCATGACAAGTAAACATGACGCAACAGGTCCCTCGCATAAATGTAATTTCGCTTGTACATAGCAAACTTTATCACAGTATGTGTATGTAGTTTCAAAAAATTGCGCCAACGTTAGTGTTTGTGTGTGCCTGTGTGTGTGTGTTGCACATCCATAATTTCAAAGGGGACGTGATTACAACTCTATAAGTACATAAATGTATCAAATAACCATACCGAGAGGTACTGGTCCATTCTCATTTGTGTTTATTCTGCCAGAGTCTCTTCGTCATCTGGGTCTGATCAGAGACTATTTATATATTCCGATTCAAACATGTACGGCTGAATGACATTCAAAACAGCGGGTCTCTCTCTCTCTCTCTCTCAGCGCTTCTGTTTACCGACTGCTATAGGTATGCAAGTGACGCCCTCATCCAAAGGCAGGGTGGGGATATGCAGCTCATTTGCATTTAAGGTCATACACACCAAAACAGCTCATTTTAAAACAGGCCCCAAAAATGACATTTTCAAATGTTTATAATAAATTAACTGTGGGGTATTTTGTGCTGAAACTTCATAAATACATTCTGGGGACACCCGAGACCAATATCTTGTAAAAAGGGGCATAATAGGTGCCCTTTAAATATTTGTTGCGTTTTTCGCATACAGATGCCAACATTGTGATCCACGTTCACAAGGATCCGTGAAAATGACTAAAAATGTTGTATTCTGTTGTAGACTTTTAACTTTAAATAAATATTATTGTACATTGGGTAATATAGTGCACACAATTGTAAGGCACACATAGCTCAATGGGTCAATAAATATTCTAAGGCCATGTCCACACTAATACGTTTTTGTTTGAAAACGTATATTTTTCTCTCCGTTTTGGCCATTTTTAAATGAAAACCCCGTTTTCAAATGTATCCGGATTAATGTGGACGTAGCCTAAGTGATTAGAATATAATAATATTCTAAATGTGTCTTTTTTTTTAAAGAAAATTAGTATGTTATAGAGCCATGTTGTTGAATAAATCTGTCCCGTGTAGATCAAACAAATAGACATTTTCACACCTGGAAAGCCGCGATTTACTTTTAAAATTGGAAGTTCACTACAAGTGCACATTTTAATACAATTTAATGCACTATTTTTCACAAGGGGATGCAGCACAAATCAGATCCACTGGCTCAACTTCTCTCTTATGGTGTTTCATCCAAGTATTGACTTACAACTTAGCCGTGCAATACTTACAATCCCTCTGCAAACAGTGCAGTTTAAAACACTTTGATCTGTTCTGGAACTGTGCACATCTGATACTGTAACTGAGTTTCTACTGACTTGATGTGTACAGACCCACACAAAATCTAAACATAGCCTATTTGAGTCAGGATGTTGATTGTGGATAACCACCATCATATTTACATACCAACAGTGGAGTTAGGCTGAAACGAGTCAATGCCATTGCAAATAATAATTATAGGCTTATATAAAATGTTTAATATCAATAATAGAGGAAAGGGCTGCTCGGATCGCAGGGAATAGCTATGTTTAAAAACAAAGTGCTGAATGGAATCGCCAAGATGAACAAATACAAATATAAAAAAATACACATATAAAAAAATACACATATAAAACAGTGAAGTTATGACATCTATGGTGCTAGCAGCACCAAACTTGACGCAATGCAACACCTCAAATAGTTATAAAGTTATTTTTTAACACACAATTGGGTGGTGGTTCTCAACTGGTTCGCCATGGGACACATATTTCCGCCATGGTCATTAAACCGCAACCCAAATTTTTAGCAATTTGAAAAAAGCAAATTTACTGTCCACACTTTACTTAACATACACAATGATTCATTTATGAATTTCAATAACACTGATGAATAAACAGTATTAACTTAAGTATATTAAATGGCAGTCCCAAACTAGTTAATACAATACACTACAGTTCCCATGATAAATGCACTGTTAATAAAACATATGGACACTGATCCTGATCAATAGAATGAATCATGCCTCCATGCAAATACTTCACAGCTTACACATAACGCACCACTTTTGTAATGTATTGGTACTTTTTGGTCATTGAAACTGACAACGTAACTGTGATTATACTCTTAATTCTGATTGGAACAATGCATCTTAGAAAGGTCTAGAGGCGTGTTTTTAAACGTTTAACCTATTTTAACGTATTTGCGTGAACTACATTCTTCTATCTGGAGTGCAACACCCACATCTCACAATCAAATCAATAACTGATGGATAGAACCAAGTCCCCATTTCTACATTTGTCTTTTTTTTAATAATCCATTCAACTTCAATGTGCATCACAATACAGGACAAAAGATGTCACTAAGCTACTTTCTTTTCATCAAAACTTCAATTTTAATGACAAGAGTATGTATAAACCCTTTCCTTTTGTCAGCTCCTTTATTGTTCTTATTCAGTGGTTGAACTGTCTTTTTCTTGTTTCTTTTGTTTTTCCTCATGTTTAACCATTGACGTCAAGCAGTTAGTGCATACTTAATCACTTGAGAAACTGTTTGTAAATGCATTTATTCCGAGCTATTAAGGCTTTGTCTTCAATTATTTTAATTGCATTATACTGCTTTCCAACTCTTGCATATTAGTGAGACTGTTACAGAAGCGTTCATGAGGGACATGGTCATATTTTAAGACAGTCTTATTTTGATATCATTTAATGTTAAAAAGTGTTTGTAGGCCTAAGATTGAAGATGGTGTTGTACATTTGAAACAAAAAAGATAGTTTTAAATTGCCAATTTTAGGTGCTTCACTGTTTATTCCTATACTTTGAGGGGAGATTCATCATAGTCATCATCAGTCTATACCTGCTGGAGAGAAAGACTGAAGAAAGCAGGAGGTTTTAAATGGAAGCTGGAATTGTAATGTAATAGAGGATAGTGACTCTTCATGGCTTTGCCAGACTATAATTTTGGTCACAATAGCTGCCTCAAAACCAACTAAGATGCATTTTTGGGCTATTATGGGTGTACTCCTGATGTGAGGACTGTCTGAAATTGTAGGTAGTCACATTTTACTACCTACAAGTAAAATGGGGGTTGGGGGGATGATAAGCATGAGCACAGATTTTTGGGGTGTAGTCACTGCTTTCAGGTTAGATTCAATGATTCAAATCCTAATCTAACACATTGATTGACATATATTTATAATGTATAGCAACTTTGACATTGTTATACTACTTTTGTGTTCCGCAGGAAATAAGTCATACAGGTTTTGTGTGACATAATGTCAGGGTATGGCAGGTTGGCGTGTGTCTCTCTCAGGTAATTCCATACAATTCATTAAATTCCAAATTTGCAGTTTTTAAATTAAAATTAATGGTTAGCAAGTGGCACTAAAAGTTAATGCTCTGTTGCTTTTGAAATTTTTTATTTTTAGTTGACTATTCAACCCGATCTCACAGCGATTTTTATGAATTTTCCAAGGTGGCCAATACTAATTCACATGACCTTATGCCTGGTTCAGATTACACGATTTTTTTTTTGTCTGTTACGATAATCACTTTGTCAGATTATGTGATTTTGGCTCCTAAAACCTTGTCGTGTCGTGGACAAGACACATGTCAGATAACACGTTACTTCTTGACCAGTCATCGCATGCCGTGTTAAACTTAGTCATCGAGAAGGCGAAACTCGTAGCGAGTGAGTTCCTGGATTGCTCGGCATTGCCTTTTCAGCATGAGAAATACACGGAGTGGCGTGCGAGCGTGTGAACTGGTTGAATTGCGTGTGTCTCACGGCCATTGCGTGAGACTTGAGAACCCTGCTCTGTCAATCCTCCAAAGAGAACTTGAGGTAAAATATTGTTTTCTTATGTATTTTACTTCTAGTTTTAATGTTAGCACCATCGTCTCTTTCGTTTTGTCTATTTTGAAAGTTGTATACGGAAAAGCTTGTGCTGCTATTGGTCAACCTCATGTATGAGGGAACCGTCGTGGACGACCGTTAAAAAAATTAAACATGCTAGTCTTTTTGTCGTGATGTCGTGAAGCATCGCAGATGCAGCGTAGGTTGTCGCCCACTATGACACACTATACGAGATGATACGATCGAATCTTGCGTCCCGACGCCCGTTGTCGTTTACGAATCCCCACGACACCCTACGGCAAATGGATCGTGCCAAAATCGAGCTAAAATCGTGTAATCTGAACCAGGCATTACTCGTACGAATTTGTACGATTTAGCAAAAATGTTACGATTTGCCCAATTCGTATGAATTGGTACCAATGACCAACCCCTGATTCGGCCCTACACCTACCCGTCACTGGGGTTTAGACAAATTTGGACTTTTACCCGACCGCTTCATCTCAAGTGCAACTCTGTACCAGGTGGGATATCGAGCTATACGTTTATTATCTCAGAAAAGCCAAAGGTAAAAGTAAAAGGGATGTAAAAGTAAAAACACATTGGTTTACAAATAACACACTAAAAGTTTTTTGAGGTCATGACATGGGATTGTGCAAGGAACTGTATTTTCCCCAAGCCTATGTTGATTGGTGGCACAATATTTGATATTAATCAGTACAGAAGTAGTCTTTGTAGATCTTGTGATAATTTGCCATGTTTTTAAGTACTTGTGTCATCACATTTGTGTAGTTTACTAAGAGCATAAGTATGAAATGTCACCTTTAATTAAACTGGAAAGCAATAATCTGTACAAGATTTCGGAAAGCAATAAGGCTGAAACACACAATTAAACTGTGTATAGTTTTCAATTATTTTTAATCTCAGAAAATTGCCCTACTACAAAAAACAAGCTGATATGAGGAAAAAAAATAATATCTCTCTGTCCTCAAGGTCTGAGAAATCATCTATCAAAGTGTTTTTTAAGACAATGAGGGGTTAGTTATAGCAAGACCCTGGAGTGCTTCAACAAAATGGAGGGCCAGAAAAATGTCCAAAATGAATGGCCAGAGATTAATGAGATTTGAGGATGTTGCAGTGTTTTGTGTAAAGCCGTAGTGGTGAATCCCTGAAAAGCAGAGTTGTTTTGACCTGCAGGGTTTGGTGCTTATCCAAATCTAACCATATCTTTCACAGGTTATTTAAACTAGCAGGTCAGGCACTCTGCAGGCCAAAAGAGTCCATCACTGTGACCACAGAGACCCCCTCAGTCTCTCAGGGATTTCTGTTTGTTCTCTCTCTGTTAGAAACTAAACACTGTGTGACTCCAGTGGGATGTGTCAAGTTGGTCATTCTCAGACAGAAATGTGGGAATTTCCAACACATCAACACTCAATGGAGTGGAAAGACTTTTTTTTTCTCTCGAGAACTTTAGCTTGATAAAAGTTGACTGAGAAGCTGATCATTTGTTCCAGTAGCATCTGACTCTCTTTTGATTGGCTATTAGTTATGCAAAGAAAATGAATTTGTGTTTTTCTTCTAGTGCCAGCTCTGATCTGTCCAATTCGGTTGGTCTCCTGATGGGAGGCTGTCTTCTAACCCCCCTACCCGAACCATCTGGGTAACAAACTGGTGTCACGAACTGGTAAAAACCTAAGCTTTAGGCTGTAATATTGTGTTCACATGGCTCTTTTTCAGTACAATGAAATTAAATTATGACCAAGGTCTGAAAAACTGACAAGCCATTTGATTGTATGGAGGGGGGTAAAATTATATACTTTTACATTTTGTTTCTTTGTCAATTTAATTGTATGAAAATCAAATCAGGGGTAAACCTTCTGCCGGAACAAGACTCGCGTACAGCCATTACAGGAAGCCAGTGAAAATATCAGCCCATTCTCACCCCCAAGGCGTCACTTAACTGACGCCTTGGGAAGCATTTGGACATGCTTCAATATCTGACGCTTTAAGCCTAGTTCACACTACGTGATTTTAAGCCCGATTTAAGCCCGATTTGCAAATCGTTGAGTCGCCGACAAGTCAGGGTGTTATCGCGTGCAAATCGCGGGCGATTAGCGGACGATTAACGCTCGCCAATCAGTTAGTGTGAAAGAGCCAACAACGCATCAAAGACAGCTCGCAGACAGCTCGCAGACAGGTCACCGAGCTCAGAAAAATATCTAGCATGCTAGATATCTCGCCCAGTCGCGCGACTCAATCTCAGTGATGTCATGAGTACAGCCAATTATAGCAACGCATGGGTTGAGGACACCAGGTAAATCTTACTTTTTCTTTTTTGCATTTTTTTTCTCAGAGCAGATCGTCGAGCAAACAGTGTGCAGCACTAGTTTCTGTCTGACGTCCATATTCGCGTGTTGTGTTCTTCTCTGCAGTTTCGCGTCATTTCTGGTTCGTTTTATTGCGTGGTTTTTCGTTACAAAACATGGTTTCTAGACCAGATAGAATCGTGTTGTTGTCAACTCGTTATTTTGTTTGATTATTTTCAGGATTTAGACCGTATTATAGTACTGAAACAGCTCTCATTGAGTCACAAATGATATGCTCTTATCATCCGATCGTGGTTGTATCTCTATGTAGTGCGTTGTTAACTCGTGTAGTGAGTTACCTCCTGTTGTGGATCAATCACGTTGTGTTGTGTGGTGTGAACAGCTAAACAACTTGAATACTCATGATTTCACTGAGAGCAAGTCATGTAGTGTAAACTGCACAGTTCAGCCCGACATTTTAAAATCATGTAGTGTGAACTAGGCTTTAGGCGCCCTTTAGCGTCAGTTAGATGACGCCCTAGGATCGCGTGCACCCTACCCCCACCCCACACCTAAACCTAACCGCGTCCTCTAACTGACGCTTTCCTTTAGCGTCAGTTAGATGACACCGAAGGATCGCGTGTACCCTACCCCCACCCCACACCTAAACCTAACCGCGTCCCTTAACTGACGCTTTCCTTTAGCGTCAGTTAGATGACGCCGTAGGATCGCGTCATGTAAGTGACGCTAAAGGACGCCTAAAACGTCAAATATTGAAGAATGGTCAAAGGTGACGCCTTGGGGTGAGAATGCGTTGAAAATATATATAAAGTTATAAAAATGGATACTTATCTTACAAAAATCCATTGCTTTGCTTTATAAGGCCTTTGTTAACCTACTGTAGCCATCTGGATTTATATTTATTTATTTATTATGATGGATGGATGGATGCTCTTTTTTGAGAATCCAAATCTAAGAGACCATTCAATCCTATTTTAAATCTAGGAAGAGCCAGGATATTGTTTAATATAACTCAGATTGTGTTTGGCTAAAGTAGAAAGTCATATACACCTAGGATGGTTTGAGGGAGAGTAAAGTGGCATAATTTTAATTTTTGGGAGGACTAACTCTTTAAATGTCTTTGTGTATAGCGGTGCTTGATGACAGAGATGATTTATACTTCAACTGAGAGCAGCTGCCTTTCATGACAGAGTCTGACCTGACTCTCTCAAAGTCAATGTTATGATGTCCACACTGAAATAAAAGCCATATCTCTAGGCCACTCTCTATCGTAAATTACATCTGTGAAACATGAATTTATCATTGACCCCGTGGAAAACTTCTCCCATCCTTTTGATTTTAATAATGTATTAGTAAATGTTTAAATAAACATATATATATATATATATATATATATATATAGCGTGGCATTAGCTTTATCTTATCACGTATTTTATTCATTTTTTCACAAGACTGAGATCAACTTTTTTTACCCCCTGAAAGATTGCCTTGGACCCCCAGTTGATGTATATCAAAGAAGAAGATAGAACAAAAACTTACCAGCATCAACTCTTTTAAACTCATTCAAGATACAATAAGTGCAGATTATGTGCTTCGATCTGCAGATTTTCCACAGGCATTATTGCTGAATTTTACTGTCATTCCACCATCATTATTCTCATTCATGCCGAGCCATTTCACATTTAGTAGTATGAGATGCTCAATCTTGTTAAACCATCATTTAAACCCGAAAATCTAGTGGGAACAGATGTGCGCTGAACCTCAACAAATCTCCCATAGTTCTCAGTGCTACATCTGAAAATCTCTTTCAAAAGCTTAGACAGCAAGGACGGTAGTATCATTACATATTCATATCCTGACTCATTGACCACAATTACTTATGCACAATAATCCTGTTTCTCATCATTCTGAAACTATTTATTCTCCTTAAAACACTGTAACATGCAAATGATGCACACCCTATTAAACACGATGAATTAAAAGATAATCAGCTCCCGAAAGTGCAGTCTGTTGTTTGCAAGCAGTCATAAATGTGTGTTGGTGCAAACGGAAAGAGACAAGAACCTTGGAAAGACTTTTGAGAATAAACTCTTCTACCCATGAAAAAATCTCAAGGGTAAATGCATTTGTTCTGCCTGGTTGTTTTGTGTCCTGAGACAAACACTCACATGTCTTTTTTCTTACTTGACACATTATCAAATTGTAAACTATTTTTAATATGTCATTTAATCTCATACTCGTGTCTCCTTGGTGACAGTTTTGAGATTTAGCATGATTTCTGTTGCACGTTGAAAGCAAGTGCGGCCGATGCTCGAGCCTGGAAAGTGTGGCATCATCTCTGGGTTTTATATAAAATAATGAGCTGCGTGCTCGTGGTTATACGGGCACCACTGTGCTGCAGAATTTCCCTGTGAGAAATTTTGCATTAGCGGTTCGTGCATGGTAATCATTAGGAAGATTTGTAGGCTGCCGGGTACGCCACACGCCACACATACGCCATCTTATGGCACAGTAGACCCATACAAACCACTTAACCCACATGTGTGAACTGAAGAAATACATTCTTTACTTTTATGAATGTAATATTCATAATGAAAATATAATATCAACCGCTCAGACTTTCCAGTATGGAGAGAATTAACAAATAATTTACTGGAAGAGAAAAGGTTCCAGTAACACTTTACAATAAGGTTAGCCTATATTGTTTACATTAGTTAACTACGCTAGTTAGCATGAACTAACAATGCACAATACTTCTAAAGTATTTATTAACTTTAGCTAATGTACATTTCAATATTTACAAATCCGTTATTAACATAAAAAGTTGTATCTGTTAATATTATTTTATGGACCTAAGTTAACATGAGCTAAAAATGAACAGTAGCATTTTTAAACGAACACTGGTGACACTTCATTTTACAGTGTCTTATTACATACATATATTTACCGTAGATTATGCATAATTACATGCAACTAACCCTAAACCAAACCCCAATCTTGCAGTTAATTATTAATACACAGTACATAACACCGTAAAATAAACTGTAACCTAAACCAATATTACTCACATGTAGCCTGTACTTAAACTAACAAGGACACCTCGCCTTATCGGGTTTCATTTTATTGTAAGATGTCCTTGTTAGAGTGCAATCATATATTTAATGTAACTTTGTGATGCAAGAAGACGATTCAAAGATAGCCTACTTTTAGAAACAACAGGAATAAAACAACACGACACTCTCAAGAAACAGCGCTGAGTAGAACTAATGGCTAATTTTCAACACTTGACAAGCTCCTGGTTATGGGCGTTCCGTTGCCGACAGTCTCTGCCTACGGTTTACCAATAACAACAAATCGCGTCACTCAAAGGAGGTGTTTGGGAAAATGAATCGTCGAACGAATCATTTGGGAGTCGTTGAGCAAATCGGGTAAAAAAAAAAAAAAAAATCATATTATAAGACAAATAAAGTGTTTTTTATCCTTGCATGCACGTTAAACTGTTTTTGGGAACTCCCAAAACAAAAATAGGAACATTTCAAATGCTATGATAGGGGGTCTTTAAGTCACCTTATTGTAAAGTGTTACCAAGATTTCCATTATGGTCAAATTTGACGTTAATATAGATAGATAGATAGATAGATAGATAGATAGATAGATAGATATAGATATAGATATAGATAGATAGATAGATAGATAGATAGATAGATAGATAGATAGATAGATAGATAGATATAGATATAGATAGATAGATAGATAGATAGATAGATAGATAGATAGATAGATAGATAGATAGATAGATAGATAGATAGATAGATAGATAGATAGATAGATCGATCGATCGATCGATCGATCGATAGATAGATAGATCTGCTTTTTTTTTTTTTTTTTTTTTTTTTTTTTACATGAATCTTTTGTCAGAAATTGCAGTGACAGGAACAGAGCACAAATAAGCCTGGAACAAAATAAGCATGTGTTCAACAAAAGTCTTCAGGAAAAGCTATAATTTCAACATTTTTCTTGGAATTATAACAGATAAACAAATAAAGTATTGACGATCTCTCTGCAGAATTCTCTTTCAAGTTCTACATTTCTGCATGTGTGTTTTTATAAGGGGTCTGTCTGTCTTTAATGTTTTTCTAAATGTTCTGAGCATCGATCAAATGGATTTTTAATATTCCCCTGGCACTAATAACACAAGATATGTACGGACACATTTAGTTTAAAAACTAATTCAATTTGGTTTCCTGTTTCCAAACTTTAGTGTTTTATTTTTCTATTCAGCTTTAAAGTTGTTCATGTGTCAAATGTGCGATCCAAATTAAAGGCAGAATGTCTGATGTTTTGAACTCATTTTGAGGATAGAAGTTTGTTGACAGCAGTGGTCTGGCTCAAGCAGCGTTTACTCATGCGTGCTCATGAATACATATCTCATATGCGGTTATAAGCTTATTTCCAGAGGCTGATTTTGAAATGTCCTTACTTCCTATTTAGAAATGTCAGCCTTTAACTATTTCCATTTGAATATTTGCTGATCTTAAGATTCATGAGTAAGTAGAGTATGAATCAGCAGAGCATCTGAAGAGGGACAGATGCATTAAATCATAAATAATCATGTTTAGCTATGATCTCATTACAACTACAAACAAAAATCCATCACATTTCAGAAAGTAACATAATTTTACACTGAATAATTCAAAGTATGCTCAATAATTTATGCTGAATTATAAGAAATAAACAGTGATACTGTCTGCCTTGCCTTTGGATCAACTTTTTTCCTGCTACGACAGCTGTGAAATAGCACTAGAAATTATGCATTGCTTATGCAAATAAAATGCATATATGCAAATAGCCTTTTTGATTGGATGGTGCCAACGAACAATAATCTCACACTAGTCCACCCAAACCACCTGCAAACCCTCAAAAACATTACAATGACCGTGTCTGACATACACAAGAGTCTCTATCCATCCCCATAGTTTATTCAAAGAGTTTTTGAGGCTGTTAATTACTTAAGACAGCATTGCATTAAACATTAAATGTTAAAGGAATATTACAGGTTCAACAAGTTAAGCTCAAATGGCAATATAGGTAATATAATGGTAATGTTGATTACCACAAAAAATTATTTTGATGTATTCCTCTTTCTCTTTACCAAAAATGCAGATATCTAAATTACAGTGAAGTACAGTGGAAATGAATGGGGCCTATTCATAATCATTACAATACTTGCTGTGTCAAACGTCACAAAATGTAAACAATATGTGTGTTAGCATGATTTTAGAATGATTTTAGTGCTCCAAATAAACTTTAGTTAGGCGATAATATTTATGTCAGGAAGTCTCAAGCGATAGGCTATGTCAGTACATATGTTAATGGCTTTAAGTAGTATGAGTATGTAACTTTAAATACATTTTGGTATCATTTTTTATTTTTTTCTTTCTAGGGACCAAATGATTAGGACAACTTAATCAGTGATTTTGGATTTATTTATAGACTATAATAGTATTTCAAAAAAAAAATCTTCTTTCAATTTTAGTTTATGTTTTAGTATTTTTTATGTGATTTTTTTTCTTTAACTGAAACTTATTTTATTTCAGTTATTTGCCAAGGCAACATTTCTATTTTTTTTTTAAGTGCAAGATTTCATCTAATATATTTTATGTTAACTTTAATAGTTTTAGTTAACAATAACATAGCTGGTTTTAATAGAATACATGCAAGTTCTTTTTTATACAGTTTCACATTTCTGTTTTATCTTCTAAAAGATAAGGGCCCAATATTGGGGCCCATTCGCATTATAATTGCCATTATATATATATATATATATATATATATATATATATATATATATATTATTTTTTTTCCTTTTCTTGTGAGTCTATATATATATATATATATATATATATATATATATATTGTGGTAAACAACATTACATCAACATTTCGATTTATTTAGCCTTGTCCTGAACCCAGAATATTGCATAAATAATCTTCAAGGCAGATGGATTTAGTGTAGATGCATTCACATACATTCACAGCTGCTGCTTTTTGGGGGATTGGCATGAAAGTATTTTTTGTCATCTAATTTTTCCAACCCATTCTTTTTTCTGGCAAGGTCAGTTATTGGTTATTGGCTCTGTATCCTCATAAATCCTTTATTCTGTACTCGATGAAAAGCAGTCTGAGTTTGAGAGTGTTCTCTGGCCTGCTCTCTGCTGGATAAGAGAACTGAATCCAGCTGTGCTTGGCGAAACTCAGTGCTTTGAGTGATGGATTTGGGCCGGACTTTAGCCAGTCTTGGTTTTGCAGCTCTGCCCCTTGTAAATGCCTCAGTATAATTAACTGCAAATCACACAGTTAGTGTAGCCATATCCAGCATCAAAGGTCAGGGAGGGAAAATTGCAAATGTCCAGTCTGGGGAATAAGAGCAAAAGAGGGTCAATATTACGAGAGAGGGAGGTAAACATTTTGGCAGGAGGTGGTGTTCTGGGCTCAGGGTGTGGTAATTGGGATTGTTTACTGGCACTGGTGAACCCTAGAGAGTCAAAAAAGGGTGATCAAACATCCTAGAGAGAGAGAGATGACAGGCTGTGCTTTAGCCTGAAAGGGGAGAGTCATTTCTAACAAGCTTTTCACTGAAGGGTGGAGTTACTTAAGTACTGGGGTCAACAGAAAATGGAGACACTGAGACATTGAATTTTCATGTATATTGCATACCCTTTGGAGTATGATACTGAGCAGAGATGCCCATAAAAATAACACACACACACACACACAGACACACACACAAATACATTTATGACCCCACATTTGTATTCAGTCTTCATCTCATGCTGGGAAGTTGGCCATTTTAACAGACCATCTTAGGTTGTATATTTTTAGGGCCCGAGCACTAACAGTGCGAGGACCCTATTGAAACTGTTAGGATTATTTTTTTTTTTCTTTTTTCTGCAAAGTAAGTGCCATTTTCGGGGCCGCAACATGCTCAAAAACTCACCAAATTTGGCACGCATGTCAGGACTGGTGAAAAATTTCGTATTTTGTGGGTTTCGCGGATGGGCGGGGTAAAATGGCACGATAGCGCCACCTAGAAAATTGGAAAAAATTAGCCCCTCGTCCACGTTCAACCTACATGCACGAAATTTGGTGGGGACGTGTATCATATCAAGACGCACAAAAAAGCCTCAAGAACCCATACCCTAAACTCGACAGGATGTCCGCCATTTTGAATTTGGCGGCCATTTTTGGACGATCTACAGACTCCGTACTTTAACGAACTCCTCCTAGGGATTTAGTCGGATGGACTTAAAATTTCTGCTGTGCCTTCTAAAGGCATTGACGATGTAAAGTTGTGCTATCTGCGCGTTTTCGACGATGGGCGTGTCCGTGGCGTCGAAGATTCGCCATGAAACAGGAAGTTGTAATAACTTGGCTGTAAATGCCCAGACGTGCACGAAATTTTACACATTTGACTAGAGTCCCGCCCTGAAAAAATCTACATGCCGACATTCACCCTAAGTCATAGCGCCACCTGCTGGCAACAGGAAGTGACCTTTAACGTAGCAGCCCCCGCCATATGTTTGACCGACATGTACGAAATTTCTGTGGTACATCTACCATGACCAGACGTACAAAAAAGCCTCAAGAACCCATACCCTAAACTCGACAGGAAGTCCGCCATTTTGAATTTGGCGACCGATTTGGGACGATTTACACACTCCGTACTTTAACGAACTCCTCCTAGGGAATTAGTCGGATCAACTTCACATTTCTGCTGTACCTTCTAAAGGCATTGACGATGTAAAGTTGTGCTATCTGCGTGTTTTCGTCGATGGGCGTGTCCGTGGCGTCAATGATTCGCCATGAAACAGGAAGTTGTTGTAACTTGGCTGTAAATGCCCAGATCTGCACGAAATTTTACACATTTGACAAGAGTCCCACCCTGAACAAATCTACATGCCGACATTCACCCACAGTCATAGCGCCACCTAGTGGCAACAGGAAGTGACCTTAAACGAAGAAGCCCCCGCCGCTTGTTTGACCGACATGTACGAAACTTCTGTGGTACATCTACTATGACCAGACGCACAAAACAGCCTCTTGGAGCGATGCCCTAAACTTGACAGGAAGTCCACCATTTTGAATTTGGAGGCCATTTTTGGACGATTTACACACTCCGTACTTTAACGAACTCCTCCTAGGGATTTAGTCGGACCGACTTCACATGTCTGCTGTGCCTTCTAAAGGCATTGACGATGTAAAGTTGTGCTATCTGCGCATTTTCGTCGATGGGCGTGTCCGAAGCGTTGATGATTCGCCATGAAACAGGAAGTTGTAGTAACTTGGCTGTAAATGCCCAGATCTGCACAAAATTTTACATATTTCACAAGACTCCCACCCTGAACAAATCTACATGCCGACATTCACCCACAGTCATAGCGCCACCTGCTGGCAACAGGAAGTGGCCTTTAACAAAGCAGCCCCCGCCGCATGTTTGACCGACATGTAAGAAATTTCTGTGGTACATCTACCATGGATAGACGCACAGAAAAGTCTCCTGGAGCGATGCCTTAAACTCAACAGGAAGTCGGCCATTTCTAATTTTACCGCCATTTTTTGATGATTTACTCATTACGTACTTTAACTAACTCCTCCTAGGGCTTTAGTCGGATCGACTTCACATTTCTGCTGTGCCTTCTAACGGCATTGACGATGTAAAGTTGTGCTATCTGCGGGTTTTCGTCGATGGGCGTGTCCGTGGCGTCGATGATTCGCCTTGAAACAGGAAGTTGTAGTAACTTGGCTGTAAAAGCCCAGATATGCATGAAATTTTACACCTTTGACAAGAGTCCCGCCCTGAACAAATCTACATGCCGACATTAACCCACAGTCATAGTGCCACCTACTGGCAACAGGAAGTGGCCTTTAACAAAGCAGCCCCCGCCGCATGTTTGACCGACATGTAAGAAATTTCTGTGGTACATCTACCATGGACAGACACACAAAACAGCCTCTTGGAGCGATGCCTTAAACTCAACAGGAAGTCGGCCATTTCTAATTTTACTGCCATTTTTGGATGATTTACTCATTACGTACTTTAACTAACTCCTCCTAGGGCTTTAGTCGGATCGACTTCACATTTCTGCTGTGCCTTCTAAAGGCATTGACGATGTAAAGTTGTGCTATCTGCGGGTTTTCGTCGATGGGCGTGTCCGTGGCGTCGATGATTCGCCTTGAAACAGGAAGTTGTAGTAACTTGACTGTAAAAGCCCAGATATGCATGAAATTTTACACCTTTGACCCACCCTGAACAAATCTACATTCCGACATTCACCCACAGTCATAGTGCCACCTGCTGGCAACAGGAAGTGACCTTTAACGAAGCAGCGTAGTAAATACACAGCCGCACTGGCTGAGCTGCAGAAAATGCAACGCGGCCGCCTCAGACCCCGACGTGCTACAGGTGCGAGGGCCCGCCCATCGCTGCTTGCAGCTTTAATTATATTTTATGTTTTTATGTACCCCAGAAAGTCATTACAAGTACTATAGCAGCATGAACAACAGTTGTGTCAACACAAATAGACTTACATATGAGTCAGTGGCAGCAGTGGTATTCTGAAATGAGGAGGCAAAAAAAACCTCACAGATTTTTTTAAATATTTGTATTTATGTATGCATGTATGTATGGTTGTATGTATTTATTTAGCTTTTTTTATAAACACTTGCTGACACAAATATCCACAGTGCCTTTAATTTCAGGTTAAACTGCTGTCATGTTTTCAAGCCACTTTAAGTTAGATTTTGACGTGCCATAAAGTGGTAATATCTAAGAGAGTGAGTTGTTAGGCTACTTAGGCTACTTTATATCAAGTCCCACCAACACCATCATTTCATTCAGGCTGTGTCCGAAATTGCACCCATACCCTTAACTATTTGCACTATTTGAGGGGACAGCTTTCTGTAGTGATATCTTAAGCCATAGACGTTATTAGACGTTACATAGACGTTATTGAGTGTGCTCATTCAATCCCATAATGCACCGCGATAATGAGTGTGCAACTCATGTATACTCAACCGTAGATATCCATAATAAAGCTGCTGCTGGCTAATGGAGGTCGACGCCCTTACCTGGCGGCCATCTTGTCACAGGCAGCTCACTCACTCGTGATATTGAGTTTTAATGGTGCATGTACTTTTTAAAGGCACACTATGCAAGAATTGTAATAGAACAGCTTCAAAGTAATTTCGGTGGTAAACAAACTCTTAGTGGGGCAAATCATCCTAATAGTAAAGCTTGGGGAAGACGCTGCTGGAAAAACCATCAATGCAAGTTTGAGAGGAGCGCCCCCAACAAATCTTGCGAGAATCACTACATGCTCTACGGCAATGACGTCACACACATCAACAATAACGGATGAAGCATTAAGACACTTGCATGCATTTCAGGCATGATACCTGACGATGGAAAAAGCAAAGAAAATGTGGTCAGAAGAGACTAGGAAATGGAAAAGATAATCTGACCACGTGAGGAATCGGACAAGAGTCCCACTCAGTCAGACTTTTCCATAGATTGGGCTTTTCACTCAGTGGCGCAAGCTAAAAAGCAGCACTGGATGCAAGAGTGATGCTGACCTGGCGATCTTGTTGATTGACTAGTAAGTAAATATTTTTAAGTTTGTGTGCAGTTCATTTTGTGATTTCACCAGAATAAATAGAGAGTCAGCAACTATTAGTGAAGTAATGTAGGGAATGAAGGAAAAGGGGGCGATTTCCAACAGAGCATTGATTTATCGCACAAACCAATCATATCCAGTCATAGCACAATGGACTTTCCGGCATTTATTCAAAGAGACTCCAACCGAGTTCGTTGGTTTTTAAATACAGTCAAGTCCGAGTCAAGACCGAGTCTTTGAAGGGTTGAGTCCGAGTCGAGACCGTGTCCGTTGGTTTTCAAATACAGTCGAGTCCGAGTCAAGACCGAGTCTTTAAAGGATCGAGTCCGAGTCGAGACCGAGTCCATTGGTTTTCAAATACAGTCAAGTCCGAGTCAAGACCGAGTCTTTGAAGGGTTGAGTCCGAGTCGAGATCGAGTCTGTTGGTTTTCAAATACAGTCGAGTCTGAGTCAAGACCGAGTCTTTGAAGGGTCCAGTCCGAGTCGAGGCCGAGTCTTTGAAGGGTCGAGTCCGAGGTAGGGTTGCCGCGGTGAGGAAAATTTCCCACCGGTTAATCGACGTGTGACAACACCGGTAATCCCGGTGTCACCGTGAAGGGCAGGGCGGGGGGGTTAAATAGCTTTTAAATGCGTGCGCGTTATACTTTCACTTTCGAAATAAGCGTCAATTGCTTGAATGGACAAAAAAAAAACAACTCGCTGATAATAAAACTTTTATTTATAGACTATTATTAGCATAACGAACGAATAAAAATAACCCCATGCATAGGCTGAAAAAAGTGAAAATCGGCAAAATATGGGGCCAAACAAATAAGAACCATAAAACGTTTATTAACGAATAAGAAAATAAAATAGGCCTAAATAAATTACACAAAGTTTAAATGAGATAAAACCAATTAAAAAGAGACGAATATAAAATAAAAACTTCACAACGGACCTTAGCCTACATAAATGACATACTTTCACTTTCGAAATAAGCGTCAATTGCAATTCAGCGTCAATTGCTGGAATGGACAAAAAAAAAAAAAAAACTTGCTGACAATAAACTTTTATTTAGACAGCACTTTTATTAGAATAATAAACGAATAAAATATAGACAGAACTTTTATTAGCATAACGAACGAATAAAAATAACCCCATGCATAGGCTGAAAAAAGTGAAAATCGGCAAACTGTGGGCCCAAAAAAAATAAAACGTTTATTAACGAATAAGAAAACAAAATAGGCCTAAATAAATTAAACAAAGTTTAAATAAGATAAAACCAAATAAAAAGAGACGAATATAAAATAAAAACTTTAAAAAGGACCTTAGCCTACATAAATGACAGCACTCTAAAAAAAAGTAAAACACCATAAATTGGCATTTATTAACATTAATATATATTGGCCAAAATATTGCCAAACAGGCGCTTTTGCATTGCGTTTTGACACCAAATCTTCCGCCATTATCTTGCTTTTCTGTAATTTGACTCGTTCTCGTCTCCACACGTGCTAAAGAATCCTGATGCTTGCTGATCTGTGACGTGACGGCACGCGTTGCGCAGTTCATTTTTAATTATAATGCTCTCTTCAGAACTAAATAATTGAAAATTATTATTTTTAATTAATTCAAATAAATATTTTAGCAAAAACGAATAGGCCTACTTTTAAAAAAAAAAGTCAAGACATCGCGGTGTCACGGTGGGAAAGTGATGTCACCGGTGATGGGGCTTAAAACCGGTAACACCGTCAACACCGTCTATCGCGGCAAGCCTAGTCCGAGGTGAGACCGAGTCCGTTGGTTTTCAAATTCAGTCGAGTCCGAGTCAAGATCGAGTCTTTGAAGGGTCGAGACCGAGTCCGTTGGTTTTCAAATACAGTCGAGTCCGAGTCAAGATCGAGTCTTTGAAGGGTCGAGTCAGAGGTGAAACCGAGTCTGTTGGTTTTCAGATAGAGTCGAGTCCAAGTCAAGACCGAGTCTTTGAGGAAGCAAGTCCGAGTCGAGATTTTGTTACGACATACCAGTTTTGATATTCATGATTTAATATCACCCCATTTAATAATCAACAGTGAGGCCTACAGACTGAGCTAGATTGTGAATTGTTTAGAGCAGTCGTCTTAACGTCTTAAAGGGATAGTTCACTTTGAAATGAATTTTTGCTATGTTTAAGCTTACCTCAAGGGCATCCAAGATGTATGTGTTTGTTTCTGCAGTAGTTTCAATTTTTATATGTTTAGGTCAAACCGTTCTTGTCTTTTATCTGTATATGAACATAAAGAAAATACACTGAAAAAATCTCGAGGACTCGGCCTGAAAATTACGAGTCCTTCTCCTCACACTGTGGTCCGAGACAGAGTCAAGTCAAGACCAAGTCTTTGAAGGGTCGAGATCGAGTCAAGCCCGAGTCTTTGAAGGAACAAGTCCAAGACGAGTCAGAGAAAGCAGAAATCGGTCCAGAGACTCGAGTACTACATCACTAGGCTGTTGGTTTCCTGACTTTTGTAAAACAATTAATTTATACACTTTGTAATGTTACAAATGTGTTGTTTTACTTTGTAATATGTATTTTTTTTTTTTTTTTTAAAGACACCCAGGTGCCTCCCTTATCACATCGGAGGAAACGGCCCTAATAGGAGCCAAAAAGTCTGAGCTAACTGTGCTTCTAAAGAGAAAATTGACTCAAAAAGGAACATTTTTGGAATCCTCATGTTGTTCCAAACATTCATGACTTTCTTTATTCTATTTCTTATTTCTGAAAAATGTTTTCTAGATAGAACCCAAGTTTTTTCCAGTGTAGTTTCATTCCTTTGCACCCTAAAGCATAGTCACTTAAATCGTAACAATAGGAAAGAGAAGAAAAACAGATAGAAAGAACTCTGCAGTGGTAAATGGCAGAACATTAGTAACGTAACACTCTCGATCCCTGCTGCTCCCCTTAAACCCGAGCAGCCACAAACCTTATGGAGCAGAAAACTAAATTTGTATTTGTGTCCCACCCAGGACTGCCTGTTGCCGTTTATCTAGGACGGATGCCATGGCAGGGTCAGCTCCCTGTAAAAGCAATGAAAAGTTCAGCTTTTGAATTTGAGAACGGGTGATGGAAACAGACAGATTATTTAACCAAGCCTGCATGAGCCACACAACTGAAAACTTTCACTCAGAAACCCACGTCAGCCACTTGAGGAGTAATAAACAAGCGAAGGGCAAAGGCGAGATTCTCACACTCAACACAGATTGTTTTTTGAAGGAGTGTTTGTTGTTTCTTTGTGATTGTGTACAACTAACAACCTAGATATGTTTAGATCCTAGATATAATAACCTAGATATTGTTTCAGACATGACTGTTCTGTGTCAGGAACTTGTGGTGTTTGTTCCAATAATGAATTGTATATTTAGAAAAAAGCTTGGCAACGATGCTGAATGTAATGGCTTTTGTGCAACTCGTACAAATCCCATATACTCTTGTCTTCCTGTAGTCACATGGCTCAGGTGGTTGGCTCAGAAAGCTATGTGGTTCAATAAGCAATGCTCCTGTAACAGCTGGGCAACTTCTATCAAGATGAATGGTAATTCTAACAGATAGCTTTCAGCTATAATAGTTCCACTTGCTCTCCAAGCATGTTGCCAGATGGTTGGGGTTTGGCAAAGGTGAAAGGGGGGCATCGTTCTGTTGGGTGAGAAGCGAGAACAGTGGAGGCAGTGTCTCGGAAACAGAAAGCACCTGTAGTCTCTCTGAATCCAGTCATAGAAACCAGCTCCACATTTTACTGCCTATCCAGAATGATAAAGAGCCATGAGCATGTTAGTCAATGGGACAAGCTAATGTTGTTTAAATGATTTTAGAAGGGTAAGAAAATGAAGAACACATCTCAAGTGTAAAACAATGAGTTCAGCCAAAGTGACTTCAAAATAATGTAAACAGTTTAGTTCCTTTCAGTTTCAACTTAAAGTTGTGGTGTAATATTGTATATACAGTGTATAGTAAAAATAAAATGGACAAAATCAGTTCATGAATGATTTAAATAATTATATATGGCTAATTATTATTATTATTATTATTATTATTTTGCAAAAACAAAAGAATAATTAAATAAATGTAATGTAAATGTTTTTATGTAAAATTTGGTGGTGCCCTATATTTTTAACTTTTGGTGTTGTTTTTGATTGCATGTACAGTAAGTGTTAGATGATGGAAAAGTAAGATGGTCATGCACAATTAAATATCCAGCACCAACAATACACAATTTATAAAATATTGCACTGTAAAAAACAGTTGCAGCCTTACATTTTAACTCAACTAAAAAAAAACATCAATCTTGTGTAACATAAAAAGGTTGAGAAAATGCTTAACTGATTTTGATGAGTTACAGCAATGTAAAAACTAATGTTGTCATAACTTATTAATAATATTTGTGTACATTTTTTATAGTGTGCCCAATAGCCGATATGGTGCCAATTTATAAGACCTCCCTAAAAAACACAAGGCAAGTTGATCTCCCTAATGAAACTTGCTAATTATGTGCAAACTTTCAGGTTTTAGAAATGGTGTCGCTTGAAGAAATCAAACTGAATGTGAGCAGTCTATTTTTTTTGGTAATTTTCAGAATTAATTAGCAGATGCACTATAGCTGAACTTGCATCTTTAAAGAGAAAATATATTTCAGAAAACCTTCATAGCAGCTTTGTGTGGCTGGGAACTTTGAACAAGTGTAGCAAGAGAAAAAAGCAGTTCACTCTTTCCATGACCTGTGCTGCCTCAAAGATTTCTGAAGGTGCTCCATTAGCATTCAAATAAGCTCTGAGTAGTCATTGAATAAATGTGGACTTGTTGAACATTATATTGTCTCCTTAATCTGGCTCCACAATGGTCTCCGTAGAGATTTTGTTCCAGAAAGGTTAACAGCTTCCTGACGCACTGCATAAATAATATCAATACTAGGATTCCTGGAGCTCTTGTGTTCCACAGAAAATGGGATTTTCAGGTGAGTGCGGAGGCAGTGATTTTGTCTACCATTCATTGGAAATCGTCTCTCTGGTCCAAAACCAAACCTCATTCTCTGAGCATGTATTGATAAGAGCCCTTTCACCAAACACAACAGACCCTGGCAGATGGGATGTTTACATTGCCAATAGGGTAAAGGAAGAACCAAAAAATAAATAAAAAATACACAAAGAAGCTAAAATCTCTCCCATCTTGGCAATTTAAACTGCAAAGGTCTCTCCTAAGTCCTGGGTGATTTATACGCATTAAAATGGAGATAACACAGAAAATTTAAGATATCATCATGCAGAATATTCAGGTTCTCCACTCACCTGTGCTCTAAAGATATGTTCTTGCTGCTTCACTGACTCTTCACTGATGTAACACACCATCAGTAACATGAGCAAAACACTATCTCTGTGCCTGAGATAATTAATGGAAAGGCTTTTATAAATGATAAATTGTCTGTTTCTAGGATATTTTTGAGAAATTAAGTAGCTATAGTACAAATTCCACAAAGCTTATCTTACAGAACCGCAAATAACATTACAGGCAACATGACTTTCATAGTATTTTTTTTCATACTATGGAAGTCAATGGGGCCAATGAATGATTTGGTTACCCATATTCTTCAAAATATCTTCTTTTGTTTTAATCAGAATATAGAAATTCATAGAGCTTTGGAATAATTTCGGGGTAAGTAAATGATGACAGAATATAAATATGTATTTATTTTTTTGTGAACTATAACTTTAAGTGTGTAGGACATTTTTATCAAATGCATTCTACTTGTGCATATTGCATTTTATCTTTAAAGTAATTTATAAAAGTTTCATAAAAAATCATAAAAGAAATTTATTCTGTAACAGCTTTGCGTGGGGAACCTTAAATATATATATCTAATATTATAAATATATAGTGATGCATGTAAATTTAGTGAAGCCATTTTTGTCAGTCAGACATGTGATAATATTTTAATATAGTACAACATTTTCTGAAGCTTTACAAAAACAAAACTTTAGGTGCTGGCACTGAAAAGTCCTGGTCATACTGATTTTCATTCATCACTGTGAAATGTGCTTTCATAGCAGTTAATATTATGGTAATGTAATACATGGCAAGTCCAGGTTGGTCTGTGTTTGTGTATGAGAAGCTTTGCTTTACTGCAACAGGTGATTAGAAATGTGATGTGGAATATATTAGCATTAACAAAAACACATTGACTGTCTGTATTGAGGTTTGCGTGCACCTTTTCATTCATAAAAATCTCTTCTCTGAATCTTTGATCTCGCTCTGACTGCTGTAGTAGTGATTATGAAGTCATGAGAGTGCATGCATTAAACACAAGGTCTGACAGTAATATGTTATCCTGTTCACCTTCGAGACACGACATAGTGAAGCAATATGATCTTTTTCAGCAAATTCCAGTGTTTCTCACATCAGTCGACCCAAAGGTGTATTCAAATTTCCATCAGGGGTTGTAAATTAGAAATGCATTGTGGTCAGTTCTTTCCAGTGTCTGGGAATTTGCTTTGAAACTGCAGCTTGCCAAGCTATAAGATAACTGTAATTTAAGTTAATCTATAGCCTAGCTGCCTCTTTAAAAACGAATTAGTTGCAATGCAATCTACTAACAAAAACCACACTGAGTCTATTTACAGCATAAGCATGCCTGTTTAAATATATAATAATTTTGATTCTATAACTTACAGAACCATTTATTCAACATTACATATGAAAAAATGAATTTACATCTAAATCAAACAATGCACTCTAATTTATATAATTGAAAAATACACCAATATTTCGAATCCATTCAGCCGATTTTCTGATATTTAGAAGAATATCAGTAACCAGACAGTTTCTGGTCTCATTGACTTCCATAGTTTATTTATTTCCTACTATGGAAGTCAATGGGACCAGAAACTGTCTGGTTACTGATATTTTTCTAAATATCAGAAAATCGGCTGAATACATTCGAAAACGGTGAAACTCAACGGTATAACTCTGGGGGAGTTGTAAAATGAGCCTATTTCCAAAAAAAAAAAAAGTGGAGTATCCCTTTAAAGATTGCTAGGCAGCATAAACTAGGTCAGCGGGAACCGGGAACACTTCCTATAACATCCGATGTATCATAAGAAGAATGACATCTACGCTAATATTAGTCTCTCTGTTTATTCCGAGGTTACCGCAGTCAGCCGGGTCAGAGCAGTGTCCAGATCAGATGGAGGATCTGCGCCAGTGCATCCCCACAATGCATCCCTGAAGTGTCAGCAGAGGTTGTGTCAACAAGACTCTCATCTGTGAAGGCCTTATCAACACGACAGAATGGGCCACAGATCCTCAACAAAAAAAAACGTCTCCATACTGATGTGAATCCGATGTGCAACCAGATGGAACTGGATTCCACGGCGTACTCTGACGTGCACATCTCTAAAAATGTAACAATGCATAAATTCTACGCGGACCGATTGTGATTGGTCTGCAAGAACCCCACCCTCAAGTCTAAAAAAATCATACGCATTTCCGCTTGTGACATACGGTGAAAACAAAGATGGACCAAGTTGAGGAGCGAAAAATATACATTTGTATGACACATTTTTCCTCGAATTCCAAAGACTCCCAGGTGCCAAACAATTTGTGAAGAGAAATCGCCTATAATCTGGGTTTAGAAAAGTCAGAATGCTTAAAAAGATGGGAAAAACATGAGGGACAAATACGTTTGAAAGTGAACAGTTTGGGGAGTGGCGAGTGGCGACCCAGGTGGCCACAATGTACCTGCACTTTTTGTATTGCTTTCTTGCACCCAATATGAAACAGAGTGGTAAAAATTGTGTAAATATGGCCTACATGTGTATAGTTATTTGATCTGTTTGATAAAGACTATTGAATGATCTCACATTGGTTTACCAGAAAACTAGCTAAGTTTGTTGTTTAAAACATACATTTGGTGTTTGGTAAAGAATATTGAATGATCTTACATTGGTATACTAGCAAACTAGCTAAGTTTTTTTTTTTTTTTTTAAATAGAATGTGTTTGTAGGAATGACACTTTTGTTCTCTATTATTCTCAATTACAGTTAATGTGGCTTTGAAATTATCATATTTAACTGTACTTAATTTGCAATTTCATATTTAATGGTGGAATGAGTCCTGCAAAAATACCAGCTGTTGAGACGCCTACAGAAACACCCACACCCGAAAACCCATCACATCCTGTCAGCCATCCCCTCTTCTCACCAGTCCAAGTGTGGCACAGAAGAGAAAGAGGAACGGAGATGAAGCCCTTTGCAAACAGTTGGAACTGCTGGAGGTCCATTGGTCTGAAATTCAGCAAAAGCTTTTGAAAGAAGCTGATTTGGTGAAACTGTTTCTGATATGCTGCAAGCCTTTTGTTTATTTCATATCTTAGTTGTGATGGTTTGGTTTTGTCACTTGCTTAAATTAAATCGTATATTTGTCTTGTGTCTCTTTACTGCTATTCTTTGGGATCCATTGCTTGTTATTGGAACAACTACTTTGAAAACTACTGCCAAACTACGAAAAAATAAAATAATAACTGGTTCTTTTCTGGAGACTGTCTAATATGTTAAAGAATAAATCTAACAGTTCACTAAGATCAAATTTACTTGGTTTAACCTGAAACAATAAGACTCTGTTCTTAAAGCAATGTTTTATAGTATTCTATTGCAGCCGCATTCACACCTGCTGGGTCTGGAATGATCTCAGGAGCGTCTTTTTCACCAGATGGACCATTTTTGTAGCTTTTTTCAGCTCTTGGACCTATCAGCAGCAGGCTCCCATCAGTTTCTGATCTCAGAGATAAAATATATCAAAATAATGACCATTCCTGCTCCGTCAATCTTCAGTTATTCACCATACTCAGGTATTGCACAGGGCTTTGTGGCTGCAATAGTCATATTTCCTGCTGACAGTTTTAGGAAACAGTTTCCTAGAACATCATCTGTTGAGGCAGAGGAGCAATGTGACGTCACTGCTGACTTGATCCTGGAAAGGTCAGCACTATTAGATATTTGAGAATATATTGGCGTCTTATTGTTTCTATTGCATGCAAATTGATGTGTCATGAATAATGCCAAGTGGAGCTCAACATTAACACACACCGAATGTGGGTGGATTTAAGCAGTGGTGTACCACAGTCACTTCCACTTCTTTGGTAGGTTGTATTTTATATTCAAATAAATAAATCTACACAGGTTACAGAGTGAACCATAGTGCTTAATTAACATTAGTGCAGGTTACGTGTTTCTTTAGCGTGTACATACACACGGAATCACTCGGACATTTAATGGCGTAGACTAATGGTGCTTTTCCATTACCAGTACCAGCTCGACTCGGCACGCCTTGGCTCGGCTTGACTCAGCTCGCTTTTCGCTCCGTTTTCCATTGCAGACAGTACCGCCACAAATAGTACCTAATCGTCATAGCGACGCCTTTCGTCCCTCTTTGCCCCATCAACCTCTCGCTGGATCCTCTCTTCGGCAACCAAACAAAGGAAAGTCTGCACCTCCTCGTTTGACCACGGCGTATTCTTCCGAGTTGCCATAATAATAGTAGTAAGTTTAGTAATCTCTGGCCAAACTATTTAAACATGGCGTGGTTATTCTGGATACTCCATCTGGCACATGTAATGATGACGCAGTGAATGGTGATGGTTCTCTCTGACCAATCAGCAGTCTGCATTGTTTTCACGTGACATTTTAATATCGCCTTAGCTCGCTTTAGCTCGCTCAGAACCTCGCCGGAGGTGGTACAAAAAAAAAAAAGTACCCGAAAGCAGGTACAGGTACAACTTTTACACAGTGGAAAACCAAACAAAGGCGAGCCGAGCCAAGTCGAGTCGAGCTGGTACTGTGTAGGGGAAAAGCGACAATACACACACGCGGATAACTCAAAATGCGTATCGATAACTCAAAATGCGTATTGATGTTTACACAAAAGTCATGATTTCATGTTGTCTTAAAAATAGTTTAAAAAATTGTCTCGTCTTATTCACATGAACCCAATATTGTGTAAAGTCTCGTATTGTGAGTTACAGTAATTGTATCGACACACCCCTAATGTAATGTAATTTCCCAACAATAAAATTGTGGCCAGTGAATATGCTGAATGGCTTTGGAAAACCACTAGCCATAGTGGCTGTTGAGCAAAAAATATATATATATATAATAATAATGTAATGCCTAGCCCTGAAACCCCAAGACAATTGATTTGGTATTTTACTCGAATGAACTTTATTTTATATCTGATCATTTTATTTTGTAATGTGCATAAAATGTATTTTGAGCATTAGAGACTACTTCAAATGTAAGTATTAATGTCTGTATATATATATGAAAGCATTGGAATTATTTATGAGAAAAAAAACTTTTTTTCTGTGAATACAAGTGGCTGGTTATAATCAGCACAATCAGTGAATGGAAAACAACAGTGTGACCTTAATTTTTTTTAAATTAATTAATTAAAAATATATGTTTCAGTCCATTACCTTCCCAAACAAATAAGACTATGATTAAATAAACAGACTTGAACAGATTCAAAACACTCGAGAGAGAGACATCACAAAGTGCCCTTAAGTTACTGTTTCTTGTAGCTACAGTCAGTTAAACACAGACATGTTGACTTCTGATCCAGCACTTAGGCATGAGGTTATGAGCTTGATGTAGCAGAACAGAGTAGTTTCGGGATGAACTGTTTTGATAGTGGAAACTTCTCAGTGTCACTCCATGAACCCTGAACGTAGAGCATTGTGCACCATTTATCATCTCATACTGTGAACAGCAGAATAGATCCTGCAGCACAGCTGCTACTAAATCAAACTAGAAACTTTTCATGCCGTGCCAAACATATTAAAAACAATAGTCTTATGATGATTCAGGCTACTCGATATCAGCTTGATTTTGGCACAATCCATTTGAAGTAAACGACAATGGCCGTCCTCAAAAAGTCCTCAACAGTGTCACCAAAGAGGCCGGCCTGGGATATGGGGGCGTCGAGAAAGCAAACTTTGTCGGCATCCTTCATCTCAGCCAGGTCCAATTTAGAGTCCAATGTGCACACAGCGACTGAGTTCGCCGCCCGGGCGACGAAAGTCATGGTGCGGGACCCTGGCCAGGCGCTGTCCACTTTGTCACCCAGAGGGTGAGGTCAGTCGCTTTGCACATTTCCTACAACAACCCTGACTCAGAACTACTCTCCTACAGCACTTTGAGAGACTCATCCCTCTGCCTTTCCAACATGGATATGCTCTCGCCAGCCACAAATGTTCTCTAAGCATGCTGTTTGCCCAGGCGTCAGAGACAGCGATCGTGGCTGTCAGATAAAGACTGAATCTGGATGGAAATATATCTTGCTCTTTTAGGGAAACTGCTCTGAACACCAAAGTGCATTGAGGTGAAACGCTGCACTCTCTCCGTACACAGCAAGGTGGATGCGAGACACAGATGGATGCGCCTTCACACCGGCAGAGAGATCCACGAAGAGCTGCAGGAGAAATTCAAGTTGCTTTTTTTGGAGAGAATCTCCTAATATCAATGAAAATTGCTGCTTGCTATTTATAGTTTTAATTCACTCTATACCCGTATGTCTGGTTGGGTGTGACTCAGCATGAAAATCTGGCCAATGTCCATTGGCTCATTTAGTTAAAACTTGGAGGTGATCGGACTGCAAAGTTGCAACGTTAATAACAGTTAGTATAATGTCTAAAGTTTATCATCAAAATGAAGTGTTTTGAACTTTCTATTTATCAAAAAAATCCCGAAATAAGTACAAAATCCACAAAATTGCTGTGCTTTTTTTCCACATTGATGGTAATTGGAAATGTTTCTTGTCTGAAGGATCATATGAAGACTGGAGGAATGGTTATGAAAGATATTCTATCTAGTTCATTTGTCAAACTGGGCAGATCAAAGACTCAACATTGCGTTGTGGGATATACATACAGAGATTACAAGAGAATGATGGTATGTTATTCTCAGCAAAGCCTCAGACAGACTGACGGCTGGTTACAAAGATTTACTCGAAAAAAATTGGTAGATCTGCTCATTATTCTGTAAAGTGTCCCTTCCACCACAGAGACAGATAAGATTGCAGCTTCATGCAGTCATTTCCATGGTTGCCATTCCGATACTAAGTATATCATGATGGAGGACCACATAGTGTTAAAGTTGAGCCAATAATCACAAAAAGGCAACCACATGAAAAAAAGCTCTACTGCCATGTTGAAACAAATCCCTTGCCAACACTAATACAAAGAGTGTGTTTAAATTTGAGACGCCCCTGTACTTTAAGCAATCCAGGCTATTTACTGGTTACTCAAGGAAAGTTCATTCCATCTTTAATCGACTGTAAACCCAGAAAAGTAGTTTTAAAATTGTTTTTCACGGTCCTTAATAAAAAATCAGGCTAATCTGATGCAGGGAAATGACTGAAACTGTAAGTGAGATTAGCACAGACTGTGTCATCGCAGGTCTTTTTTTTAATATACTGTACAATTCTGAGACCTTAGGTCTTTGGTTTTATCTCCTTTAGGCTACATTAACCCGTTTCTCATGGAAAAGTGACAATTGCAGTTTATTGGCTGAGCTCGGAAAGAACCTGGGAAACTCAGACAAAGCTGAACGGCATTTCAAAATAAAACTACGTCACACTTGCCTGAGTTGCCTCAATAATCTTTGTTGGACCAAACTTCTCCATGCGCTTCAAAAACGTATGGTCTGGTTTATATAATACTAATGACTAGAATGTAAAGTTATAAAAAATGCAAATTAAATAGTAAATTAGTGCAACGTTTAGAATTGCTCAATGCTATAAATTCAAGCTTAGCTTAGGTCTTTCACCCCTCCTTTTTTGTGTCTGCCTCCAGTCTCTTCTCCGGGTGTTTTTAGGTCTCCCTCTTTTCCTGTTTCCTTGTGGATTCCAAGTCAGGGCCTGTCTGGTGATGCTTTGTACTTGGTTTTCGCATGGTATCTTCTTCCTGATTTCTTGTTCTGGAGGAAGCTGGTTCATCCTATACCATAAGTCGCAATTTCTGATGGTGTCTGGCCAGCGGATGTGAAGGATTCTGTGTAGACAGCTATTGATAAAGGTCTGGATTTTCCTGATGATTGCTTTTATTGTTCTCCAGGTTTCTGCTTCACGAAGAAGGACCGACTTGACATTGGAGTTGAAGAGGCGGATTTTGGTGTGTGTTGTGAGATGGCGGGAGTTCCACACATTTTTCATCATGAGGAATACTGCTCTCGCTTTCCCGATTCTTGCCTTGACGTCTGTGCCTGCTTGTTTGTCAACGATACTCCCTAGGTATGTGAACGACTCCACTTCATCTCTAAGCTTTACTGGTTATAAAGCAGTGTTTTTCAATTTTTTTTAATTAAACAAGCCAAAAATTGTGCACAGAATGTATTAAAGTGTTCATTTAGGAACATTAATGAGTACACTACAGACTATTTTTAAATTCATGGCTTATGTCTTTATCTCTTTCCCTTAATGATAACTTCAGAATTTAATCTCCAGAGCCACACAAACAAACCTTTAATGATGTGTTTTAGCAGCCTATGTGAAGGGTTTTCCTTCATTTTGATAGAAATATGTGCATTTTGTTTAAATGACGTTATGATTTTAAAAGGATTTGTGGAGGTAAAAGCAACCCACACAGACATTCAGCAGTATAAACACAGGAGGCTCACTTTATCCTGTACTCTTATTGGCTGGCTTTTCAAGGCTGTCAGTGAAAGAACCACACTCAGCAAGACATTTGGTTTGTGTGTACTGTAGGATTAGAAGCGCACACAGTGCTCAGTGCACAATGCTCAGCGGTTTGGCTGGAGTATAGATAATTGTTGGGGCAGTGCTGAAAGTTTGTCTGTCAAATATTGTAATGTATTATACTGAACATCTCTCTCTCTCAAACACACACACACAAACTCATCTCTTGTCATGCTACTGTAACAAATTATCTCTATTAAATATTAATAATCAATAATAATGTAACGATAGTGCGTTTGAAGAATGGATAAGGCTGGATCCAAGTACAGCACACACTTTATTTAACATGATCCCCCCCCCCCCCCCCCCCCTAAATAATGTAAAAAATGTGATATGTGGTCAAGTTCGGGTGTGTGTATATTGTATATTGACTAGATATTATTTTTTTTTCAAAAGTGGCCAAATCTTGGCCAGGTTCAGCCAGAGAAGGCATTTCTGGACCACTTTCGTGGACATCATCTGCCCCAGAGACCTCGCTGTGACTTTCGTCACCCGGCTGTCCTCAGCCCCTGCATCAACCCGGGGTCAGAACTACCCTTGCACAGCTCTTGTAGCGCCTTGGCCTGGTATACTTGCAGGAGGGCCATGGCATGCAGGGTGGAGGCGGCCTGTCAAGCGGTGCATTGCTGAGCCTTGGCCACAAGTGCAGGTGAAAACTTGCTGGAAACGCATGTGTGAAATGATTTTTAGAGTGTTTACTCTTTTAGGGAAATTGCTCTTTTCAATGTTTAAGCACCCAGGGGAACAGCCGCTGCACTTGACCGTTCACAGGCTCAGCAACCGCGACCTCCGCTGAAACGTGCTGTGACACCAAAACAGGAACAGGCTTCTCTCTGGTTCCATAGACACACGGAATAGTGATTGAGAGCAGGGAAAAGACAAACGTCTGCTTGGCTCTGAAGCGAAAGCTTAATGTGAGTATTTGCAGAGTGCCTTATAATACCCGGAAGCAGGGGAGCGAATTACGATGGAAATCTGAGTTATTCTATTCTATTTTATTCTAAAAGACGCTTGTTTTAATCATTTTATTTTAGATTTAGATTTTTAATTGCAGCTAGGTTAATGGTGCATAAATAAAGTGTTTATTGTTTGTTTGTTTTTGTTTTTTTGTTGTTTTATCCCACCAATATATATATATATATATATATATATATATATATATATGAGCTTTTTAGTTAAGGATAATAACCTGAGTTGGGATATTATTTCCTGTCAGGGATATTCACTGGATCATATGATACGAGAGACAGGCAGTGGTGGAATGTAACGAAGTACAAATACTTTGTTACTTTACTTAAGTACATTTTTCACGTATCTTTACTTTACTTAAGTAGAATAAATAGTGCATACTTTTTACTTTTACTTCGTTACATTTTGCAGCAATTATTATACTTTCTACTCCACTACATTTCTACAACTTCTGTTACATTTTCATTACATTTTCTGATCAATTTTCCCCTGCCAAAACGTAATCTGACCGAAATTACCTGTCTAGTATTCTAGTAATCCTAACCCTATAATTTAACAGTCTGCTAATACTTTAATGAGTGTTAGTTGACATGTAGTTCCAATGTTACATAGTTTGTAGAAAAGTGGGTAACACTTTAGAATAATGGTCCGTCATTAATATAGTAACTAATGTAGTATAGTAAGATTTGTTCATATAATAACATTTGAAGCTTACTATATGTGTTTTGCAGCCTAATGCTCAAATTGTCTTTGTGAATAGAATGTAATAACAAATTTAAAATGAGCAACTTACTGAATCAATGGCCTTGATTTGACCCAAGCTTTCTTCAGTATTTCCTGGCATGACTAAGGGTATGTTTATGTAGCAGATCCAATTCTGCCAATAAGAGAGATCACGCAGTGGGAAAAGATCAGGTTCAATCCATCTCCAGCTCTGGAAGACATATGGGACACTTCATCCGAATAATATCCTTTTGCCAACCTCTTCCCATGTTATACAGAATAGTGACAGAACCCGTCTAACGGAGAGCCTTGGCACTTCCTATTAGCCCCATTGTGTATCATCCTGGTTGCAGTTCCATTAGAATTCCACTGGAGGTGATTTCGGGGGCGAGTGCAGAATGAATGGGAGTCTATGGAGCTAAACGGCTAAATGTGTCTCTTTCTCCTGCTTGTCGTTGAATCAACATAGATTTTCTTGTTGATTCCGCAAATTCAATATAGATTATGGGCCAAAAGTCGAATGAACGAGTACTTATGTCCTTTTGATTTCTTACAGGTTAGGCTGTTGTTGGCCGGAACACGCCAGCATTCTGCTATGGTGTGACGTCATCAAATTTTTGAACGGATTTTTAGAACAGATAAGTGAACTCAAAAATGCAAATTTTCAGCTGAGTGTATTATCTTAGCCCTTCCTTTTGAATGCAACTTTCAAATTACTTGACAAATAATTACTTCCTGAGAAAAGTGGATTTCTGGGGGTGAAACCCCATAGACTCCCATTCATTCTGCACTCTGGAACATCCAACACTATCTCACGACCAATTCGTACGAATTCGACGCATGATTAAAAAGTGGCTAATTCGTACTAATTCGTACGACCTCACTCGTACTAATTCGTACGATTTGTCTAAACCCACGTGATGGTTAAGTTTAGGGGCGGGGTAAGGGGTAGGTCATTCGTACGAATTCATACGAATTGGCCAATTCGTAAAATATGTACGATTTAGCAAAATCGTATTAATTCGTACGAGTGAGGTCGTATGAATTGTTACGAATTAGCCACTTTTTAATCATTCGTCGAATTCGTACGACTTGGTCGTGAGATCGGGTTGGAACATCAAATCTACAGGCCATCTGGGAATCCGACAAGGAACAGGGCAAAGACGGTTGATTCATGGAAAGTACAGTTGTAAGCGAATGTTAGGGTTTGCAGCATTTGCAGCCAGTCCTGTTTGGCTCTCAAAGGTAATGGCTTGATCATATTACCCAAGGTGCGATTGAAACCTTTTGACTTGGCCTTTGTCCATTGGGTGATATTCCATGGTTCATGACTTCGGTATGCCAGCAATCTGTAACAGTCCCTTGATCAACCAGCTTTCAAAGTTCGCTCCTTGGTCTGAGTGGATTTTGAAGTACTTATCCCATAATTTATGAGCGACTTGAGATACTGACTGGTTCTTGCACGGAAACGAAAGTGGTCCGTTACCACAAGTAAATCAATGCTCTTGCCAGAAGAATCCACGGCAGACCAGAAGTCTAAACGGACTAATTCTACAGGACTGACATTTCGGATTTTTTCTAAAGGTGCTCTGCCCTCTGGTTCAGGAGTTTTGCTGACCAGACAACGTTGACAGCATATTACTCAGTCTCGAATATCACTCTCTAAACCAATCCATGAGTCTCTCTGTCTAGCCAAAGACTACATTCTTCCTTGACCTTGATGGCCTGCCTCATAGTGGATGCCACAAGAGACTTCACTGGCCAGTGAATCAGGAACTATGAACTGGTAACAAGTAAACTTAGTCAATGGATCCTTGCAGACACTGTACATTACAATATATCCCATAGCTTCAGTCTGTCCCATTTCTTCAGCAGGTTTGAGGCCTTGTAAGATTTCTTGGCTTTTTCTCTCCTAGAAGGTCTCTTACCTCAGCACACATACTGTAGCAACTCTTGAAAGCACATGGTCACCTTCTTGCTACTCTTCAAGCTCAGTGAGTTCAGTGAGTAGACCGGTATGGGGTTCTGACCAACTTTTAACCTCTTTTGGGTTTCTTGAGCAAGGCAATAAATGAATCTTCCCTCTGCTCCCACATCCCACTTTGCAAGAGCTTCAAAGATAGCATAGACCTGATTGGAAGACAAGGAACATTACTCAAATTAATGTCCAACGCACTGGCTGTTTGTGCTGAGCCTGAAGGAATCCTGGACTGGGTCTTCTCTTATCTGTTCAGACTGTTCTAGCAAAAGGTCGTAAGTCAAGTCTAGTCTCTCACTCACATCGGCAACCCAATTCTTGATGTACTGGTTTTCAAAAGTATACGGGGCCAACTACAACTCTGTCGGCACACGTCTTCCCTCATCAAATGTAGGTCAATGTAGGTCAGTGGATTATTGTCTGTCCAGACTGTGAAAGGATGTCCCTTCAGCCAATGGTTAAATGTATTGCAGACAGACCATTTTAAAACCAGAATCTCAAGACGGTGTGCGGGGTAGTTGTAGTGCCTTACATGCAAAGGCAACAGGTCGTGCCTTGGATAATACTGTCCCACATTTATATGTACAGTACATTTGACATATTTTCTGGGAATTGATCCTTTCTTTTACTTATACTATGTTTTAGTTTTACTGGAAATCAGATATTCAACTGGAAAAACTGTTGGCAAATACATTGTCAAAAGTAAAAAATGTATGTTCCATGGCAGAATGGAGAATTCATGGAGAACAAAGCCACCGCAGAACCCTTGAGTCTCCGATAAACACACAGTGACGTTTTGTTTCTGAATGATTCAGTGTTTTTGAAAGAATCAGGCAGATCAATAAACCATTCTTAAAGACAAGGCTGCAGTCTTTAAACGGAAGTCTATCTCATGTGACAGCACATGATTTTAACATATTGTCCAGATGTTATGCAATTTCTTTAAGTATAAAACTTTTTTCATGAGGACAAAACCTTTTTTTTTATTATTTTTATTTTTATTTTTACAAGGTGTGAGTGTGTGTTGGGGGGAGGGGGGTGGGGGGTTCCATGTGCTTGCACACAGTGGGTTTAATGCCTGACACCCTGTAAAAGTGCTTTGTGACTATTTCTATTGTTAAAAGCACTATATAACTGCTTTTAAAAAGCTGAACTGATCTACATTTGAGCCCTGCGCATCAGTCACCGTTTGCTAAACAATGACACCCATCTGTGGAACTGCTAGCTTTAAATAAGGTGGACTATATAACATGTTCATTCACTCCTAAAACAAAATGTTTATGAGAAGAAAGTGATTCAAATAGTGTTTCCAACAGCACTTCTGCCAGTTTAAGGTTTAAAGGTTCTGGAGGGAATTAGAAACAAATGTGAGGCCTTGCAAACGCCACCTCTGAAGTACCGTTCATAAGGCGTCTTTCCTGGCTTGGGTTTAAACAGAAAAAATACACTCCTTGACCGACAGCTTTCATCTTAACCAGTGTCAAAATCACCTAACATCATGGTAAGGTTAGAAAATACATGCACAGCTATACAAAGATAGGCAATTACACATAAATGCTAACCACATCTTTTAAATAGCTATTATAGGTCTATATTAACTCCAATAAAGGGCTGTAATATTTTATTTACATTTATTGCATTGCCAGCCATGTCCAGACTTGGCTGGAAAAAAAAATGGATCAAAAGATGCATTTTACTTAAAGCTACATGTGTGATTTTTACCCCCGTCTAGTGGTCAAAAGGTATATGCTCATCCAGTGAATATTAGTTTCTGTTCCTCTCAATTCCGATTTTGTTTTAACTCCTACGGTGGCCAATGTAGTCCAAGATTAACATGGCTTCCAGTTCGACCTCGTCCATGAGTGTTAACTCAAACGCAAAAGGCGAAGCTTGAATTAACGGGTGTGTCCCTCGTTGGCTAATGTACTTTCAAGATGGAGGGGCAACATTAGAACCCCTTACCCGTATGTATTTTCAATAGCATATTATACACTAACGAGAATACTTTATTACTTGAACGAAGTAAATATACATTAATGAGCACATATATTTTTGAAGTGTTTTAGCTAAGAATAAACTAAATAGTTACACAGTGTAGCTTTAAAATTAGTGATTCCAACAGAATACTGACCATCAATTAGAATGAGTGAATCAAAAGAAACCTTTGTGATTACAATGACATCTTTTAGCTACAACTTGGTTAAAATTTCTTCTGGGATTTTGTGATTGAGCAAGGCAGTCAAATTTCGGTTCAGTTGGACATCTGATTCAGATCAGTTCGACGGCTGTTAACAAGAGGTAAAAATTATATAAATACTGTTCGTTTTCTCACACAAACCGCTCGTTTCGTGTCTTAGGCCATCAGTGTGTACTTACATTTACGAGTCATTAAATCATGTTTAATTTTGACTTCTCTGTGCATGCTCTTTAAGGTGAACCGCTAGTGTATGACTGACAGACAACAACGGTTTGACCAAAAAATGTCAAAATTGAAAATGCTGTGGAAACAAAGACACCTACATCTTGGATGCCCTTGAGGTAAGCAAAAACATATCAAAAATTAATTTCAAAGTGAACTATCCCTTTAAACAAGCACAATTTACTTCTCTTTAAAAGTGAACTATGTACATTTTACAGGAAAAATGTTAAAATAGTGAGGGTGGGACTATTTGGATTGTCCAACCAATGGAAGATTGGGGGAATGTTCAGGAAACCTTTTGGGCAACAGTAATTTTTGGAATTCCATTTGGTGAAACGAGTGAGAGGAAATGATACCGTGCACTTCACCTTTATAGAGTTAAATGCTCTTTAAATCACTTAAATGCCAGAAAGGGCAACCTCCAATGATTTATTTTCATAAATAAATAAGTACATTCTAGAAAAGTGCATAATTAAAGACCTATTGGTGATTTTTAATTACTTTTATTCTCAGGGAGTGATGTATTTCATCTCTAAAGCCAGTCAAATGAAGGTCATACAGTTTGTGCTTCTCAAAGTAGCCACTCCACAACATCTGAGAAGAGAGGACAGCTGGCGCACATTTTTACAAGGTGATTTTAGAAGTCTTCAGTGCTTCATTTTCAATCCGCTGACATTTAAAAGATGGAACAAGAGCTTAGAGATCAGGAAGATGCAAAGACGCAGACACTAAAATGGGTAATGGAAACCAGGACGATATCGTGAGCCTCTTGAGTCATGATTGAGACAGATCTTTTGCATTAAAAAGGATGTTGAAACACTCCCCAGTAAGTGCTTTTGGTGGCCTGGCATAGTAAGATTTGACTGTTTTTAGTGAAAAGGAAAACTGAAGAAAAAGAAAAATACCCTTGTAGGCATGAAAGATGGGGTAAAATAGTCTTGAAACTGAGCACTACTGAATCACTAATATCAACTGCAATAGATCAGCCTGAATTTCTGTTCAGATGGTTGAGATGCATCTTAAATAGAGCATTATAATTCAGAGCATGTAAATCAAAGTCATTCATTTTAAAATATCCTCTATCTTGGGGACAGAACATCAGGAGTAAGAGCCTTTTCACACTCCTATCATTTGGCTTCCAAGAAGGACAAAAGAAACCATGCTGCTTGGAAAACTGGTCATGGTGACACATTCTCTCCCACATGGTGGAATTGTGAAATACAACAGATTGTCATTATTGTACTTCAATTCTAAGACATAAGACTTTTCAATCAACAGTTCCAATTCATTAATGTTTAATCTAATCACATCACTTTTCTCATAATTCACTAGCTCGAAAAAACATTTATTTATTTTTTAGTAAAAAAAAAACCCTGCTATATTTTAGCTTAGTGCTGCTGTGATTATATTTCAACATGGAAGTTGGCATCAAACGGGTTCTCTCAATTTTCTTATTGGCAGATTATTACAGAAACTCATCCAAATAAGTTTAGCAATTTTCACCTTTTTTACAAGTCATACAAGATTCAACTCACTTAATGTAATTTAAGTTTAAATGAATTAAACATAGAAGTTGATTATACTTAATTTAAGGCAAAAACTTTTTTAAATGATGTGTAACCAACAAAAGTTTGATTCTTACACATTTTGTTCATCATGATAATCTGAACACTATGCATTTTGAACTCTAAATAATACAATTAATTAAAAAGCTAAATGAAATACGAGTGACTTTGCCACCACCATTATGTTGTAGACATAATGACAAATAAAAAGACAAATAAAAGCTTTTAAAACACACACAAGGCAGTATACTGATGTTTTTTTTTTTAAATAGAATAAAATGTGAAAATATACTGTGCTTATGTTAAACAAAGACCTTATTTTGGGCTTTCAAAAAGCCCATTGACTTCAAGACAATGGAACTGGAAGTGCTAAAATGCTAACTAGTTTTTGTGTTTTGGCCTACAAAAATATGTCATCCCTGCTGCACATCATGAGCAGATCCCATACTCCAACGTGATCTCATGAGAATATATTTGTACTTAAACTGTCGTTCTATCATACATATAATTACGTTTTTTATGCGCAGAAACGTATAATACTGATGTATTTACAGTACTAAAACGTAAAATATTTACGCATTGACAGCACAAAAACGTAATGTATTTACGTATGAACAAATCCACATTTGTACGTATCACAATTTATGCATAATAATATGTAGCACTATGTTTTGACTCTATTGCATTCCATTGTCTTATTAATTAAGTTTTCAGTCGCATTTACTCATAAATATTAACATTTTGCTCGTTTCGCCTGCATGGTGTTAAACAATACACTATAAAACCTTGAAAATACATACGTTAACGTTACTCGTTTAACCATTTTGTAATATAGTTTATTTACCTTGAGACACAAAGCGTGAGACATAAAACAAAAATTCACAAAAGACATCAATTTTATTAGTTTGATGTAATCCAAATCTTTAGAATCCATAGCCAACGTTGTTTGCAAGAAACAACTCCTAATTCAGCCTTTTATCCAGTCGTGATCTTCGTCTCCATTCTCAGCAGCGACCGTACATGTCAAATCCCGCGCTGGTGATGAATTCAAATGAAAAAATTGCGCCCTTGAGAAGCGTTACGTCATGTTTTATGGCAGTGATATCACACGTTCATTGGCTCTTCCCTGCTATGTTTAAGTTTGGGATTAGGGTTACGGGATCTTAAATTTATCTATAAAATGGTAAAAAGGGAAATTATACAGATATCTTTATGATATAGTATATGTAAATAGTTAATGTTTTGTAGCTGTAAAAACGTAATAATGTTACGTTTAAATGTTGCAGATACGTCTATATTATACGTTTCAGCATCTATCCAAACGTACTAAAAAGTACATTTTCTATCTTTGCAAAAACGTAAAATACGTATTAACAATGAGACCAGGCTGCATACTCACATTGAGTTGGGGGCGGGACTATCTGATTGTCCAACCAATGTGGAATGGGGAAGACTTCAGGGAAACTTGTTGAAATACAGTCCTTCTTTTGGTGACAACAATGTCATGTCATTTTTATCATAAGCACAATTCACTGATGCCCTTACCAAGTACAGTAGCAAAACAACAGTGTGTGTGCGAGAGATTGAGTGCTCAAATACAAAAGTTTGTTGGATTGTGCACATGTATCAAGCGCATTCATCTGTGCTCTAAGTCAGTGGACTTTGAAAGGCTTGCATGCAACAAATGTATGCTAGATTGAGCGGAACATGGAAAATTATGCATAGCTGGGTCTTTACACAGTTCAACTTTACCTAAATCAGTTCAAGGTAGCTATTTATGTTTTTAAAAATACCGTAATTCAATCCCATTAACATTACCTGATATAACATGACTTGTCTTTCATTTTATTCCACAACCATGGACTTCTATGCTTATTGATTTTATGCCATGGGGGTTTTATGTCTTTCCGACCTTGCAATGTATTACTGTCTACTTGCCTTGCTGATATGAACAGACTTACAGCCACATTAACAATTAATCAAAATGTAAAGCCTGGGGAAAAAATAAACAGTAGCTTACAACAAGGTCAATATTTACATTATTTTTGTTTCTATTTAAAAGGTAACATGAAATGAGTTGATCTGACAAAAACACAAAAGAAAATCTTGAATTGTGTTTTCGTCATGCTGAAGAAAAGGGTCAAAAAAGCTGTTATTCACT